>RPFO01001086.1:0-55487 GCA_009746045.1 Mesostigma viride | reverse complement strand
CCTCCTGGCTTGGGAACGAGCAACACGCCCGCTGAGAAGGGGCTGTTGCTGGTTCAATGAGCCCCGCGTCGAGCAGTGAAATGAGGATCTTCTTGAGCTCCACCAGCTCGACTGGGCCCATGCGGTACATGGGGGACACGGTAGGACCGGAACCCTCCTGGAGCTGGACACGGTGCAACACCGATCGATTGGGAGGGAACTGGGGGGTGCGGTCCGCAAAAAGGGTAGTGCGCTTCTCCAGGACGGCATTGAACCGCGCCAGCTCATCCGGTGTGAATCCGACACCAATCTCGGGTGGTCCCACGCGGAATGGGGTCATTTTTGGCGCATTTTGCAAGAAAAAAACGCTAGTTTCAATCGTCCGATATCTTTTTTTCGCGCGAATTTGGCGTCCGATCGCGTATTTTCGAGCTAATTTGGTGTCATAATGCTTAAGGGGAGGGGATATGCCTAAAGGGCACTTTTCTGGAAACCATACCTATGCATGTGCTAAAAATCCAATTATGGTTGGGAACCATAAATATGATAAAAAAAAAATTTTCCAGCCACTTGGGGGTGGTACTAGCCCCCACCATACACCGGTTACGCGCTAAAAATAGAAAAAGACGCTACTTTAGTCACATTTTTCCTAGGACAATGGGCAAACATATTGGGACCAAATCATATATTCCCGCATAGTTCCCCCACTTTTGAGAAAGCCTGCCTAATTTTGAGCACAAAATAATGATGTTTAGACACATTGATGGATTTTCCCGCAAAAAGGGTCCTTTTTTAAACAAAAAAAAATAAAACAAATCATAAACACATGCAATAGTGCCAAATCATATATTCAAATACTAGAGAGGGGGGGACATGCAGCCCCAAATTTTCAGGTCATTCTGACAAGCGCAGCCCTATTTGATGGATATTCCTAGATTGCCACGTGGCAGCGCCAGACACTAGGAAAAAGCTCATTCATCATCACTAAAGGCCTCCCCAGGGTCGCAGTCCTGGCAGTACCACTCCCCCTTTGGCACACTTTCGAGGGTGAGACCGGTGCACAGCATGTGGGCCCCCTGCACACAATCGGTGCCACCACAGATGAGGAAGGGGTTGTGAGTTGTGTGTGTGGGGCCACCGCAGAACATGCACAGTCTAGCATCAACATCCATGTCATCCCCATCCTCATCCCCTGCCCCCCCCTCCTCATAGTGCACCCCCTTGCTGTATGTGCACCGGTCCTGCTTGCCCTCCTTCCAGTGCCTTTTCTTCTTCTCTAACTTCCTTTTCATCTTGCGCCGCTTCCAGTCATGCTGCCCCTTGAGCTGCTGCTGCCACTCCCTCTTGGTGATGATGGTCCCCAGCTGCGCCTCGACAGCGGGGGTCACTGTCACACCCAGTTCCTCTGCATCCTCTAGCCACCACTGTTCACCGTGCTGCACGTGCAGTATGCCCACCGCGCATGCACCTGGGTACAGCCCTGCCCCAAACCCGCCCTTCCCACCGGGGACAGCCCTGATCTGCTGGGAGTGCAGGAACTCATTCCTGTTGCTGCTGGCATCGTGGGTGCAGGCCTCTAGAATCTCCATCGTGGTGTACTTGGCCCAGACAGCCTTGACCAGCCCCAGCACATCCACCGTCACCCCCTGCGGCGTGCTCGCAGCGACGGGCAGCCACGTGGTCCCACCCCACCCGGGCGTTGTGTCCCCCACCACAGAGCCACACCACTGCTGCTCAACATGCGGCTGGCTTGGATCCGCTTGCCGCACATAGTTAGGCCACTGCTCACACTCGTCGTGCTTGTTAAAGTAGTGCAGCAGTGCGTTGCCTAGTGCCCCCTTGAGGTGGACTGCCCCCATGTGCCCGTTGGCATGGATGCACGTGCGGAAGGAATAACACATGGAGTTCACTGTGGGGTCATCTAGCACCCCCCTGAGCTTGCCCAGGTGCTCCTTCTTGAGCTTAGTCAGTGCATTGTACAAACACCCCCCCAAGTGATTGATGTCTTCCTTCTTCTCGGGGATGAGGCCTGCCTCTGCGAGGAACTCGTCCTCTTTGACCCGTGCAAACCAGGTGGTGTCACCATCGCTAACCACCTCAGCAGCGTACAAGCGTTGTGCCATTGGCTTTGGCAGCACCTCCTTCTCCCCTCCTGCCCCCTCCTCCCCTGCTGCCCCCTCCTCCCCTGCTGCCCCCTCCTCCCTGTGCACCACCTGCCCCGTGCTGATGCCTGCAACCGTGGATGCCAGGTCACGCAGCAAGAAGACAGCCCCCTCCCCTTCCATGCTTCTACTGCTGCCTGTGTGGTTGAGATAGCACACATGGGGCCCGGGCTCCTTGCCTGCCTTGCTGGCCACCTCGCAGACCTGACACCACTTGCCAGAGACATGGTGGCCCACACACAGCCCAGTGCCATCGTGAATTACCGACTGCTGGCCAAAGGGGGATGCAAAACCCCGGTTGGGCCATGACCCATCCAGCGTCAGGCGGCAGCCCTGCCTCCCCTCCCCATCTACATCAAAGCGCTTGTGCTCCTGCTCCCATGCCCGCACCGTCTCCCTATTCTCCATTAGCTGATCATGCAGGTGCTCCTTGACAATAGACGTGGCAGCTGCGACATCCTTGCGCCACGTGCTATGCCCAGTGGTGCACCTCAGCCCTAGGAGCGTGGCTAGCCGCACAAGCACGGGCTGGCTGATACCAAACAACACCCCAGCCACTGCCATGAGGCTGTTGAGCATGTTGCGATCCACACCCGGCCTCAGGTCAGAATTAGGGGAGAGGATGTCTTTGGTACACCACCATGGCCCGCCATCTACCCCCGTGCAGCTGCTATTAGTGCACCAAAGCACTACAGAAGATGGGCTGCCACGATCAGCAGTCGCGTGCAGCTCTGGTTCTCCTATCTTGACAGTGCACAGCTTGCAAGAGGGGCATGCCATGGCACCAAGAATGGCCTCAAGGTTGTGGGCATCCACCAGCAAACGAGGCATCTCAAACGGCTGGCCGCGAGCAGGGGCAGGCACAGTTTGATGCGAGGTGTGTACCTTGGCGTGATGGCCTCGCCCGTCCACCTTCTTGGGCGATGGACCATACAACTCCGGTGCCTTTCTTTTGCGCCCACTGCTCGACGGCGTTACTGGCGCACCACCCTCGCTGCCAGGGGTCGATCCAGTTGCTGGTGTTGCTGGGCTGACGCTTGTAATTGATGCCTTGCGCGTCTTTTTATTCGACTGTGTGCGCCGCCGACCTGGCCCTTTCTCTTTCGTCGAGCCGCGAGGGCGCCCCCTGCCCCTGCGTTGCGGCGTTGCTGCTGCCTCAAAATCGGTGCCTAACCACGCAGCGGATGTCTCCTTAAGTCGCCGTGACCGCTGCGACCCTGATCGTTTGCCGGGATTCGGCATTTCTCCTTTTTGCGGGCTATACTATACTGCACGAAAAAAACCAGTTATCTGTCGGACGTGGGTATGAAGCCCACGTACGCGGAATCTGGAAAACGAGCGCGAATCATGGTGTAAATTTCTTCGGGCAGCTCTTTGGCACTCCCGTCTGGCTCGCACCACCCAAGTTTCGCAGCAAACCAGCGATATGCTGCGTTTCTAAACTTATTATTCGAGTCCGTGACCTCCTTGGGAGGGGTGTGTTTTCTGCCGGCCGAGCCGAGAATAATTAGCTGTTCCCGCGACATGATTTGTTCAACATCAAAAGTAGCATACCCATTTTCATTTTTCCAAGCTACAATGGCCTGAATAGCCGCGTCTTCTAGAGCCTGATCGTCAATCACCGCCGCCATCGCACCTTCGTCTTGCCCAATTTTTCCGTGCACGTGAAATTTTAGGTTCGGTTCCGGCGCGAATTTTTTGGCGCCAAAAAATTCGGGCATGTCCCGTCCCCTTAATTCATGTCAATTTGAGCGTACATTCCACATCGAGAGGCTTGAAAGTTAGTAATTCATGTAAATTTTACGTGGAGAGACTCGACATCATCCTAACCTTTGTATTAACCATAGGACGAGCATTGCCAGCGCATGTCCAAGTGCTAACTTTCCCTCACACTTTCGAGGGCCTCTTCCGTAATTTCGCTTCCGCGATCTGCTGTTCCGTTTTCGAGTTCCTCCTCTTCTTATCGATCTCCTTTGCAGGCGCCCAGACTTCCACATCCTTCCAGCTCTTGCCATCCGTCAGCTTTACCACCTTCATCGCGTAGTCCAGCGGCATCCACCACAACTTGTTCTTCAACTTCCCTCCCTTCTCCCCCTCAGCGAAAAACTTAAATGCGACGTCCCTCCACTTGGTGTCGTATCCAGACACCTGCCCATAAAGCATGACGTCTTCTAGCTTGGCATACATTGGCGTAGCCGTATCCTTGTTCCCTGCTTGCATAATGGCTAAAGTCCACCCATCACACCAAAAGGCCTCTGGTGCTCCGAACCCCATTTCCCCGTCCATAAGTCTCATTTCCAACGTGGGCTTGTCATCATCCTCATCGCCCGCCTGACTGTCTTCCGCCCCCTTAGGCTCCTCCCGTCCGGAAGTGTCAGCATGTACAGCCGCTGGTCCGAAGCCCACCGCCACATTAGCCAAGCGAAGTAACTGCTCCACATCCTCATTACCTGCGAGCAAACCGATCATGCCATCAACGCATGACTAAAATCGAGTTAGTAGAAATCGGACTGCCAACCGTGAAAAATCAAAACACTCTACATACCAGAATTCACTCGCAGATTTTTTCTTACCCTTTTTGGCCTTTTCCTTCGACCTCTGCTCGCAGGTAGACCCCGTCTGGGGGTGGGGGGCAGGCTCCGGGGCGGGTTTGGCGGGCTCGGCAACCTTGGCAGTCTTCGCGGTCTTGGGTAACTTCTTGGAAGCAACGCGCTCCTTTCCCCCGTCCTCCTCCTCTCCGCCGCCATCCTCCTCCTCCTTCTCCTCCTCATCGTCCGAATCTGAAAGCACAACTGCTTTTCGACGCCGTTTCTGAGGCAGGGCAGGCTTGGGAGGCTTCCCCACCTTGGCCGATTTCTTGGAAGCAACGTGCTCCGCAGCCTTCCCACCCTTGGCGGATTTCTTGGTAGCAACGTGCTGCTCCTCCTCCTCCTCCTCCTCCTCCTCCCCTCCTCCTCCTCAGCATCGTCGTCCTCCTCCTCCTCCTCCTCCTCAGCATCGTCGTCCGAATCAGCCACTGCCACAACTGGCTTACGAAGCTGCTTCTTCGGTACCTGAGAAATGGCCAGAGTCGGCGGGGGAACCCGAAGCTGCTTCTTCGGTACCTGAGAACTGGGCAGAGGCGCCGGGGTGGGCAGAGTCGCCGGGGGAACCCGAAGCTGCTTCTTCGGAACCTGAAAAACGGGCTGCGACGCGGCAGGCTTGGAAGGCCCACCTCCATCATCCTCAACAAGTGACACGACTGCCCGTCGAGTCACTTGAGAAGCGGGCTTCTTCGCCGCAGGCGGATCCGAATCACCTTCAGGCCCCGTCCTCTGTTCGGCCTGCTGCGTTCTGACCTCGACGGGGGTCTCTCCGCGGTTAGACCCTCCTGCCGGACCTCCATCCCCTCCATCCCCTCCCTCCAACAACTGTTGGTCATCCCTCTCCACCACGGCGGACGATCCCCCAGCTTCGTGGGAAGCTTTTCGCTTCTTCGCCCTTCCGAGCCTAGGCCCCCCATCACCTTCCCCCTGTTCAAGCCGCTCCCACAATTCACTCCCTTTCCCGATCCTTTCCACTATCTCTTGAAACCCCTTAATCTCCGTCTTGGTACCAAACACGATCACCATCGGTTCGAACCTGGAGAAAAAGTCGTGGGCGCAAGCCTTCAGCACATTATCGTACATCCCGCCCGGTTGGGGAATGGACGAAGCTGTCGGGCAAGGACCGAACGCCCACCACCCTCTCTGAAAGTTACTCCACTTATCACCCCAAATGTTCGCCAAGTTCAGCAGGCTCAGGCACGGAAGGGACCTGCCCAAGGGAAAGGGGCGGGCTGAAGCTGAGGCAACCTCGCCTGCCACCTGCTTGACGAGCGACTTGTCATCATCATCACCGTCTAGTTCCTGACAGCAAAACCAGACCCGGCGACGGCCCCAGTCCACACTCTGCCACTCATACTTCACGTCCCATTCCTCCTCCTCCTTCGCCTCCTCCTCCTTCTTCGCCTCCGTCTCCTTCCCCTTCCCCTTCCCCTTCCCCTTCTCCAGCCCCTTCACCGGCCCCTTCATCGCCGCCTCCTTCACCCCCCTTCGAGTAATCCAACTTTTGGAGCGTACTTCCTGAACGCTTCCGGAGCCAAAAGTGCCAAACCCACCGTCTTGTCCTCGCTCTCTTTTAGCAGAATCTCCTGAAAGTCGATCTTGCCACTACTGAGATCCTTTCTCGGAATCCTCAGATGTGCGGCGTGTTTTTTGGCTTTAAGAAGGTAGGCGATGTTCCTCGTTATGATGACGGCCACATCCCAAAATTGCCGGTATCTGGCCACAATCTCCTGCCTGCCGACCGGCCGAGGGAGAGGATGGAGATTGAAGACGAGTTCGAAAATATGAGACGCCACAAACTCCTTGCCCTTCCCTGCCAGCCGTTAAGAATGTACTCCAGCACAAGTACATTTTGAGTTTTCCCAAGTTTCTTGTTTTTTGCTTGTTTCAAGTTCAGTTTTGCATAAAAAGTGTCCCCATAGCCCCTGGATCTCATCTGGAGGTAGTTGAACTAGTATATGCTACAATATACTAGGTTGTACTATTTTCTACTACATTTATACTATAATGTACTAAATTGAACTGCATCTGAACTAAATGTAACTGTGATTGATGCCCCTGTAACGTCTCCCAATGCTCAATAACAGGTCTGGCCACCATTGGTGACCTCCTAGAGCCATTCACAGCTGCATTTCGTGGATCACCGCACAAAAAAAAAATGTTTTACTTAGCCTTATCAACATGGGAATGAGGGCTTTGGTGTGCAAACATGCATGTGTGCTAAAAATTGGACATTCTGACACTGTGCGAGAGTCTGGTTATACTTAAGCACTTCAGGTCATGATCGAAGTATAGAATGAACTGATGCAAGCAATCAAGCATTATGCAAGGAATGGAATGCTGCAATGAATTTTAGCAGTAATACTTGCAACTAGGGAACACACGATAAAGTCACGAATCTGACATGCATTGTGCCGTCATGGCACATGCATGAACATGTACACGAACAGAGGATCACGCGGACGCCCACGTGCACGCGCATGGCAATCCCCATGCCCCCCCCCCCCCACACACACACAAGCCCCAACTCCAAACATTGCACCAATGACCCACCCACCCAAACCCAACCCCAGCCCCCCTGACCCCCCAACGCCCATGCACACGCCCATGCCCCCGCCCCCGCCCCCGCCCCCGCCCCCGCCCCCGCCCCCGCCCCCGCCCCCGCCCCCGCCCCCGCCCCCGCCCCCCCGCCCCCGCCCCCGCCCCCGCCCCCGCCCATGCCCATGCCCCTGCCCCCGCACCCGCCCATTCTCACCCACGCCCATGCCCACGCCCACGCCCACGCCCATGCCCACGCCCACGCCCACGCCCACGTCCACGCCCACGCCCACGCCCACGCCCACGCCCACGCCCACGCCCACGCCCACGCCCACGCCCACGCCCACGCCCACGCCCACGCCCACGCCCACGCCCACGCCCACGCCCACGCCCACGCCCACGCCCACGCCCACGCCCACGCCCACGCCCGCGGCTACGCCCACCCTAGCCTCACCCCTACTCCAAGCCACAATTATACCCAAAGCCACAGCCAGAAGTAGAGCGCAGCTGCAACAATAGCAGACGTAGCTGAGACACACACCTACCCACGCCAACGCCCACGCCCACGCCCACGCCCATGCCCATGCCCACGCCCACGCCCACGCCCACCCACGCCCACGCCCACGCCCACGCCCACGCCCACGCCCACGCCCACGCCCACGCCCACGCCCACGCCCACGCCCACGCCCACGCCCACGCCCACGCCCACGCCCACGCCCACGCCCACGCCCACGCCCACGCCCACGCCCACACCCGCCCACGCCCACGCCCACGCCCACGCCCACGCCCACGCCCACGCCCACACCCACGCCCACACCCACACCCACGCCCACGCCCACGCCCACGCCCACGCCCACGCCCACACCCACGCCCACTCCCACGCCCACACCCACACCCACGCCCACGCCCACGCCCACGCCCACGCCCACGCCCACTCCCACGCCCACTCCCACGCCTACGCCCACGCCCACGCCCACGCCCACGCCCACGCCCATGCCAACGCCCACGCCCACGCCCACGCCCACGCCCACGCCCACGCCCACGCCCACGCCCACACCCACGCCCACGCCCACGCCCACGCCCGCGCCCATGCCCACGCTCACGCCCACGCCCACGCCCGCGCCTGCGCCCACCCTAGCCTCACCCCTACTCCAAGCCACAAATGCACCGTAAGCCACAGCCAGAAGTACAGCACAGCAGCGACAATTGCAGACTTAGCCCAGACACACACCTACCCACGTCAATGCCCCTGCCCAGAGACTCGCGGCCTCATCCCACCCCCCTGCACGAACAGTTCCCAAACAAAAGAAAAGGCAAACAAAAGGAACAAGAGTAGCAAGCTGCATTGCGAGCACATATGCCAGTTCTGGTGCACATGCCAGGCCGAAAGCAACTCATGATTGCCCCTGCCCCTGCCCCTGCCCCTACCCCTGCCCCTGCCCCTGCCCCTGCCCCTGCCCCTGCCCCTGCCCCTGCCCCTGCCCCTGCCCCTGCCCCTGCCCCTGCCCCTGCCCCTGCCCCTGCCCCTGCCCTGCCCCTGCCATCACCATTCTAACCACCACACATTACGAAAAGCAAGAAGAAATTATAATAATAATAATAAGAAATAATAATAATAAACAAGCACAAAGTTGACTGCACATGCGACTGTACCAGTAGGCACGTAGCAAATTTTAGCTGCAGCTTCAATTTCAACTTCATTGCAATTGCAAGTGTGACTGCATGTGTAATTGCACTACCAATGCCTAATGCCCACTGCATGTGCCCAGTGCGAATGCAATTCAAAAGCAACATGCAATCGAAATTACAGCTGAAGCCGGCTATTAACAAAGATATTTAAAGCAGTTGTTAACTACAGAGACCCAATGAAAATGCAAATGCAATGAAAAAGCAACAGAAGTTGAAGCCACTGCCACTCTACCTGCCGACAGTAACACCACCGCCAGCACCCACTCATATCCCAACGACAAGGAAATAGAATTGCCCAAAGCCAGACATACATTGGGACGCATAAGCAAACGGCAACGCAAGCGCACATGCAAATGTATACGCAAAGGCAAAGGCAAAGGCAAACGCAAACGCAAACGCAAACGCAAACGCAAACGCAAACGCAAACGCAAGCTTGTCATGTACCTACGCTTAACTGCAAACGCAAACTGTGCACGAAGCAAAAAGATTGGATGGCCAAGATCATGGCAAATACGAGGGCCGAAAACAATCCAACTTCATCTAAATGTCCGAAATCCTCACGACGTTTCGATGCGCGCTTGAATGTCGAAGGCCTGCGCCGATTATCGATCATAAGTCGAATGTGTAATTGTCGGCTTATGAGAACTGCTTTGCGACAGTATCACGTCAGGCCGTTCCTGTGCAGCCATTTTCCCTGTGCAGCGGGTGGACAACGTTCACTTTCCGCATTATTCATGGCTATCGAAGTTAATTCTTACCGACCCCGGCTGCCATGGCCACTGGCCACGCATATCAAGTTCAGGTATTCCCGACCTGTAGCGCAGCAGATTTCTGTCGGAAGGCATCCTAAGCATCGTGATAAAAGAAATCCGAACAATAGACATTCATGCTGCATCTAAGGACATTATGGCATTTGTATATACTGCAAGTACATGTATCGACATTGCCGTGATTGCTAACCCCGACTCACCATGAACAGGAACTTTCCCTCTGCCTCCATGAAATGTACTTCGTGAAATGTACTGTAATACATATGATGTACTACGATGATAATCATCCCAGCAAAGCCATAGCACACCTTCCGTTTCGACCGCCATGTCGGCCACTAGTCCGGATAGCTCAATGTGCACCTGACCTTGACACTAATCGCACAAACAGCCACAATTTTGCAAGCAAGAAGACATGGCTACCTCGGCATTTCATGAAATGTACTTCGTGAAATGCATTTCGTGAAATGTACTAAGGAACGTGATTGGCCGGCGTTCGCTCGCCAAATCTCGCAAAATGTACTAAGGCACGTGATTGGTCCCGCAAAATGTACTAAGGAACGTGATTGGCCGGCGAAGATTCTGTTTGCTGCAATTAAAATTCCCTACAGAATCTTCGCCGGCCAATCACGTTCCTTAGTACATTTTGCGGGACCAATCACGTGCCTTAGTACATTTTGCGAGATTTGGCGAGCGAACGCCGGCCAATCACGTTCCTTAGTACATTTCACGAAATGCATTTCACGAAGTACATTTCATGAAATGCCGAGGTAGCCATGTCTTCTTGCTTGCAAAATTGTGGCTGTTTGTGCGATTAGTGTCAAGGTCAGGTGCACATTGAGCTATCCGGACTAGTGGCCGACATGGCGGTCGAAACGGAAGGTGTGCTATGGCTTTGCTGGGACATAATCGTGGCTATCTGCTTCCTGGCTTTCGCTATCATGGTGATGGGACACCATGGGAAGCGCAAGTTCGCAGCCATAGTGCTAAGCGGCAGCACCCATGCCGGCAGCCTAGTGACCGACGAGACGTTCGACTGTAAGTGCGGCCACGAGTGCATGAAGCCCATTAGAATATCACATCTCCAGGCATTGCGAAGCGCCTGGTTTTCGCCCGGGCGGAAGCAAGAGGACAGGAAGGCGGCGATAAAGCAGCAGCTGCACCAGGGGGGGTACGACGCCATAACCACGATGTCGTCATCTACTCGTCACAAGTTCGTTCATGGCGCTGGTTTTCGGTTCGTTCTCGACGGGGGAGTCAAGGATATGAACATAGGGTTTGTGACCCCTTTTCACTTTCGCGTTTCACTTTCGAGGCGGCCTTCAGGCACTGCCTGAAAATTAGCAACCACGTTTGGAACTCTTCGGACCACCTGTGAAACTAATCACATTTGATGATGTGCTGGCGGGCCTGGGCATCGCATTTGAGCATTACTTCGAGCAGGGCTCAACAAGCTCGATTCGCCAACTCAACCCGAAGAAGCCCTAAGCTGCGGTAAGACATATATTTGTGTGGATGGCTCTTGATATCATGCTGAATTTCTAGACTTCTCTAGGTGGACAGTTCATGTGCAGCCATACAGGTCATCCATGTGTGTTTTAACCATGTTGCATGTGCCACAGATATTATGAGCAGTATTTACTAAGTGTGCTGGAGTCGTTGTTGCATGCTTGTTGTATTTCACAGTTCACGCCTGCATGAACGCATCGTTGATACTAATGATTATTCATATTGCATGACTGTTCTATTGGGGACGCCGCGCTTGATGTCACAACGTGGCCGAAAGGGTGCATCCACCGCGACGGCCGGTGGGTGAAATCGATGGACGCATTTCCGAAGAAGCCAGCCGCGGGCCACACCCATGGCGCGGGCGGGGCGCGGGCGGGGGCGGGGGCGGGGGAGAAGGCGCGGGTGCGGGCGCGGGCGCCACCCAAGCGCGGGCGCGGGCGCGGGCCCGGGCGGGCGGGGGCGGGGGCGGGGGCGCAGGCGCCGGCGCGGGTGCGGGCGCGGGCGCCACCCAAGGCGCGCGCGCGGGCGCGGGCGGGGGTGGGGGCGCAGGCGCCGGCGCGGGTGCGGGCGCGGGCGCCACCGCCGACTTGGATGATGAGCCAGCAACCGAAGCCAAGAGGGAGAGGCACCGCTCTTCGAAGGTGTTCGATCTCGAAGTGTTTTGGGGCCGGATATGACCGTGTATGTCCGCTGGCGCCTAGCCGCATCGGAGACGTTGGTAAATGCACCGGTGAACAAGTGGCAGCCCACAGGGCCTAATGGCGAGGCTTGTGACGGGGTCACGCCCATTGGGTACACCCCGCAGGGAGATCCTGTCTATGGGTGCCTCCTCATAGAGCGTGGCAAGGCCCCCAAAGGAAGTCCTGGTCTAGTGCTGCTTTTTGAATGGGACGAGGGCGGTGCCAGGAGATGTACCTGCGCTAGCCTTCACAGCCTTTTTCCCGACATCGTCGCCGCTGAGAAGCAGCAGTTGCTGGACGGATGGATTGAGCAGGTGCCAAAGTCCGTGGAGGATGTGCGTGCCAACAACGAGAATCTGTTCAACATCATGGAGCAAAAGCTCAAAGAGAAGCGTGAACTGCAAGCGAACAAGGCGGTACCCTTACCGCTGCGATCTGCAGGCGACCAGTCGGTTGCGCGGGCAACACGAGCACTGAGGCTGCCCATAAAACAAGTCATCTCACACGTCGCTTGCCCTGCCCGCGAGATTCAAGCGCAGATCAACCGCGCATGTGCGCCCGCTGCGCGAGGGAGCACATCAACGGCAACGCCCGCTTTGCGCACACTGATTTCCGGCAGGCACACCTTCAAGGTGAATGGAAGCCTCATACGACGCGGCGCCTACTCGTTGTTAAGCGGCCAGCCGTCACCTGCGGGCAGGGAATGCCGTGGGCACCACACATGCTGGTGAAGGTCCTTGATCTGAAGGCGATCGCACGGAGCGTGACAGCATTGTCGCCTCTCCTTACTACGCACCGTCGTGGACGGGCCAGTTTTCTAGAGTGACATTAGGTGGCGGCAGCGCAGGGATGACGGTCCCCATTTCTGATGTACACCTGCAGCACTGGACAGTGGGCGGTACGGCAGAGGTGCACCAGCCTGAGCTGATCAGTACCGGCAAACTGTCAGCTGCCACGGTGGCGGCGTTGAAAGAGCACCCGCAGATTGACTTTGAGCATTACAAGACTGCCACCGCCGCCAGGGCAGCAGCAAAGGATGACTGCAATGCCTACTTTGCCGAGCATGGAGCACGTGCGCTTATCGGGATGCGCCTGTGTGCCCTGTTTCCGGGGACAGCGAGGAAGAGGGAGCGCTTCCATGGCTGGGTCACTAAGGTTCAGGAAAGGGGAGGTCACCTGCTCATCAAGGCGATGTGGGCTGATGGGCAGGACTATCATGCCCTGGCGGAGGTGACGCAGTTCGTGTGCGGCTGCCCACACCCAGTCGAGGCATTTGGCCGCGCTCGCTTCTTTCCACAGGAGCTAGGCTGGCACCGTGAACGCAGGTGATGGCACCCACATAGACGATGCCGTCCCTGCTGTGCACAGTGACAGTGAAGGCGGGGAGGAGGAGGAAGAGGGAGAGGAAGAGGGGGAGGAAGAGGGGAAGGAAGAGGGGGAGGAGGAGGGGGAGGAGGGGGGAGAGGGGGAGGGAGAGGGGGAGGGAGAATGGGAGGGGGAGGGGGAGGAGGAAGAGGGAGAGGGAGACGGAGAGGAGGATGCGGAATGGGAGCCGGGGATGACTGGTAGATGAGACGGTGCCATCTACCGGCGCATGGAATGAAGTGGTAGACAAGTTTACTCATGGTTATCGGCAAGTAGAGCATGCACGCCTGGCCTAGTTGCATTTAAATCAATGAGTTGAGTTTGGAGAGGCTGCATTTTGCTTGGATGAAGAATGTGTTAGCATGGCCAAACTTTTATGGCTTGTAGCCAAATCCTCTTGGGGTATGCAGTGTACTAGCGGTGTGCAATTGCGAGGATTCCTGTCTTGTAGCGATGTGGCCTCTCACCCTGCAGCCTGGTAGATGTGTTGGCATGCAGCCACCCATCATTGGTCATCCGATCTGGTGTGATTTGCATTTGCACACCTTGTATTAAGGCCATGATTTAATATTGTCTTGTTATTTTTAATGTGTATATGCGAAAAGAGGCATAATCTGCTCATATATAGTGCTAGCAAATGTCACTACCTTTACCTATGCCTGACCTTACAAGTTGAGGATGGTCTAATGTAGTGGCAAACAGGTTATTTACAACAATTCACAGTTTTCTGACATAGTTTGAGGCAACTATACTTACCAAAATGCTTGAAAAAGGCAAAAATTGCACCATTTATGCTAGCAAACGTCACTATTTTGAGATCAAACTGGGCCCAAACTTGGCCCATGGTCTAATCTAGTGGTGTTTAGGTTGCTTCCAACATTTCATAGCTTTCTGACATAGTTTGATATTGTGTAGTAGCTTACACTGAGCAAAATGCTTGAAAATGGCAAAAAATGCACCATTTATGCTAGCAAACGTCACTATTTTGACATCAAGCTGAGCCCAAACTTGGCCCATGGTCTATCTAGTGGTGTTTAGGTTGCTTCCAATATTTCATAGCTTTATGACGTAGTTTGATATTGTTTAGTAGCTTACACTGAGCAAAATGCTTGAAAATGGCAAAAAATGCAGTATTTATGCTAGTAAACGTCACTATTTTGAGTTCAGATTGACCCCAAACTTTGTGCATGGTCTATTCTAGTGGTAATTAGGTTGCTTGCAAATATCCATGATGGTTTGACGTGATTTAGTACTGTTTCCTATTTATTACTATTTAATTTAATTTAAAATGACAAAAATGTACCTGTATTGCTAGCAAATGTCACCAAGATGACGTCCGATCGATACCAAACTTTGTACGAGGTCTATTTTGGTTGCAAACATCATGCATGACAATTTTCAGCATAAAAAGACAAACTTCGGTACGAAGTACATTTTGCGTGCTGGAGTACATTCTTAATGGCTGGTAGGGCTTTGCGTCCTTGCATTGCGCTTCCAGCGTCTCATCCTCCTTGAATCTGGCGCAAATGGTCAGCCGCAGGCACTCCAGCACATCCTTGGCGAACTCCACCAACTTGGTGAGCTTTTCCGGTCCAACCTGGCAGCTCATGATGCAATCGATCACGGCGTCCATCATAGGAAGGCTGGCCAAGTTCCTGAAAGCGGTCCAAGAGACCTTCTGGCCTTTCTTCTCCCCCTCTGCATTCGCGAATTTGCACCTTTGCATCATCACCTCCTCAGGCGCGGGTTTCGTTGAGGCAGGATCATCAGTCTGCTCCTGTGTCAGACGGAGAAACGTGTTGGCCAGCGTGCGACTGTAAGCGGAATGCACTGAAGCAATGCTGTGGGCCGGCTTTTTCTTTCCTTCTGCTTCCTCCTCGTGTACATCCACCGCTGCCGGCTCCACATTCCCTTCCCTCCCCCCGCTTGCCGCATAGCCGGGAGGATGTACGTGAGCAGATTGGTGTAGTGGCCATCCGCAATATAGTGGCCCTTCCCACGCGTGACTTTGCCGTATAGATATAGCTTGTTGTAGTTCCACACGTCAAGCAACGCCTGGCCCAGCGTACGATCCGCCACGGCTAAGTCCTCCGAATTCGCCCCTTGGCGATGTCGAACAGCTTCTCCAGCTTGCCGGTCAGCACCGCCTGCGACATCAATTAACATCGAGCGAGCAACGACAAAACTCAGTCATAAAAGGCGAGGGGTATAGCTGCGGATAGACCCTAACAAAATTCGAAAAAGAAACGGCCGACAATACGCAACGAAAATTCCAACAAAAAAAAGGAGAGGGTCTAGCTGCAGCGAGACCCTCGCAAAAAACTTGAAGCGCACACAAAAAACAACCACGAAAATTCCGAGGGTCTACCCGCAGCTAGACCCTGCCAAAATAGATAGCTTACATCTTCTTTTGCCTTAGGTAGATTTCGAAGCTCACTCCACGACGGGAGCAGGTCGCCACCCTTGAGAAGAACGACGTTCGTACCCATGTAACCACCACGGAATTTCCGCAACAGGTCCTGGAAGGCGTGCTCCGCCTCCTTAGGAGTACTTGCGAAATTGGACTCCGCCCCACCCTCGCACATCATTGCCCGAACCTCTCCCCACCCGCCATCCGGCCCCCTGAGAAACGACTTTAACCCCTTAAAGTAGTGGTTCCCATCCACCACCGCGTACCGGAGAACCAGATACGGTACCGGTACCCGTTGCTCAAAAAATTTCGGATCGTAGGACTTCATCGCAGTATTGCACAGCAGGTTGAAAACTTGCCGACTGCCCTCGATCTCCTGAGGCAAAACTGCGGCCACCTCGTCCAACCTGGCGTAGGTACGCCACTCAACTCCTCTCGCCAGGAAAGAGGTGGTGGACTCCGTGTTAAGCCACACGTCGACTTCAGTATCCGAAAGGGGCCGGAAGTACCTGGACCCCACATCCTCCGCGTCAATCTTGGCACCGTGGTAATGCTTCAGCCACTTGACGAAATCCGGCATGCACAAGATTTGCTTGTCGAACAGGTCAGGTTGAGATTCGGCAAGCGCCTGGAAAGGGAACTGCCAGACCGGGACAACAACCTTGAAGTGCAAGGCGTTGTCCCGCGCATTGAGGAGAATGCGGGCGTTCTCCTTAATGGTTTCAAGGTTTAAACGCCGCTGCCTCAAAGCCTCTGGCAAAATAAGCGCGTTGACCGTCTGGATCCGCATACTGAAACATCCGGTCTGCTGAAAATCGGCCGGCCGAATCCAACGCGTTTCCCTGAGAGTATTGGCCTTCCGGATGTTCTGGTCCCTGACCTCCTTGTTCGAGTCGACCTTTTTCGAAGGCTTCCAGCTTTCAATGATAGGGTCGGTGTCCGGGTTCCCACTGCTCGTGAGCACCCCCTCCTTAAAAAGCTTGTTGAGTGACCGGAGCAGCTCAAGAAAGGGGGAGAACTCGGGCCAGTTTGGCAGGTCATCGACGTCCGCCATCCGCCTACTCGAGCAGTACTTGACCATATCCTTCACCAGCGCGAACACGGCGTCATGACCAGGTAACTTCTTCTCCACCGTGGCGTCTTCGTCCCCCCCGTCATCCTGAAGTAAAAAATCGAAAAGGACCGCAGGATTTGCTCAAGTCAGTAATCTTTAGGCCGACCACGACATCCTGTTCAGGGACGAACAAAGTTCTGTTGGAATAGTACCTTACTGACACTAAACACAAAGTCCCGCAGCCGGTCAGCGTCTACCCGCAGCGAGAGGTCTAAATTTTCACAACAATCGTACCTGTCCAGTTTTCTGCTGCTTCTTGGCCTCCTTAGCCTTCTCCTTCTCCGCCTTCTTCGCCTCCTTCTCCGCCGCCTTCGCCTCCGCGTTCTTCTTACTGTTGGCCTTTGCCACCGCATTCAGCGCCCTTTTTCCCTCAGCGGCCCGACGACGAAAATCAGCCTTCATGAATTTCTCGATCTTGTCAACCTTTGCCTCTGAGTACTCCTTAGGCTGCCACTTGAAATTCTTGGTGGCTTTCGACTTCACCAGATTTGCGAATTCATATGCCAATTCACTCTTAAAGGTAGCGTCACCCAACACCTCCGTATCGAAATCGGCATCGACTTCCGCCTCAAGTCGTGTCAGGTACTTGCGAAACTCGGACCCCGCAGGTCCCTCCGAATCGACGCCATCGGGCGGAGACTTAAGCATGATCAGGCCAACAGCAATAATATGATCCTTCGCAACCTTCTTGCGGGAATCCAGCTTTTCCCTTTCATGCTCAGTCAATGGAGGCTTCGCCGCCTTCCCCCCGCAGTACCCCCAGCGACAGCCCCCGCCTGCATTACAAAAAAAAACGAACAAGAAGGGACTTGACCTCAGTTCGATTGTTGCACCATCGTCTCTCTGCGGAGATACCCCTCAGCACGAAAAAAATCACACGAACTCGCGGCGGATGAACGTACCTGCACAGCCACTTCTCCCTCAGCGTCTCCCCCATCCTCATCTCCTCCAGCGTTTTCATCCCCCCCATCCTCATCTCCTCCAGCGTTTTCTTCCTCTCCGGCAGCGCCTGCTGAGGCCAAACCCCCCGCCTGTCAACACCGAATACGACAGCTCATTGGAAATCAAAATTAGTCGATATTTGTATATTTCGCATAATGCGCTCACTAAAACTTCAGGCGAAATGCAGACATCCGGATATCGTTTAATGCTTACCATTTCCATCTCGAGTCCACACATCAAATTTTTTTGGCACTTTCTGGCCAAAAAATTATTTGACTGGCTTGCTAAAACATGTTGAACCCAGGTTTTGGGCCCAAGCGAGCACATATATGGTAGTGTTTACCCCCCAAAATTGGGGGTCATCGGACAACCCTGGCAAGGTTAACTGTGACGTATAACAGCATAAGGTACATGGTTTTTGACATTTTTGCACATATGGAGGCAAGCAATCAACATCAAATTTTATTCCATTGACCCAGAAACTTGCATGCAAACTGAATTATGGTCCTCCATCATGATGACATTGTGAAGTCTCAGTTTGCACCCCACCTTCAACATGTTGGTGACGTTTGACAGCATAAAAAGTCAATTTTATTACCATTTCACTAGTTTTTTACATCCAAGAGGGCCATAACCATTTCAAACAAGGCACACAACTTAAATGCATAATTTACAAAGGCCGGGTAAAGCATGCACCAAGGTTGAGGTCACCTATAGACCTATTTGTGACAGTCAATAGCATAAAAAATGCAGTTTTTGCTCATTTCTTTCATTTTGCATAAGTCAAATCATGCAGATTGCATCCAATATGATTCCACTTGACCCAAAACTTGCACACACATTGAATTCGAATCCATGTCATGATGACAATGCCAAATCTCAGTTCCTAAACCAAGGTTTAACATACCATCAGTTGACATATGGCAGCATTAATGGTCACTTGGACACATATTATATGGATTGAACATGGCGAATGATGTTGACAACATCAATTATGATACAATGTCCTAAGTTGTACAATCAAGGTGTGAACAAGCTCGTAAATGTTCTAAATGCTATGCATAAAACACCAGTCACTTGGTAAATAAAACATGCAGCGTACAGCCCGCTGCCGCTTTATCGTCTGCCTCTCTCTCCTACTTGGGCTGCGCTGGAGGCCTGGCATGTGATCTAGTTGAGTCCTGCGCTGCTCCATTGTCACTACTTGCAGCAGCACACCCTTGGTCTTGCCCTTCTTGTTCGAGGCCAGGCGCCCATCCACATGCGTGGATGTGGGGGGGGGCTGGCATGCATGCGTGGGTGTGGGGGGGGCTGGCATGCATGCGTGGGTGTGTGGGGGGGCTGGCATGCAATGTGTGGGTGTGGTGGGGAGCTGGCATGCATACGTGTGTGTGGGGGGGCTGGCATGCATGCGTGGGTGTGGGGGGGGGCTGGCATGCATGCGTGGGTGTCTGGGGGGGCTGGCATGCATGCGTGGGGGGGGGGGGGGAGCTGGCATGCATGCGTGTGTGGGGGGGGGCTGGCATGCATGCGTGGGTGTGGGGGGGGCTGGCATGCATGCGTGGGTGTGGGGGGGAGCTGGCATGCATGCGTGGGTGTGGGGGGGGCTGGCATGCATGCGTGGGTGTGGGGGGGGCAGGCATGCATGCGTGGGTGTGCGGGGGGGATGGCATGCATGCGTGTGTGTGGGGGGTGCTAGCATGCATGCGTGGGTGTGGGGGGGTGGTGGCATGAATGCGTGGGTGTGGGGGGGGGCTGGCATGCATGCGTGGGTGTCTGGGGGGGCTGGCATGCATGCGTGCGTGTGGGGGGCGCTGGCATGCATGAGTGTGTAAGGGGGGGGCTGGCATGCATGCGTGGGTGTGGGGGGGGTTGGCATGCGTGCGTGGGTGTGGGGGGGGCTGGCATGCATGCGTGGGTGTGTGGGGGGGCTAGCATGCATGCGTGGGTGGGGGAGGGGGCTGGCATGCATGCGTGGGTGTGTGGGGGAGCTGGCATGCATGCGTGGGTGTGGGGGGGGCTGGCATGCATTCGTGGGTGTGGGGCGGGGCTGGCATGCATGCATGCGCGGGTGTGGGTGGGGGCTGGCATGCATGCGTGGGTGTGTGGGGGGGCTGGCATGCGTGCATGAATGTGGGGGGGGCTGGCATGCATGTGTGGGTGTGGGGGGGGGCTGGCATGCATGCGTGTGTGTGGGGGGGGGCTAGCATGCATGCGTGGGTGTGTGGGGAGGCTGGCATGCGTGCGTGGGTGTGGGGGGGCTGGCATGCATGCGTGGGTGTGGGTAGGGGGGCTGGCATGCATGCGTGGGTGTGGGGGGGGCAGGCATGCATGCGTGGGTGTGTGGGGAGGCTGGCATGCATGCGTGGGTGTGGGGGGGGCTGGCATGCATGTGTGGGTGTGGGGGGGGCTAGCATGCATGCGTGGGTGTTGGGGGGGGGGCTGGCATGCATGTGTGGGTGTGGGGGGGAGCTGGCATGCATGCGTGGGTGTGGCGGGGGCTGGCATGCATGCGTGGGTGTGGGGGGAGGCTGGCATGCATGCGTGGGTGTGGGGGGGGGCTGGCATGCATGCGTGGGTGTGAGGGGGGCATGACCATGGTAGAAAATGTTATCTTGAGGGAGCACTCTCCATGGGAAGTGGATGCCCAGGTGGCTGTTAAGGGGGGCACAATAACAGAAAGAGTGCTATCCACCATCACCCTAGCCCCTGCCCACACTGTGGCTACCTTGCTGGTGTCACCTTCCCTCAACAGGTATTCTATTACGTTAAAATCCGTTAACACGCGCTTGGCCTTCGTTGCATTTTCCTTGAAGTTGCAATGGCACCTTCCCTGCGGCTGATCGGCTGCGCCCTCCCCTACGCGCTTGAACATTGTATCAAACGCCTCACGGGGGCAAGGAGAGATAACAAAATATTTGTTCGCAAACGGTTTCCATCCCATGGCAGCAGCCGCCTTAAGATTGTACAAGACCTGCCACGGGCGGATGTTGACAGCGCAAAAATTCTGCAGCTTTAAGTCGCAGTTTACGCACTTGCTGGTGTGAATCGTGCGGGGCAGGCCGCCATACGTGAGATCGCCATCTGAGGTGCGCCGTCGTAGCTTGTCACACCGGTAGCAATAGCGCAGGTTGCCTTCCGTCGAATTCATGATGATCTGAGCAATACAATGAAGCATCGGGGGGAGGGGGGGGCGGTGGATTTCAGGGTTTTTAGAGCTCCGAAGCACCCACTAGCAGATTTAACGAGGAAATTAACCGAACTGAAATTTTTTCGGGAAAAGCTCGTGGTAACGCTAAAATAGACTTACCAACGAAGAGAAATTCGCTCTTATCGCACGCGAGCCCCGTGGAGGCTGGGCTACCGCGATGGTGTACTTTTTTGCATCTGCGGACAGCAGCCCGCAAAAGGGTCGGCAGGCTCGTACCCACCCCCGCGCGAATATTTTTTTCAGCTTGCAGCACGTCGGTAAAATAGAAAAAAAAATATCATGAGCGATCGCACATCTCGGAGCATGTGCAGCAAAATTTTCCAGCGTTAATAATGCTTAAATGCCTCCATCAAGGTCACCGCCATTAAATCAGCCGACATAGCTTTTTGGCCACAATTTGCACCGAAATTTGGTCCGTACCGTCCAGCTCAGTCGGGCAAGTCGGAAAGATTTTTCCGGCCGGCTCTCCGCGGGAAAAATTTGATGTGCAGACCAAATACCAGCACTGTCAACAGCCATCGCCGCAGCCGCCCCCTGAAAAAAGACAACAGATTGGTTGGGGGCACCGTTGAAATTAGCCGAACATGTCAGTCTCAATAAAAGGGTGAGGGTCTACCTGCAGCTAGACCCCATGTAAGATGCTCGTGGAAACTCGACGGACAAGCACCCACCTTATCAACCAAGTCTGACAAATTAGGTAAATCCTCCGATACGTCCCCTGGCATGGAGCCCCCCTGCATGATATGACAGGACAAACCATGAAGGTTGGTCAGCATATAGAGCCCTATTCAGGGAATGGAAACAACCCAAATCGATAAACGATATCGGCAAGTTAACGTACCGAAACGTAGAACTTCCACCTCCTCAAAATCTTCCCCAAAGGCCATATCGGCACTTGATGGGCTCTCTCCTTTTCCAGTTGCCGCCTCAATTCCGCCTCGAAGAACAACTCGAGGGACTGCCAATGGCCTCCCGCCTCTAAATCAGACCACTCCGTGTCTGTCTTGGTTCGGATACTCTGGAGACAATCAACCAACGAGATTTGATCCAACCATTCCTGGACGACTTCCCGGTATGGCTTATATGTCTGAATAACATGGAAGTCCTCCCGGTGCCGGAAACTTTGGATCACCTGTCCAGCCCAATCCAAAAAGAAAGCGACCGCTTCCCGCGAAAGGCTGGCGTCCGGGCTGACAAGAAAGTCAGTCCGCCACTTAACAAAAGATTGCAGTAAGTGGTCTCTTGCCATGTCCAAATGCGCGATCACTTCATGTGCGCGCTCCTCCAATCCTCCTACGTCATTCATTCTTCCCGGCACAATTACGATATAGTCACTGTTGGACGTGTCAACAAATCCTTGCCTGACAATATCAAACACTTCATCTTCCGACAGTGAAGCCCTCGAATCCGCTCTCATATCTCCAGTCATGAGTTTAAAGAGCTGATGCAACGCAGTGGTTTTCAAGGTTTCCATATAGGAAGCCTCGATGCATGTGAAGCCAATGTGGACCTCGAACTTTTCAACCTCATCAAAGAGCGTCGACCATATTAAAGCACGACGGGGAAAGTAACGTCCGACATCCTCCTTCAGATTAAGGATGCACGACTGCGCGATCTTCAAAACCTCATACATGTCGTCACCAACGACCCTCTTCCCATGAATGGCTCGCTGTGTGGCTTCGAACAATGCAAGACGGCCCAGGCGGTCGTTCTTCCAAATTATGTCTGCCGACTCCGGACGGTCCACGACGACACCGGACTTCTCTGCAAACGCTATCTCGGCCGAAAGAAAGCGGATCAAGCCTCTCAAGACCTTTTCGGCTTTACGACTCACCCCAGACTCAGACTCAGCCTGAGCCAGGTACTGTTTCAGAATGGCCAGCGTGTCGGGCTGCAGACAACAAGAGTAAAAAAAAGGCCACACATCGTCGTCGTCAACAACCTTAACTCCTAGGTCAACGTCTCTCCGCAGCTAGACCCTTACGATCAATGTATGACATAAAATCCCACCCTTTCTACGATACACACACGCCGTTCAAGCCATCTGAAAAATGTACGTCTCACATTAATAAACATACCTGATAATCGACTGAAAATCCTTCGTGAAGAAGGGGTGGGCTCCCGTTCTCGTCCTTCTCCCCCTCAACTGCCTTCGCAGCCTCCTCCCCTTCCTCGCAGCCTCCTCCTCCATCTTCCTCGCGGCCTCTTCCGCCTTCATCCTCTCCTGTCGCATCTGCAAAAAAAGAGCGGCCTCCTCCGCAAGAATTCCCTTCGCTGCCGCCTCCGTCTTCTTCTTCGCCTCCTCCTTCTGCTTCGCCACCAGGATCCTGTGCTCCTTCTCCTGGGCAGCCTTTTTCTCCTTGTACTCCCTCTCCTCCTCCTCCCTCTCCGCCTTCTCCAGCCTCTCCTTCTCCTCCCTCTCCACCCTCTCCCTCTCCGCCTTCTCGATGGCCTCCCTCTCCGCCTTCTCCTTCTCCTTGTCCTTCTTGTCGAGAGCCGCGTATTCGTCAGCAAAGCTTGCGGCCATTGCTAACAAATCGGACAACCGCTTCTGACGCGACTCCCGAACCGGCGATTCCGGGTCTTCAGGCCTCCCGTTAGTCTGATCGCGCTCGTCCTCCTCAACAAGCTCACTGATAGACTTCCTCAGCTTCCTGAGCTCTTTGGTGCGGTCGTCTTCCTCTACCCACTCGGCCGCAGGCTTACGCTTAGAACTGGAATGCTTGGGGGACGGCGAGCGGGACGCAGCAGCGGGGGACTTGGGTGGCGGCGAGCGGGACTTGGGGGAAGCAGAGCGGGACGGCGAGCGGGTCGCAGTTGCGGGGTTCTTGGTTGACGGCGAGGGGGACTTGCGAGAAGGAGAGCGGGACGCGGTAGCGGGGGGAACTTTGGGCGGAGAGGGGGACTTGCGGTTCGGCGAACGGGTCGCAGTTGCGGGGGACTTGGGGGACTTGCGGGGCGGCGAGCGGGACGCAGTAGCTCCGGCCGACTTGGGGGGCGGCGATGGAGACTTACGGGGCGGAGAGCGGGACGGAGCGCGAGACGCAGCAGCGAGAGAGGTGGGGGGTATAATTCTGTCCAACTCGCTGGGGGGCAAGTTGGACTTGGAGGGCGAGGGGGACTCGGTGGGGGGGGACCTCGCAAGATCTTTTACGGGACCGAACTGCAACGAAGGAAACTCCTCCGTTGCCGTTCGGTCCGGCGAGGTGTTCGCCGTCATCTTGGGTGAAACGGGAGTGGCCTTGACAGAATCGGAATAGGAGGACGACATCTGCAGAACAATATCAAAAAAGCAAGTTTCACAAATGTCATTCAGAATCTGAATCGCCGGCAGAAAAACGATGGGGAGGGTCTCGCTGCAGCTAGACCCTTTCGTGGATTCTAAAAGGGACATTTAGTTTAATGCAAAACTTTGGCGTCTCGCTGCAGCGAGACCCTCACTTCAAGCAAAAACAAATCATTTTTAGGGTGAGCGTAAACAAGCAACCTCCCATCATGCAAACATAAAAAAGTATACATTCCTTGGGGTCTCGCTGCAGCGAGACCCTAACGTCAAACAAAAACAAATAATTTTTAGGGTGAGCGAAGAAAGCCCCCTCCCATCTTGCAAACATTAAAAGTCGACATTCGTAGGGGTCTCGCTGCAGCGAGACCCTAACACCGATACAAAAACAAATCATTTTAAGGGTGAGAAAAGAAAGACCCCCCATCATGAAAACATGAAAAATTGACATTCCTTGGGGTCTCGCTGCAGCGAGACCCTAACGTCAATACAAAAACAAAATTCCGAGGGTCTACCCGCAGCGAGACCCTTACGACCACGTATAAATACATGTGGGGGGGGAAGCTACGTATAAATACATGTGGGGGGGGATGCTATGTATAAATGCATGTGGGGGGGTGCTGGCATTAATAATTAAATGTGGGGGGGTGATGGCATGAATAAATAAATGTGGGGGGGTGCTGCCATGAATAAAAGAATGTGGGGGTGTGATGGCATGAATAAATGAATGTTGGGGGGTGCTGGCATTAATAATTAAATGTGGGGGGGTGATGGCATGAATAAATAAATGTGGGGGGGTGCTGCCATGAATAAAAGAATGTGGGGGTGTGATGGCATGAATAAATAAATGTGGGGGGTGCTGCCATGAATAAAAGAATGTGGGGGGGTGCTGCCATGAATAAAAGAATGTGGGGGTGTGATGGCATGAATAAATGAATGTTGGGGGGTGCTGGCATTAATAATTAAATGTGGGGGGGTGATGGCATGAATAAATAAATGTGGGGGGGTGCTGCCATGAATAAAAGAATGTGGGGGTGTGATGGCATGAATAAATGAATGTTGGGGGGTGCTGGCATTAATAATTAAATGTGGGGGGTGATGGCATGAATAAATAAATGTGGGGGTGTGCTGCCATGAATAAAAGAATGTGGGGGGGTGATGGCATTAATAATTAAATGTGGGGGGATGATGGCATGAATAAATAAATGATACGTAGCATCACCCCCCACATGTATTGATACGTAGCATCACCCCCCCACGTGTATTAATACGTAGCATCCCCCCCACATGTATTGATACGTAGCAGCACCCCCCACATGTATTGATACGTAGCAGCACCCCCCCACATGTATTGATACGTAGCAGCCCCCCCACATGTATTGATACGTAGCATCCCCCCACACATGTATTGATACGTAGCAGCACCCCCCCACATGTATTGATACGTAGCAGCACCCCCCACATGTATTGATACGTAGCAGCACCCCCCCACATGTATTGATACGTAGCAGCACCCCCCCACATGTATTGATACGTAGCAGCACCCCCCCACGTGTATTGATACGTAGCAGCACCCCCCCACATGTATTGATACGTAGCAGCACCCCCCCACATGTATTGATACGTAGCACCCCCCCACATGTATTGATACGTAGCAGCACCCCCCCACATGTATTGATACGTAGCAGCACCCCCCACATGTATTGATACGTAGCAGCACCCCCCCACATGTATTGATACGTAGCAGCACCCCCCCACATGTATTGATACGTAGCAGCACCCCCCCACATGTATTGATACGTAGCAGCACCCCCCACATGTATTGATACGTAGCACCCCCCCACATGTATTGATACGTAGCAGCACCCCCCCACATGTATTGATACGTAGCAGCACCCCCCCACATGTATTGATACGTAGCAGCACCCCCCACATGTATTGATACGTAGCAGCACCCCCCCACATGTATTGATACGTAGCAGCACCCCCCACATGTATTGATACGTAGCACCCCCCCACATGTATTGATACGTAGCAGCACCCCCCCACATGTATTGATACGTAGCAGCACCCCCCCACATGTATTGATACGTAGCAGCACCCCCCCACATGTATTGATACGTAGCACCCCCCCACATGTATTGATACGTAGCAGCACCCCCCCACATGTATTGATACGTAGCAGCACCCCCCCACATGTATTGATACGTAGCAGCACCCCCCCACATGTATTGATACGTAGCAGCACCCCCCCACATGTATTGATACGTAGCAGCACCCCCCCACATGTATTGATACGTAGCAGCACCCCCCCACATGTATTGATACGTAGCAGCACCCCCCCACATGTATTGATACGTAGCAGCACCCCCCCACATGTATTGATACGTAGCAGCACCCCCCCACATGTATTGATACGTAGCAGCACCCCCCCACATGTATTGATACGTAGCAGCACCCCCCCACATGTATTGATACGTAGCAGCACCCCCCACATGTATTGATACGTAGCAGCACCCCCCCACATGTATTGATACGTAGCAGCACCCCCCCACATGTATTGATACGTAGCAGCACCCCCCCACATGTATTGATACGTAGCAGCACCCCCCCACATGTATTGATACGTAGCAGCACCCCCCCACATGTATTGATACGTAGCAGCACCCCCCCACATGTATTGATACGTAGCAGCACCCCCCCACATGTATTGATACGTAGCAGCACCCCCCCACATGTATTGATACGTAGCAGCACCCCCCACATGTATTGATACGTAGCACCCCCCCACATGTATTGATACGTAGCAGCACCCCCCCACATGTATTGATACGTAGCAGCACCCCCCCACATGTATTGATACGTAGCAGCACCCCCCCACATGTATTGATACGTAGCAGCACCCCCCACATGTATTGATACGTAGCAGCACCCCCCACATGTATTGATACGTAGCAGCACCCCCCCACATGTATTGATACGTAGCAGCACCCCCCCACATGTATTGATACGTAGCAGCACCCCCCCACATGTATTGATACGTAGCAGCACCCCCCCACATGTATTGATACGTAGCAGCACCCCCCCACATGTATTGATACGTAGCAGCACCCCCCCACATGTATTGATACGTAGCAGCACCCCCCACATGTATTGATACGTAGCACCCCCCCACATGTATTGATACGTAGCAGCACCCCCCCACATGTATTGATACGTAGCAGCACCCCCCCACATGTATTGATACGTAGCAGCACCCCCCCACATGTATTGATACGTAGCAGCACCCCCCCACATGTATTGATACGTAGCAGCACCCCCCACATGTATTGATACGTAGCACCCCCCCACATGTATTGATACGTAGCAGCACCCCCCCACATGTATTGATACGTAGCAGCACCCCCCCACATGTATTGATACGTAGCAGCACCCCCCCACATGTATTGATACGTAGCAGCACCCCCCCACATGTATTGATACGTAGCAGCACCCCCCCACATGTATTGATACGTAGCAGCACCCCCCCACATGTATTGATACGTAGCAGCACCCCCCCACATGTATTGATACGTAGCACCCCCCCACATGTATTGATACGTAGCACCCCCCCACATGTATTGATACGTAGCAGCACCCCCCCACATGTATTGATACGTAGCAGCACCCCCCCACATGTATTGATACGTAGCAGCACCCCCCCACATGTATTGATACGTAGCAGCACCCCCCCACGTGTATTGATACGTAGCAGCACCCCCCCACATGTATTGATACGTAGCAGCACCCCCCCACATGTATTGATACGTAGCAGCCCCCCCACATGTATTGATACGTAGCAGCACCCCCCCACATGTATTGATACGTAGCAGCACCCCCCCACATGTATTGATACGTAGCAGCACCCCCCCACATGTATTGATACGTAGCAGCACCCCCCCACATGTATTGATACGTAGCAGCCCCCCCACATGTATTGATACGTAGCAGCACCCCCCCACGTGTATTGATACGTAGCAGCACCCCCCCACATGTATTGATACGTAGCAGCACCCCCCCACATGTATTGATACGTAGCAGCACCCCCCCACATGTATTGATACGTAGCAGCACCCCCCCACGTGTATTGATACGTAGCAGCACCCCCCCACATGTATTGATACGTAGCAGCACCCCCCCACATGTATTGATACGTAGCAGCACCCCCCCACATGTATTGATACGTAGCAGCACAATTTTAGTCAGCCTACCATCCACGTTGCGGCAAAAGATCACCTTTTTTTGTGTTTCGGCAAAATGAAGATTTCTTGCAAACTATCGTTATGCAGGCAGGTAGCAACGTCCGATGTTATAATCCGGCAGGTAGCATGCAAACGTCGAAACGATATGAAGGGGAAAAAAAGCATCAAACAGGAGCACCGATTAGAAACGCAGCAAATGCAGTATGTGCACATCTACACCTATAACCTAACCAGACCAAAGGCATAGCAAACATGGAAAGGGTGACCCAAGTGAAAGCCTAGCACCACCATGATCGACATGTGCGAGACCAAGAAACGCTCCATGGCAACTAGACTAAAGGGATGGATGCCAGATGTGGATTAGGATCGGCTTAGCTGACTCTACCGAGATGTCTGCAGGGTTTAGCTAGCAACGAAAAGAAGGAAGCCAGACATTTTTATCACTCTTGCTGCAACATAGAGTTTCTTGCGATGGCAGCAAGGACATGTCTTCGCCCAGCTGGCTAACTGTGTCGTCGGCGTGCATGCGCTGTTTAGTTGCCGTTTTTGATAGAACAATTTTAGTCAGCCTACCATCCAGGATGCGGCAAAAGCTCACCTTTTTTTCGTTGTGCGGCGAAAGCAGACCGATTTCCTTGTAAACTTCCGGCACCAGGCAGGTATCAACGTAGGATTTTATAATCCAGCAGGTAGCATGCAAACGTCGAAACGATATGGCAGCTCGTATCAGCTATGGGGTCTCTCTGCGGCTGCGCTTCTTTTTCGATGGGCGATGGGACGGTCGCAATTCGCAAAACGGACGCGGCGTCACAGGGCTGAACGGTATTGAAAAAATTGGAAACGTGGCATCCTCGTTCCTCCCCACGGAACTGAAAACTGGAAGCGCGGCGCTGGTGCAAAAGCTCGATCCCATCTTTTGGAACCAAGCTAGCGGATTGGACGACATCCAATATGCCGTCACCCGTGCTTGTGGCCGCAGGTATAAAAAGAGACGACCTCCAGCCCATTTACCTGGGAACATTCGGATGTTTGGCTGACATCGTTACCATGCGTCAATGTACAATGAGGTTCTGGGTTCGATTCCTGGTGTGGTCATGGAAATAAATTTTTTTCTGCACATCTACTGAAATCAGTCATAGCACCAAACAATCACGCTGCAGCGAGACGCTATAGCCCTGGAGCCCGCTGATAAACCTGACATCCGGTACGTCTTACTATCATAGATTGCCGAACTATATAATAATAATAGTCTATACCACTTTTTCTTGTAAATGATTTACTAAATAATGATTCTATATACTTTAACATACCATATTATTAAAGTATGTGGAATTTAACCATGCTATTCACAATATATTATAAAATCTTTTGCAAAATATACTGTAATTAGTATATATATTTTCTGATAAACAATTTTATCAATGCTACTGTGTTATTTTTGTTATTCTCGCCATGCAGGTATCTGAGTGTTCTGGGAGAACTAATAAGAGAATGAGCCGCGAAGGTGAGGAAAACCTGAAATCTTTTCGTCCTTATTGGGGTCTCTCTGCAGCTAGACCATTTATAACCACAAGCAATAGCTTAAATTCAAGGGTCTCGCTGCAGCTAGACCCTCTTTATGGTTGCTATAAAATTAATGAATCAGAAGTCTGTGATTTAACAATCGCACGCCGCAATGAAGGGTCTAGCTGCAGCGAGACCCCAATCTTGGTCGGGGTATGCTAAGTTCACCACATCAGGTAATCTTTTCGTCTAACGGAAAAAGCCCCTCTAAGGGTCTAGCTGCAGCTAGACCCCAATCGTGGTAAAAAATGATACACTTTCGAACTTTGTCTGTAATTGTCGCTTTTCCCAACGATACTCGATTTGCATGGATTTCGTTGTGCCGGTCGTCATGGCATGCAGCACGCGAACGGGTGGGAGTTTTCGCCCTTGCGTCCGGTCGTCCAGGATTCAGTGCAATTAAGTTGAACACCGGGACGAAGCAGTCAACTGGCGCAAAAAGGGTTTTCGGAGATGAGAACCAGAATCCAGCGCAGCCTGAAGCCAAGGAAGTCAAGCGGCCGGGAGAATACTCGAAATCAAAGAGGGTTATTGGGGAATATTTCGCTGACCAGGCGTTTGAAGCGGCTCAGGCGATGACAAAACCCGAGGGGCGGGGGCCGGCTTTCGACCAGATGATTGCTGGCTTTAACTCTAGGGCCGCTGAACTAGGTCACGGGAAGTATCATGAGGAGGCGAAAAAGCTTTACAATCAGGAGCGGATGGCAGAACTGAACAGGTTCTGGGTGGCTCGGATTAACGGCTTTTTTGATGGTCTGACCAAAAGCGACGCAGACAGAGACGTCAGGATGGTGCTGATGTCCACGCTTTACTGTGGTGACGACTTGGAGAAGGAGTTTTCGGCCGCGGAGTTGGAGAACCTGACGGGGATGGACGCCAAGAAGATTCGCGGAATTCGCGCGATACGAAGGCAGCAGAAGTTGGACTACCTCAGACACGCGCAGGCTCGCAAGGGGCGCCCTTTGCCGCAATTCGTGATTGACGCGATAGTGGACGCGTGGATGCACGATGATGAGTCGCGCGCCTCCTCCCAGATGAAGGATGTCAAGCGCACTTACAGCAGGGAGGGTCGTGGCAATCACGGGGTGCTCGTCGCCGTTGAGGGAGCGCGCTATTACATGACCTCCAAGGAGGACATGTACAATCACTTTCTCGAAAAGCATGCGTACTGGAACAAAAGGAGTAACCAGTATGATAAGGACGTGGGCATTCACGTGGGCTACACGACCTTCTGCAAATACGCGCCCGATTGCATCAAGGGCAAGTGGAAGGAGAGGAACCTGTGCGCGTGTGAGAAGCACGTCACCATGCAGTCGGCCATGGGGGCGTGGACCAAGCACTCCAATGCGAACCACGGCAAGAACTGCAAGTGTGGCGCGGAGTGTGCGGGATGCTCCAAGTACAGAGAGCCGGACGGTACTTGCGGAATGTGGAAAGCCATTCACTCGACGGACTGGATCAAGCACTTTCACTGCCCGGTGTCCGCCGAGACTGACGGCAGGGATAACGGGCTGCGTGAAGGGGGCGGAATGGGCGGGGGGATGGAAGAGGGGGAGGGGGAAGATGAATGGCGGGGACGGGACCTGGAAGACCTCGACATTTCTGAGAGGCTGGTGGAGGACGAAGATGGGGTGCCGAGGACGGAGAGGGTTCACCGCATACTGAAGATGGCGTGTGTGGAGGGGTTCTGTCCTGAGGAATCATGCGGCATCCATAATAACTGGGTGCAGTGTGATCGGGACAAGAATTCCACGGAGATTCTGAATTGGTTCAAGTTCGAGATGGTGGAGCAGACTGTGACCCGACGGGTGAATGTGAGTTGGTTTCGATTTTATTTCTCCGTTAATATGTTGTTGACTTTTTTTTTTGTGACCTATAGCTGCAGCGAGACCCTTTGTGAGTTGCAGTTATCTTATCGAAATGCGATTTTATTGCAAATCGAAACTGTCTGCGGACCTTTGCGAAACAGGGCGAGACCGATGGCAGGGCGGCGAAGAAGGTGAAGCGGCCCGAGCAAGTCCAAATGAGGTCCACCCCAGCTGAGCTGCGGGACGAGATTCTTAAGATGTGGGACAAGTTCACCGTGCACTGCTTTACGGCCTGGTCGCAGGCGGATACAATCAAGGATCGGGAGAAGAATCTGAGAGAGGGGGACGTGCTCGTGCACGGCGACTGGGCCGAGAACTACGAGAACAGCAGCTACGTCCAACTGCAGTCGCAGTACTTCCACAAGCGCAGCCACATCCTGATGCCCATGATCGTGCGTTATCGGCTCAACGGCGAGCTGGAAAAGCGCGTCTTCTTTTTCCTGGGGGATTCCAGTATCAAGCGGGGCGAGCGCGCACTCGTATACGCTCTTCGCAAGATTCTGGAAACCCTGCGGGTAGAAGTAGGGGTAGAGGTGCGAAACCTGTACATGTGCTCGGACAACTGCGCGGTGCAGTTTAAGTCCAGGTACGTGATTAACCAGATTAACGGTCTGCTCATGGGGGATCCCGACCTGCAGGCCTTTGAGTTCCACTACATGGGGGAGCAGCATGGGAAGGGGGAGGTGGATGGTCAAGGAGCGAAGTGCAAGTGCGTCTTGAGGGAAATGCAGAGGATTCCCGAAAACCAGCACATACTTGAGACCCACCAGCTAGTCGCCTACTTGAACCAGAACTGGCAGGGCGGCAAGACATCGAGCAGGGAGTCGGCCCGCGCGCGGGCCGAGAACGTCACTCGCCACTTCTTCCTTTTACCCCCGGTACGGAATTGTGTGTTATTTCAGGTTTTAAGACGTCAACTGCCGCTGTTCTATAAAAATTCAAACCCAATAAAGGTATCTCTGCAGAGAGACCCTATATACTGTCAATGGGTTGCTTTTCTTTTAGGTATGAAATTTCGCTTGTTCTATCGGTATGAAGGGGTCTCTCTGCAGCTATACCCTGTGTCGAATTTCGATCACTTGATATCTTGTCGTACGTTGTTATTATGATTCGAATGGGGTCTCTCTGCAGCTATACCCTGTGTCGAATTTCGATCACTTAATATCTTGTCGTACGTTGTTATTATGATTCGAATGGGGTCTCTCTGCAGCTATACCCTGTGTCGAATTTTGATCACTTGATGTCTTGTCGTTATTTTTTTTTTGTAAGGGGTCTCTCTGCAGCTATACCCTGTTTTATTGATTTTTGGTCAATTTTGCTAACTTGAACGGTATTCTTTTTGCCCTAACTATTTGATGACAGGACGTCGAGTCCGGCCGACGCGCGGAGGTGGAGGAGGTGCCTGGCATCAAGAAGGCGCATTGGTGGCGACTGGACAAGTCCGACCCTGGCCTTTTGATGATTAGGCGCTATTCCTGCTACTGTCCGCCCTGTTTGGCTGGGCGGTTTGAGGGATGTCTAAGCGAGTGGTCGTTTATCATCGAGTTCAATGATGCAGGAAGCTCGATGAAAACTGTCCGTTTGCTGCCACCGAGCCAGCCCAACCCTCCGGTTCGCATGGTGACGCGGGGGGAGCAGCTGAAGGACAAGCGGGAGGCGATGGGCCGGCAGATGAGACTCCACGACTATGTGGCAGTTCCATCGGACAAGGACACGGATCACGATCCCATCCACCCGTTCTGGTTGGCTGAGGTTGTAAGCGAAGCCGGGCCGATCGTGTTAGACGAGAACTTCGAGAGGTGGGTCGAGGGCCGGAACGGACGGGAGAAGGAGCTGTTCCTCGCCGGGAACGGCATTCTTCCCGTTCGGATTTGGAAGCGGGATAAGCATGACCCCCTGCATTTCACGCTCAACGTTGAGGATTGGCCACCGTCACGCCAGCCCGAGCTTGTGAATTGCTATCTCTGCGTCGCTCCGGCTCTCCGGCTAGAAGCACGCGTGCGCAGCGACGGAATGTGTGCCGACATCAGGATGAGCAAGGAGCTCGACAAGTGGCTTACTGCGCTGGTGATCAAGGATGAAGCCCCGGAGGGGCCGGCACCGACTTAAACAAGAAATTGGGGTCTCGCTGCGGGTAGACGACGCCCTAGTTTCGGCTCGTATTATATCTTTAGAGTGGGGCTTCAGTAGGGTGTAAAAAGGTGGCCGCATATATTGTATATATTTTTCGAGATCTTTCTGAGGTCAAGTTTAAGGGTAGTTGATAATTTTTTGCGGCCTTCAATTAACAGTTATTTTTTACTGCAACATAATTTTATGCTGTATATTTAAATAATGATAAGGATTTCGATATTTTTTTGCACAATCTATTCGACATTTGTTTCTGCATGTCGAGAATTTATTGCTCCACCCCCACAAAAAAAATCGTTCCGGAACTGTTCGAAGCGAATAGCACTGACAGGATTCGAACCCGGGTCCACCTTAATGTTCGGAGTGAGGTAGGCCAGCCATCATGTTCCGCACTCAAATCTGGCTCGGGTCCGATCCCTCCATTGCTCTTCGCTTCGAACAGCTCCGGAACAAGTTAGGTGTGGGGTTGGAGCAATAAATACTTATTTGCCGGGCGCAGTTGTCATTCCGCCTAGTACAATTGCGTCACTAGTACAATTTTTGTCTGGGTACGGTACGAACCAATAACGCAATATTTAGTATCTAATCGCCGCTGCTCTTGCTGAATTTTATCCGGAAGCTGAAAAAGGTGTCCGGTGAAGCGAATACTAGTGACTGGTGGTCGTGCCCTTCCATTACTCCTTATCGACAAATTTTGGGTTCTACCTGCAGTTATAACCCTTGCGCGTCTGGCTGTCGGGGTCACCAATTTCCTGTCGATTGCAAGCAGCCAACCTTGCCGAAATTTAACACTGTCACAAATGGAGCAGAGCAATATTTTCGGTTCTCAGCATACCTATGTGATGGTCGACAAAAATGAGCACGCTGCAAACATCAGAATTGATGTAGAGTTGCTCGGACCTTCTGCACAGTGGGGTGCAGGTGTCATTGCGTTCGGCAATGGCATGATCGATCTGGTGCCACCCGATTCAGATTTGAACCCTGCTTACCAATGCGTGCCTGACAATCAGGCGAGAGTGGTGGTGGAGAGCACGGAAATTCCGGGCTCTCCCAATGTATCAATGATGCGCCTGAGGGCCGAGGCCCAGCAGGAGTTCCTGGCTGCTGCGGAGAACGGCGGGGCCAAGTGGAACACCAAAATGTATACAGGCGAGCCTCCCAACTACAGGGGAGACCAGTACCAGGGAGTGTACTCCTTCGGCGATTTTGACATCGACGGATGGGGCACCTTTTTCTAGGCGCAATGCCTAAGTTGTCAAATACTCCGACAATGTCAAAATTGCGAATGATAAAATTACGGACATGTGCACATATATGTACTGATTCAATAAAAACTTTCGGCAATTTTGTTCCCGGCATTGATAATCAATAGCTGCTAGCAAGCCAAGGACTTCAAAAGTGGCAATAGATCGATGTAGGTCGTCGATAAACTTGTCTAGTCGTCATATTTCGGTCGCAAAATTCGTGCGTGGCCTGCAGGCATCGGACAAAGTGCACGCAACAGCAGGAGTCGGTTGAGTTCGAAGCACGGCAGACACAAAATTTCGGCGCAAAGTCCGTCGGGCGAAAAATTCGCTCGGCTGCCAAATTTTCGGCAAGAATTTCGGCGCAATGTCCGGTTTTCGGACGATTGAAATTAGCGTTTTTTTCTTGCAAAAATCTACCCCATTCCGCGTGGGACCACCCTCTCGTTAAGCAGAGCCTGAGTGCTATCCAGGTCTATGCGATACATCGCGTACTCCTTGCCCTTCCGGAGCTGGCGCGCCAGCGTCTTGCTACTCATCAGGATCTGGGACGCTGGTCGAGGCCCGTCCGCCGAGCGCTCGTGTGTAATGTTATGGACCTCCGCGGCCTGTGCCCTATACTCGCTGTCAGGGCACCAGAATGAACCATCAGGAAACCAAACTACCCGCCGGCGCACACTGATGTCCACATCCTGCTTGTCCAGCCAGTCCACTCCAATGATGATGTCGGCAGCGCCCAGCGGCGCAATAGTCGCCACCAGGTCCACTGGAGTGCCCTGCAGCACACCCTTGATGTCTGCTAGGCCCGGCGATTGGTGTCGCCGACCGTCGGAGTAGGTGACATAGACTGCCGTGGTGTGAGGCCGGGGTACCAGGCCCAGCCGACGCACCAGGGCCTCGTTGATGAAGGACGTGGAGGCGCCGGTGTCGACCAGGAACTTCACGTCCATGATCGTTTTCTCCTTCAAATACGGATCAAGGACGGTGGGGGAACCAATAACCCTCCACTGAAAAGAAACAGATGCCGCGAATCTCCTTGAGATGCACGCGCCGCCGGTTGGGAGGACGCGTCTGCGGCCACGTTATTGACGTCTACCTCTACTCTAGTTGACTCCGCGTCTGGGCTACCATCTGATTTTTCTATCCTATCCCCTACCCCGGGACCCAAGCCCATGGGCAGGGCTACTACTCCCGAGGAGCGGTGGGACGGGAGGCCGCCTCGCCCGACCACCCGCCCTCTTCCCCCCCTCCTCCTCTTCGTCAGCCCCCTCCTCGTCGTCATACTCGTAGCCAGCCACTGCCTGCGTTTGGCCGGAAGAGGAGGACTGTCGCCGCGCCTCCATCTCGTTGACCGCACGCAACACACCCTTGGTAGAGCTGGTCGCAGGTGGTCGCGGCTGCTGGTACTGCGTCGGGGCCTGTCTGGCGTGCTGCAGGCGAGCCGCACGCTCACCCGCGTTGCGGGGTCGATCCCGAGGACCGGAGGAGTCGGGGCGACTGCCGAAGGCCGGGCCGGAGAAACGAACACTGGGTGTCCCCTCTCCTGTCCCACGACTGGCGTTCTTGCCCCGGAGCTTGGGGCAGTCGCGCTTGAGGTGCCCCACCTCGCTGCACATGAAGCAGCGCGCCTTGCTAGCGTCGATCGCGTTGACGCCAGGGTCAGTGTAGCCCTCGTCAGGGTCGTCGAGGTACTCGTCCTCCTCCTCGCCGGCGAAATCAGTGGAGTACATCTGGTTCACCCGTCGCGGGGGAGCAGGTCTGAAGAAACGGCGCACCGAGGGTGCGCGCCCGCGAGACACCACGTCGGCCACCTGCAGAAGGTATCTCTGGATATTCAGGATGTCCCACTCCTTCCAGGGGACCTCAGCGTAGTGTTTGAATACCTCGTCCTGCAGCTCGGGGCTGAGCGCCTCGATGAATCTGATCTTGTACTCGTACCAGGTCATGTCGGTTAGATAAGCGGCGCTGGACTCAAACTTGGACAGAAACTCGCGATATGGGGTGGTCCCCTGGCGCAGCTTGCCGAAAGCGATCCGCTCGTGGAGCTCCGCGTCTGGGGGTATCAGCTTGCGGCGCACCCGGTCCATCAGCTCCTCCACGGTTTGCGGGTATGACTGGGATGCGATGCTCTCACAGTTCAGGATGCTCACCACCGAGGGGTCCATGCAGGTGTTGACCACGTGGGGATCAAATCACAGGTGGCCAGTTCCCAGCTGTTGTGATTGCACCAAACTGTATACTGCTGTTGCCACATGCGTCCCCATTCGTCGACCTCTCGCGGTTTCATATCCGCGTGCAGCTTGGGAACATTCTTGAAGGTAGGCATCGGTGGGGCCTTTATCGTGTTAAGCTTAGGCCCACCGACCTCTCTGTAGGAGATGGAGCCGAATGCTGGAGGCTGCGACCGCGGGAGAGATCCGGATCTGTCCGGTGTGCCGTGTGTCCGGCGCACCTGTACCGACGAGGGGTGTTCGTACCCCGGGTCATCCAGTGCCACCCTGCTGAAATTCAGGTTACCGACGGCCGCGGGCGAAGGGACCACGCTACTGTCAAGCGCCCGTAGACGCTGCGGTTGAGGTGCCGGGCGCTGGGCTGGCGGGTGAGTCTCCTCGTCGCGGGTGGTGACACTGCTCCGGGTCTCCCCTGGGCTGGTCCGTGGTCTATAAGAACCAACGGGCGGGCCCTGCGTGACAGATCCCTCGTCCGCCTCGTTAGTCCCTTCCAGGTCATCGAACTCGCCATCTGCCCCTGGGGCCTCCCCTTCCTCGTCCGAATACCATAGCGCTGTGGGTAACAGGGACGTGCTGCCGAAGGACACTCTGCGTCTGCCCCGGTGTGGGGGACCCGGTGGAGGTCTCTGGGGCCGCCCCCGACCTGCCCAAGGATGCGTTGGCCGCCCGGTGACTGGCTGCTGCTGGCGGTAGTGCAGGGTATCTCCATTATCGTCTCCCTGCTGCTCTGGATCCGGTGGTAGCCATTGTGGTCTCGTCTGGGGTTGTTGCTGCTGCATCCGGGGTTGCTGCTGTTGCCATTGCTGCTGTGGTGACCGTTGCTGCTGCTGATGCTGTTGCTGCTGTTGCTGCTGCTGCGGTTGCTGCTGCTGCTGCTGCTGCTGTTGCTGCTGCTGCTGTTGCTGCTGCTGCTGCTGCTGCTGTTGCTGCTGCTGCTGTTGCTGCTGCTGCTGTTGCTGCTGCGAGTACTCTTGGAGCCTCTCTCGGTCGTTCCTGTCATCTCCCTGCCTGGGTAAGGCGTCTATATTGTCCCCATCCGCTGGGAACCTAGGGTTCTGATCTCTGGATCGTGGGGAGCCTTCCGCAGGTCTCTCCATGACCTCACCTGTATTTGTCCCTGCTTGGACGTGCAGTGGTACCTCTATACCCTCTGTACCGTGCTCGTGGTTGTCTACCGGTTCTATCTCTGTATTCTCTAGATCTCGTTCTCTAGTCTCTTCCTCTGTATCTCTGGCGTTCCTTGTTTGGGACCGTGTGGGCATGGTGCTCGTACCGGTACCTTACACTGCAGGCAACACCTCCCCAGGAAGGAAGAGAGAGCAAGGGAGAGAGAGCAACCACGTGCTATAGAGCTATAACTATAGAACCTAATACTACTCCCTAGTAATGGTCTCCTCTACTGCTTGCTAGGGCCAATGGTCAGCTGAGAGAAAGTCACTGTAACTGCTGTCCCCTCCCCCTGACTGCTGAGTGTGGGTGGCTTGGAGCATTCACGTGTGACGTGCATCCCCTCAGGCAATGGCATGTGTTCTCTAACAAACCTATCTGCATCTGTAATGTTATCAAACCCTTTCCACTTAGCACTAGAGCCTTGGGACAATATCTTATCTTTAATATGCTCCTCACAAGTCTTCCAGCTGTAGAATATAGCAGGCCTACCCTTATCCCCGTCGTGAGCTACTGCGTAGTAAGGAAATCCAGACTGTCCACCCTTGTTTATTTTACGTCGTGGCATGTTACATCATAGTCTGGCAGCGGCTTGCAAGCAAGAGAGAAAGGGGAAACCCAGGCTACCTCTAATGCAGTGACCTTAAACAAACGAGGAGAGAGCACGGAGTGTATCACAGCACACGCCCGAGCCTTCCGCAGGAACGGGCTATACGCACACACGGAGGTAAACACCGTCAACACAGTCGGCAACAGCCAGACGGTATCCACCCCCACGACCCCTTGCAGGTCAAACAACGAATGTCCGTCTCCGCGACGTCCATGGGCACCAACAACATTTACAACCTATAGAGGCACAACATATAACATAAACCCCCTGCGCGCGCGTTCCCGGATAGAGAGCAAGCTCGCCAGCTAGCCTTCAGCAGGCATAGCTTTGTAAAGAAAGAATTCTAACTAGGGGACGTACCATCTTCGATGCCGTTAAACCCTCCTGAGCTGGCCGCCACCCGGTGTCGTTGAAGGCAAGCCCTGGCCGCCACTAGGTGTCGTTGAAAACAGGAGAGCTGAACGCTATCGTTGACAGCACCTCACCACAGGACTATTGCTAGCCCCGCCGAGTATCCCAGACTGGCCGCTTGCTGCCTAGGTCGTCGTTGAATCCCTTTACAGGCTGGCCGCCGGCCTGACAGCAATCGTTGAATTCCGGAACCTCTACCTACGCCAAGCTTCGTCTTGGTATCCTAATTGGCTCACTAACCCTCTCCGCGAGAGTTAGCTAACCTTCCAGCACATTTCCTCCGATAACCAGTGTTACGTCCCTGCCCAGACACACCTAGCCTGAGCTACGTAGCGAAAGACCCTCCTTGCCGGAATTAGGAATAATTCAAGATAGCCTAAAGTAGGTTGCGCTTCACGACGTGAGTCGTGAGATATCTGGCATCACGGCTTAATTAATGCCAAGCTAATTAGTTCACACTTATATTGGCTAGCAATACCAATTACAAATGGATAATGCCCCGGGCTCAATGTGTAGGCGTATTCGCACTTATCATTCATTAAACCAAGAGGACGAGACTCTCGTCCTCGGACCAATTTAACCTAGGTTGGTTGCGGCGCAGATACACGCCAATTTCCCTAGAACAATCCGAGTCACTCATGCCACGTAGGATCCGGGCCGACATCGACCCTCAACTATAGGATCCACGCCTAGAACCACTGACAGACTCAGAACCGGCGCGGCGCCACAGCGCCGGCCCCTAAAAGGACAACCTAGGACCAAAATAACTAGTCCAATTCACACGATAGCCAAGGTCTGTAAAACCCAAGTCCAATAGACCAAACAGCCTTAGTAATTTATTCCATTGTTACGTCCGGCCAAAAGGGCAGGGACGTAACACTCGCCCTCGTAAATCCCTCGCCCAGGCGCGCAACAACAGCCGTTCTTCCATGGACACGTCAGACACGCACAGCGCAGGTCTAAGCAATTACTTACCGTTAATGGCCGAAAATCTGGCAAAAAGCACCAGCTCGGTTTAGAATTCGATGCAACCGTTATTAACGCCTGCTTCACGATCAGAACAACCCCCAAAACCGCGATTTTACAGCCGCTATCATGAATTCTATTTCATTCCGCGCGACCAAAAAGTTCATACTACCCCCCATGCCGATGGCATTAAAAAACAGCGGCGATATTGTAAACCAGCTTATTTCCGCCACAAACTAACATCATAAACTCATCGTCTTTTAGATTTGAGTAAAATTTTTGCATTTCGCCTGCCCTAGTGTGGTAGTTTCGCCTGAACGCAGTCGCCATGGCCACTTCCGCAAGGGGTGCGCGCACCGTGCACGTGAAATTTATGACCTTCGGTTCCGGCGCGAATTTTTTGGCGCCAAAAAATTCGGGCATGTCCCGTCCCCTTAAATTAGTCCAAGGACGAGAGTCTCGTCCTCTTGGTTTGATGAATGTTAAGTGCGAAGACGCCTTCACATTGAGCCTGGGGCAATTATCCATTTGTAATTGGTATTGCTAGCCAATATAAGTGTGTAACAATTAGCTTGGCATCAAGCCGCGGTGCCAGATATCTCACGACTCACGTCGTGAAGCGCAATCTACATTAAGCTACCTTGATTATTCCTAATTCCGGCATGGGGGATCTTTCGCTACGTTACTCAGGCTGAGAGTCTGGGTTGGCACGTAACACTGGTATCGGAGGGAAAATGTGCTGGAGAGGTTAGCTAACTCTCGCGGAGAGGGTTAGTGAGGCCAATTAGGATACCAAGGCGGTGCTTGGCGTAGATAGAGGTTCCGGAATTCAACGATTGCCGACAGGTCGGCGACCAGCCCGTAAGGGAGTCAACGACGATCTAGAAAGCAAGCGGCCAATCTGGGATACTCGGCGGGGCCAATCATGGTCCTGTGGTGAGGTGCTATCGACAGTAGCGGCCATTTCCCCTGTTTTCAACGACACCTAGTAGTGGCGGCCAGGGCTCTGCCTTCAACGACACCAGGTGGCGGCCAGCTCATGCAGGGGTTCTCAACGATATTGACGATGGTACGTCCCCTAGTTTAGATTTACCCTTTCATGAGCTATGCCTGCAGAAGGCTAGCTTGCGCGCTCGCCTTCTCTCCGGGACCGCACGCGTAGGGGGGTTATGTTAAATGTTGTGCTCTCTATAGGCGTTTACATGTCGTTTGTGCTAATGGACGTCGCGGAGACGCCCATCGTTGTTTGACCTGCAACGGGTCTTGGGGTGGATACCGTCTGGCTGTTGCCGACTATGTTGACGGTGTTTACCTCTGTGTGCCCCGCGTAGGGGAGTAGCGTAATGTGCCCTTGTTTCGCGGAGAGCTCGGGCGTGTGCTGTGATAGACTCTGTTCTTCTTCCTCGTTTCGTTTTTGGTTAAGGTCACTGCACTTAGAGGTATCCCTGGGAACCCCTTTTCTCCTGCTTGCAAGCTTCTGCTAGCCTACTATGTAATATGCCTAGACGAAGAATAAACAAGGGGGGTCAATCTGGTTTTCCTTACTATGCGGTGGCCCATGACGGGGTTGAGGGTAGACCAGCCATATTTTATAGTTGGAAGGCATGTGAAGAGCATATCAAGGATAAGATAATGTCTAGGGGCTCTAGTGCTAAGTGGAAGGGGTTTGATAACATTATAGATGCGGATAGGTTTGTTAGGGAGCATATGCCATTGCCTGAGGGTCTGCACACCACTCGTGAATGCTCTCAGACACCCACACACAGCAAGGTAGATAGCAGTCAGGAGGTGGGGACGGCAGTTACAGTTACCTTCTCCCAGCTGACCATTGGCCCTAGCAGACAATAGAGGGGATTACCACTAGGGGATTAGTACTAGGTACTATATATATAGATAGGCACCAGCTATTTGCCCCGCAGCCTCTTGTTCCGGCCGGGCGGCCTTGTGGTAGCTGTGGGCAGCCGCTGGATCCCACGGGGACTCACTACCTTGCCTGCATGGGGGGCCAACAGAATCAGAATTGGTATTTGTATTTGCACACTGTCCTCCTGACGGTGGTGCTCGCCATGATTCGGTCGGTTTTCCCCCACGCGAACATCCGGTCCGAGGATGCGGATGGCGCTGCCTTCTATTCCCCCAACCACCGGCCTGACATCGTGGTGCTGGACTTTGAGGGGGGTGGCCGGCATCTGCTTATTGACGTTTCGGTGGCGCGGCCCTTGGCTCTTAGCCACGTGGCTGGGGCCTCCCTCACGGCAGGTTACACGGCGGACCGGGCGGAGCGGGCCAAGCTCCTGGCCTACGGCGACGTCGGGCACCATCGTGTGGTGCCCTTTGTCCTGGAGGAGTTTGGGGCCATGGGGCCCCTGACCTCCGCCTTCTTCAAGGAGTGTTGCCGGCTCCGGGAGGACCGGCTGGACCTGGAGGGCCAGCGGGCCCCATGGTCGGCGCGGACCTGGACGTCATATTGGCGTCAGCGCTTGTCGGTGGCGCTGACTCGGGCCATGGCGGACATCATGCTCCGCCGTACGCGGGCTGATTTTGCGGTGCAGCAGGGCTATTAGGTTCCTCCCGTTAGGCGTTTCCATTGGTCTTATCGTAGTATAGAGCTTTGACATGGCTCTGTATATAGGTTTATAGCTGGGCGTTTGCTTTGGTTTGAGTGATTTCACTCTGCTGTAAGTAATTATATTTTTAAAATATATATAGATCTCTGGCCACCGCCTTCTTCAAGGAGTGTTGCCGGCTCCGGGAGGACCGGCTGGACCTGGAGGGCCAGCGGGCCCCATGGTCGGCGCGGACCTGGACGTCGAATATTGGCGTCAGCGCTTGTCGGTGGCGCTGACTCGGGCCATGGCTGATATCATGCTCCGCCGTACGCGGGCTGATTTTGCGGTGCAGCAGGGCTACTAGGTTCCTCCCGTTAGGCGTTTCCATTGGTCTTATCGTAGTATAGAGCTTTGACATGGCTCTGTATATAGGTTTATAGCTGGGCGTTTGCTTTGGTTTGAGTGATTTCACTCTGCTGCATGTAAGTAATTATATTTTTATAATATATATAGATATATATATTATAAATATATATATAAATTATATATATATAGATAGATGCGCTTGGCCACCCTCCCCTGCCGCATGGGCGGGTGTGGGCTCACCCGCGCCGCCCGCCTCGCCCCCGCCGCCTTCCTTGGCTCTGTTGCTCAGGCCTGGGCGGAGATCCGCCGGTTGGTCCCCAGCGCCGTCAGCGCCATTCCCGACTTGGTCACCCCATCCCCCTTCCCCTTTGTGCAGGCTGTGCAGGATTCTTACCTCGGGATCCAGCAGGCTTGCGACCTCGTCCGCCCCGCTCAGGCCGTCCACCGTCGCCTGCCCCGGGGCACGCCCGGCGTGTCCACTGTCGTCAGTCCTAGTGTCTTCCCTGCCTGCGTTCATGAAAAACAACAAAAGACCTACGCGGGTATACTACACTGTGCCGACTGGATGGGTCTGCATGCGAGCTTGAACGATCAGGGGAAGGCTTGGCTTCACTCCGTTTCCCTTGAGGGGAGCGTGGGGTCCGCATTCCTGCGCGCCCTCCCCATGAGCCCTTTGTTCACACTGGTTCCGGCCCTTTACGCCATCGCTCTCCGCCACCAGCTCTTTGCCCCGCAACCTCTCATCACGGCGGGTGCGTCCTGCGGCAGCTGCGGGCTTGCTCTGGATACTACTGGGACGCACTACATCGCGTGCATGGGTGGCCAGCAGAACCAGAACTGGTTCCTCTATCTCCATACCGCTCTCCTCCGGGTGGTGTGTGCCATGGTTCGGTCGGTCTTTCCCCACTCCACCATTAAGTGCGAGGACGCGGATGGGGCCGCCCTCTACTCACCCAACCACCGCCCCGACATTACCGTGCTTGACTACGACGGGCAGGGTTGCCACCTGCTCATCGATGTCTCCGTGGCTCGGCCGCTTTCCGGTCGCCACATCCTCCGGGCGGCTGTGGATGCCGGCGCTGCTGCCGCTGTGGCTGAGCGCGACAAGTTTGCCTCCTACGGCAATGTGGGGCCCCACCGGGTCATCCCCTTTGTCCTTGAGGAGTTCGGGGCCATGGGCCCCAAGACAGCGGAGTTTTTCCACGAGTGCTGCCAGCGCCGTGAAGACCGCCTCGACCTCGAGGGTCAGACCGCCCCGTGGTCGGCCCGCACGTGGTCCTCGTATTGGCGGCAGCGTCTGTCACTCGCCCTCACTCGCACCGTGGCTGATGTGTTATTCCGCCGCACCCGGGCCGACTTTGTCGCGACCCACGCGGTCTAGATTCCTTCCAGGCCTGCATGGTGGGCCGGCAGCGCTGTTGCTGCGTGTAGTTTTGTGATGTATAGTTAGTTGTACCTTGTGCCGCTGGCGTGATCCTTGGATGTCTGTGTCAGATTACTATTAATTTCTTCAGGGTTATTCTCCCAGTCATCGGTTTTTTCCTTATGTTGCATGCCTATCTCACCTTCGTAATCTATCATTCTCAATGAATATATATAGATCTCTAGTACGTGGTTGCTCTCTCTCTCTCTCTCTCTCTCTCTCTCTCTCTCTCTCTCTCTCTCTCTCTCTCTCTCTCTCTCTCTCTCTCTCTCTCTCTTTCTGGGGAGGTGTTGCCTGCAGTGTAAGGTACTGGTACGAGCACCATGCCAACATGGCTTCAAGCAAGGAATGCCATAGAGACAGAAGACGGGACCAGAGAATAGAGAGATAGAACAGGTAGACAACCACCAGCAAGGTATAGAGGTGCTAGAGGTACCACAGCACGTCCAAGCAGGGACAAATAGAGGTGAGGTCATGGAGAGACCTGCGGAAGGCTCCCCACGATCCAGCTACCAGAACCCTAGGAGTCCACCAGATGAGGACAATCTAGACTCCAGAATAGAACAAGGCGAAGACAGGCGTGACCGGGAGATGCTCCAGGGGAGCAGCAGCAGCAGCAGCAGCAGCAGCAGCAGCAGCCGCAGCAGCAGCAGCAGCAGCAGCAGCAGCAGCAGCAGCAGCAACAGCAACGGCAGCAGCAGCAGCTCCCGCCGCAGCAGCAACAACCTCAGGCGAGGTCACAATGGCTGCCACAGTACCCTGAGCAGCACGGGGACGAGAATGAAGACACCCTGCACTATCGTTATCGGCAGCCCGCCATGGAGCGGCTATCGCATCCCTGGGCGGGGCGGGGTCGCCCTCAGGGACCTCCGCCGGTCCCAACCCACCGGGGCAGGCGTAGAGTGTCCTTCGGCAGTACTTCCCTGTTACCCACGGTGTTATGGAATTCGGATGATGACGGGGAGGTCACCGGGGCAGATGGCGAGTTCGGCGATTTGGAGGGTGCCGTGGAGGACCTCGAGGAACCAGGGGCACAGGGCCCGCCCTTTGGAGCTCATAGGCCACGGGCCCGGCTAGGGGATGACAGAAGCAGCGTCACTGCTCACGACGAGGAGACTCATACACCCGTCCAGTGACCTGGCCCCCAGCGGCAGCGTTCACGGGCGCACGACAGCAGCATGGTCCACTCGCCTGCGGTCGTCAGCAACCTGAATTTCATTAGGGTGGCCCTGGATGACCCGGGGTATGAACACCCATCGTCTGTACAGGTGCGGCGGACGCACGGCACGCCGGCCAGGTCCGGATCTCTCGATCCCCCGGTCGCAGCCCCCAGCCTTCGGCTCCATCGCCTATCGTGAGGTCGGTGGGCCCAAGCCTAATACGGTGAAGGCCCCACCGATGCCTACCTTCAAGAATGTTCCCAAGCTGCACGCGGACATGAAACCGCGGGAGATTGACGAATGGGGGCGCATGTGGCAACAGCAGTATACCGTCTGGTGCAACCACCACAGTTGGGAACTGGCCACCTGCGATTTGATCCCCCACGTGGTCAACACCTGCATGGACCCCTCGGTGGTGAGCATCCTGAACTGTGAGAGCATCGCATCCCAGTCGTACCCGCAAACCGTAGAGGAGCTGATGGACCGGGTGCGCCGCAAGCTGGTGCCCCCAGATGCTGTAATCCACGAGCGACTCGCCTTCGGCAAGTTGCGCCAGGGAGCCACTTCGTATCGCGAGTTTCTATCCAAGTTTGAGTCCAGCGCCGCCTACCTGACAGACATGACTTGGTATGAGTACAAGATCCGGTTCATTGAGGCACTCAACCCCGAGCTGCAGGATGAGGTACTAAAGCACTACGCTGAGGTCCCTTGGGAGGAGTGGGACATCTTGAATATCCAGAGGTATCTTCTGCAGGTGGCCGATGTGGTGACTCGCGGGCGCGCGCCCTCGGTGCGTCCTTTCTTCAGGCCATGCAGCTCCCCCGCGGCGGGTGAATCAGCTGTACTCCACTGAGTTCTCCGGCGAGGAGGAGGAAGGCTACATCGACGACCCCGACGATGGTTATGCTGACCAGAGCATCAACGCTATCGACGCCAGCAAGGCGCGTTGCTTCATGTGCAGTGAGGTGGGACACCTCAAGCGCGACTGCCCCAAGCTCCGGGGCAAGCACACCGGTCGCGGCGCAGGGGAGACTGAGCCCAGGTTCTCCGGCCCAGTATTCGGCAGTCGCCCCGACTCCTCCGGTCCTCGGAGTTATGCAACACGAAGCTTGGAATGCTTGGGCACTGCCAAATGGCGAGAGTGTGCGTGAACGACGAGACACCTTGGCATTAGGATAGAATGGCACATATACTGCTGGCCAGCCGTCAACGATGGCTGGCCAGACTTTGCGTAAGTTAAACTAACTTACTGATCCTGGACGGACTAGCCTATCAGTTACAACCTGATCTAGTCAGTCCTAACATGACAACTACAGTCCCGGTACTGAGGTACCGGCTCATCACATACTGAGTATAGCCACGTGTCCATGCCACGACTGCTCTAGTCCAGCACCGTCCCAGTACCCAATTGGGCGCCGGCGGTGCTGGCACGTGTCCACTTAGGCTACAGGCGGGAGACTTAGACTAACTCCCACTTTAAGTTTTCTTTGGGTTTCAACAGAAACACACATAGCCATCAAATGGACGCAGCCATTCCCAATGCCTTAAAAAAACTGTCAGATAACCTACTAGGACCCAAAGGTCACCTCACACATGTACAAGAGATGCATTAAAAAGGCCCCATGTCTCAAGCATGGTTTCTTAACTGAGTGAGATGGGTGCTCCAGGCCCCAGCATGTCATGGTCATCCAAACAAGTGTCTCACAAAATTTTATTCAATAAATAACACATTCATCATGTCCCAACTTTCTAGACCAGTGCTTCTCACTGTCAGAAAACTACCCAGCTGCCACTGCAGCCTTTCAGCTGCAGTATTAGGCAGGGGGTCATGGGCTAACATGTACAATGTGCCAGTCACTTCAGACTGTAACCAGGGTTCATCAACCCATACAAGACCTGGTATTGTGGTCCTGCTGCTTGTGGCACCTTGGTCAGTGCATCTGCAGCATTGTCTTTGTCCCTGACGTGGGCTTTAGACTCCAGGTACTTGCATTCCTGTTTTAGCACAATCCAATCCAGGTCCGAGTGTACAGCCAAAGGATTGGCAAGGAAAGAGATGATAGATTGAGAGTCAGTCAGCAAATGTGCTTTCACTCCTGCAGAGCTACCAGCCTGGTGTTGAAGCCAGACCAGCAAGTGATTGAGATACCTTGCATGCAAGACAGAAGATACCACAGCCCTGCATTCAGCTACATTGCTACTCACAGCTTTCCTCTTGTGCAATCTACTGAACCAGGAGACTAGTGACTTCTTCCCACCTTGGTTATGCAGGAAAAACAATCCAGCCTCTCTGGCTTGAACCTTGGTAACTACCCTGGACTCCATTGAACTATCCATCATGCACGTGATGTGAATGGGAGTAAACAGGTCCAGTGAGTGAAGCATCAAAGGTGGACCATCATGCAACAACTGCTTGATTGCCCGTGCTCCTACCTCCTGTAGTACCTCATCATCTACCCTGCTCACAAAAGCCAGGTGGGGTGCACATGTAGCACATAGCCAACCAAGCTTGCCTCTAATGGTAGGGCACATGTCAGGGGTGATGTGAACAGGCAGGACATCCAGACAAGACTTAATGTATTCAGCAGAGGCCTGCATGGAACAAACCCAGCTGCCCTGCTGCTGCAGCAACTCAAGCATCATGCCACAGAACTTGACTGGCTCCTTGCCCAGCTCTAGCTGCTTGCCAATCTCAAAACTGGCAGACACCTGAGCTATGAAAGCATCCACTGCAGCTCTAGGACCTGAGATTAACTGATCATCCCCATGCCAGACAAACATCATCATTCCATCAGGGTGTGGGATGACAAACAGGCAAGGGTCAATGTCATCATAGGTGGCCCCTAGCTTCATGAATACCTCCTGTGCAGACAGCCTAAAAATTTTTGGAGCTGACTGCAACCCTTCAACCCCCAGGTTTGGCCTCAACAAGGGTTGAACAATATCCCTGTGCCACACCTTAGGAGTATTCACCACGTATACCTGACCTCTCCAGACCTGCTGTGCTATGGCAGGGTCCCCCTTTAGAAAGGCTCTTTTGATATCTGTGGCTTTACACACATAATCCTTCCCTGTATTAAGCTGATGCAAAAACAAGGAAAGCAACACCTTGAGAGACGTTTGCTGAATACCAGGAGTATAAAGCTCAGCCTCTGTCAGCTCTGTAGAGCCCCTGAACTCAGTGACACATGGCCTAGCATGGAAAATGGGTGGTCCCCCATCAGCCTGAGGTTTATGCTTGCACACAAACTTTAACCTTAGCTTCTTGGCTCCAGCTGGCATAGCATCAAGAGGAGTCACAGGTGGTGTGTGTGTGGGACTACGTGCATCTGGAACAACCCACTCCTCCCTGGCTTTGGTAAAAGCCTCCAGCCACTTAAGAAACCCAATCTGCGTCTGGCAGTCCCGTACAATATCATCATAGGACAGGGGAGACATGGATGCAACATCCCATCTACCAAGCCCAAACGCTGAAGGGTGTAGCTTTTGAGAGTGTATGAGGTCCTCCACACACGGTTCCTGACCTGGGAGGTACTTGGGCTTAACTGCATTGATGGCAGCATCCAACCCAGTGCTAATCTGGCTCAAAGGGATTTTAAAATGATCTAGAGGCACCTGTCCTACCCCTGCCACACTCAACCTCCCAGCTGAGATGACAACACCAGGGTAAGATACAAAAGGTTCCCCTAACAGGGCATTCCCTGAGTAACCCTCAACCACCTGAAATGGAGTGGGCATACCCAAGATTTGAATGCTCACCTGACCTTTGACCTGCATTTTGGTTTTGCCTGAAAAATCTGACACTCTAGCCCATGGTGAGGCCTTCATTTTCAGACCAGATACAGCTTCTGCACTGATGATACTCACCTGTGCTTGGGTGTCTACAGCCAAAATACTAGGATCTTGACCTGCATCCCCTACAGCATTGACCTGTGCTGTACCTGTTGCCACAACTGCTTTAGTGTTGTGTGCCTTGTGCAAGGCCTTAAGAATCTCAGCAAATGACTTCCTGGGAACGACAGGATCTGCTCTATTTTGTGACTCCTCCAGGTGTGAGGGAGGTGCTACCTGCTGCTCACCCTGTGCACCGTCCTCCTGCCCAGGTGGACTATTGGGTTGTAGTGGGGCTGCACTACTGAGGAACACAGGAGCTTCTACTGTGGTGCTAGTGCTTGCATCAATGACGTCCTTAGCCAATTCATTGGGTGAGATCAATCCACCAGACTCCTGCTCTGAATCCATGTCCAAGAATTCTACCCCTGACACGTCTGCCAGTGGTGGGTAATAAAGCTTGAGTCTATGCTTGCTGACCACACGCTCTCTGTCATGTTGTATAGTGACTGCAGTCCCTTCTTCATGAATTTTGGTGACTACAGCTGGACCGTGCCATCTGGCAGAGTGTGCTCTTCCTCTGTCACCCTCTCTGAAAAACAACACATGGTCCCCCACTTCAAACACAGGCCTGGCATTATTTTTGTCTTTCTTTGCCAGCAACTTGGCTAAGTGCTGCCTTTGTGTGTTGTAGTGAGTGTGTACCTCTGAAGCATAGCTGCCTGACTGAAGGCCAGTTGGGGTGATTTCCCCAAAAGGTGAGGACATTATTGGTTTGGCGTTTAGCTGGGTAGTCACCCCTGCTGCCCAAGATGCCCTGTCAGCATAGCTACCAGAGTCAGCCAACCTGGATGGCATTTTTCTTATCACATCCCTGATGGCTCTCATGGTACGTTCTACCAACCCCTGACGTTCATGATCTTGAGCCCCAGACACTTCTATCTTGGGCAGGTCATTCCTGTCCTGGATGCAGAGAAACTGCTGATCCAGCATTACTTTTTCAATGGGGTGAAAACGTGCCAAGGCTATCTGTAAAGCTCTGTGCAGCTGCTCTTTATCCATCCCAGGCAGGGCTCCACTACCACAAACCTTGACCAGGCATCCTTTATGACTAGGTAGTATACCGTGTCCTTCACCACGTGTATAACATCCCCAACCAGTTTGCCTCTAGCCAGTGGTGGTGTGGCCACATGCCATTTTCTGGGCTTAGGAGCATATAGCTGACATTGCTCACAGTGCTTACGTACGTGCCTGCACATCTGTTCCAGATCATGGCCTTGTATTTTATTGGCTAGCCTTTCAGCCACAGCCTCATGGCCCATAACCTTGTGCAGTTGCTCTGCTAGAGCACCATACGTGATTACCTTTTCTGCTGCTGCACTAAGGGAAGCTATGGTGGGTCACGCATCATGTGTGACAGTGTCATGTCATATGCCACTTCCCAATCCACATCATCACACTCAGGCAACACTTGGCAGACAGAAGGTAACAGGAAACCATTTGTGAAAAATGGTGAGGGTAGCTTACAGGTGTCACCCTGGTCTGCCGCCCCCGCGCGGTTGTAGCGCCCTGGCGTGTCTTGTTGTGCCTGGGTGCCGTGCAGCGCGCTCCTGCTGCAATGGGGTGACGTGTTTTCCAGCATCCAGGACAAACATCAACGTCAGAACCATAGTCGGGTTTGCCTTCCAGCAATCATCTTTTAGGTGCCCCTTACAAAGGCACCTAGTGCAATGTTTGGTGGGGTCATGAGGCAACCTCTTGTCCCCCCCTGCTGGCTTAGCACCCCCTGGCTTGCTAGCTCCCCCACTTTGTTTTCTGTTTTTATTGTTATTGTTCTTTCCCCCCCCTTGTTTCCACCTCCCCCACTTTTGTTGTTTTTGTTTTTATCCCCCCCATTACCGCCTTTACCTGGGCTACCAGCGACTGCATCTGCTTCTTGGAGAGCCCCGTACCTGAGGCTTCCTCCCCCTTTACCTGCTTCACCTTTCCCTCCTTGGCTGCAGCAGCAAACGGCTCTAGGCATTGCTGCACATAGGCCATTGCCTTCCTGAAGTCCTCCCACTTATCCTTCAGACCTGCCAGGATTACTGACAGGGTGGTGGGGTCCAGTTCTGCCTTTTGTAGCCATAGGTGTACTAGGTACTTGGCATTGAGCTTCTTCAGCTCCTCATCCCCTCTATGTACATGACATATTTTTTGTTGTCACTCACATAGTCACGCTTATTGACCTTATAGGCCTCTATCCACTGGAAGCCCTTAAGCACTTCTAAGTGCTCCCCCGTGGTAACAAGTGCCCTAAGATCAACCATGAACTGCGCCCACAACACATTTTCTGCCACGTCTACCCCGCTGCTGGCACGCTTTTGGTACAATTGTACCAACTGCTGGATAGGCTTGGCAGATTGATGGATGGGTGTGGACGCACGTAGAGAGGCAAACCAATCACGGACATTGTCGCTAGCATATGCATGTGACAACTTAAACAACCACTCCCTAGCTTCGTCCTGGGTGTGGCCCTCTGGCAAACCCGGAAACACTAGCTTGTCCTCTTTCTTTTTTGGATCAAACCTGGGCCTATCAAGGCCATGTTGGAGGTTGTTGTCGTTCCTGCAGTTGGCTGCTGCTGCTGCTGCTGCTGCTGCTGCTGCCGCTCCCCGCCCTCGTGCCGTGTTGGTGCAGACTCCTGCGTGCCGTGTCCTGCCCCGCCCTGGTTGCCCCCCTCTCCCCGTCATCCGCCCCCTCGTCCCTCCTCCGCTTTGGCTGGGTGCGCATGCCTCTGCCTGCGCCCTTCGCTTGGCCGGCTTCAGCGATGCCACTAGCCTGGCCACCGTGTCGGCCAACGTCGCCTGCTCGCCTGGAGACAGCGGGTATCTGCTTCCAGCATGGCTTGCGCCAGCTGAAGCTGATCAATGAGGTCCTCCCTGTTGGACAGGTTAGACGGTCCGGCTTCACCAGGCTGCCTGTAAACACGCGTGCGTGCGGCAGTGCCATCACGGTTGGTGATGGTCTTCTTAGGCTGCGACAAATAATAAAACATTTGGCTTGCAGAAACATCCTCATCCGGCCCAAGGCCAAACTCGACTCTCACCGCTTCACCAAGCGGTCCCCTCACCGCTGTCTTACGTGCATGCTTGAGCATGCGTCGTCGCTGCTTCAGGATGCGCTGCTCCATCCTTCCCACATTGGCTTCCCACCGTGCCAGCGAGCGTCTGTAACGCTCCTGCGCCTCCGGCCTGCCAGGCGCCTCCATCTCAGCCATGCTGCAGCTTCATCGCCTGCGCCTTTTTCCACACCCTGAGTTCGCGGACCATCCGGTCCCGGCGCACCTGGGTGATCGACATTTTGAGCTTGATGCGCTCCGCAGCGCGATTTGCCTCCCGCTCCGCCTGCTCGCGCTCCTTCTTGGCCTCTGCCGCGGCCCTCCGCGCCTGCCGACGCTGCTTGTCGGCGTGAACGTCGCCATGCGCTTCTGCGCCTCACGCTCCCGCGCCCATTGCTGGGGTCATGAGGATCTCGTCCTCAGCAGATGCCCCCGACGGACCTGTCAAAGAGAACTCCGACTCCTGATGCACACCTAGGTGTACCTTCGGCTCACGAGACCGACGCAAACTTTTAAAACATGCAAGGTCCCCCCGACGCATCACCTCAAACTGCTCCTCGCCAGAAGCCACTCGCTGCGAAACAACGCCCGGCGCACGTTCTCAGCATCCGCCCTCTGCTGGGCGCGAGCACGTGCGTGCGTGTCCGCGCGCCGAAGCTCCCTCTCCTCGCGCTCAGCCATCGCCCTGCGAGCCTTCATCCGCAGCCACCTGTCGCGAGCGTGCGTCGTCCTGCTCCTCGGCTGAGGAACCAGGCTGGAGCCCATACAGCTCCATGGACTCCTCCTCTGCAGGAGGTGCCGAAGGTCCACCCCCGCCGCTGCAGCTGTCGGGGCGTAAGGAGGACCCCTCGGCCTGTTGACCACAGGCGTGGATCCCCTCCCCTGCGGATACAGGGGCACTCGCAGCACCACGCTGCTGTACGAACCATCGGACAAGTGGCCCGATGAAGACGTTCCGACGTCGTCGGGTCAGCCTCCATAGACTGATTGAAGCTCCTCGCCGCCCGCTCAATCTCTGCCTGGGCGGCAAGCTCCGAGTCGGACGTCCCCGACGATGAGGACGTCGGGTGCTGGACCGGCTCCTTGGGCGCATTGGAGCCTTACCCTTGTTGCATTTGGGTTAGACATTTTTTCAAAAAAAACTGGAGGTAGAAAAATGGAATGGGTTGTTTTGTTCGCGAAATGAACGCTCGTCGTCCTGTTGTGTGTATGTTTTTGGAGTTTTTAATGCAAGTTATGCAACACAAGCTTGGAATGCTTGGGCACTGCCAAATGGCGTGAGTGTGCGTGAACGACGAGACACCTTGGCATTAGGATAGAATGGCACATATACTGCTGGCCAGCCGTCAACGATGGCTGGCCAGACTTTGCGTAAGTTAAACTAACTTACTGATCCTGGACGGACTAACCTATCAGTTACAACCTGATCTAGTCAGTCCTAACATGACAACTACAGTCCCGGTACTGAGGTACCGGCTCATCACATACTGAGTATAGCCACGTGTCCATGCCACGACTGCTCTAGTCCAGCACCGTCCCAGTACCCAATTGGGCGCCGGCGGTGCTGGCACGTGTCCACTTAGGCTACAGGCGGGAGACTTAGACTAACTCTCGGGACAAGCCCCACAACGCGGGCGGCTCGTCTGCAGCATGCCAGGCAATTCCCGACCCAGTACGAGCAGCCGCGACCGCCCGCGACCAACTCTACCAAGGGTGTGTTGTGCGCGGTTAACGAGATCGAGGCTCGGCGGCAATCCTCCTCTTCCGGCCAGACGCAAGCAGTGGCTGGGTACGAGTATGATGATGAGGAGGAGGCTGACGAAGAGGAGGAGGGGGGGGAAGAGGGCGGGCGGTCGGGCGAGGCGGCCTCCCGTCCCACCGCTCGTCGGGAGTAGTAGCCTTACCCGTGGGGTTGGGCCCCGGGGTAGAGGATAGGGTAGATGATAGGGTAGATAGATCAGATAGTCGCCCTGACGCGGAGTCGGCTAGAATAGAGGTAGACGTCAATCACGTGGCTTCCGGCTCAGATGCGGCCACCCAACCGGCGCGCGTGTCTCACGGAAGGCCACGACATTTGTTTCTTTTCAGTGGGGGTTTGCTTGTCCCTCCCACCGTCCTTGACCCGTATTTGAAAGAGAAAACGGTCATGGACGTGAAGTTTTTGGTCGACACCGGCGCCTCCACGTCCTTCATCAACGAGGCCCTGGTACGCCGGCTGGGTCTGACCCCTCCCCCGCACACCACAGCCGTGCATGTGACCTATTCGGACGGTCGCCAACACAGGTCGCCCGGCCTGGTGGATATCAAGGGTGTGCTGCAAGGTCGACTTGGGCGGCGACTATCGCGCCGCTGGGAGCCGCGGACATCATCATCGGGCTAGACTGGTTGGACAT
>RPFO01000995.1:37500-55504 GCA_009746045.1 Mesostigma viride | reverse complement strand
CGTACCGTGAAAAGTGGGTGCACGATGCGCGCACCCCTTTGCGGAAGTGGCCATGGCGACTGCTTTTAGGAGAAACGTGACAAATGGCACCGCGAAGGCAGAAAACATGCTCGATTGGTTGGAGAGAGAATTTAGTTACTGGATTCCACTTTATGGTGGGATGGTTGCAATCTGTAATGTCGCGGGCTTTTTTTCTTTACCATCGGCAGGGGGGGTCCGACCTGAATTTCTGTCGGGATGAGTTAAGTATATAATGGATGCCTGTGTGTGTGATTGTCGATTGTCAGTTACCAGCTTTGATGGTCATAATGTTTCTAAATCCGTAAATTTCCTGCTGCTTCTATTTACCTTTCCGTCATTTTGCGGTAAGATAACATTAGGCCTGCGCGATGGGCGCCCGACCTCTCCATGAAAGGCTGGCCTTTCTTGTGCGCCTGGGCACGAATAAACGCCCGTTACATATGGTACGTTCTTGTATAAAACGTCTACTATCCCCTTCTAGTGACTACGATTAACCCCAACGAAAAAGTTTGTCAAACCGTGAGGACCAAAAAGTGGCCCGTACGAAAACCGCGAGCGCAGGGCGACCGATAGTCAGGGCGATCCGGGGATCCGCAGTTGCGCCCTATCGTAGCAGTTGCCCGAAAAGTGGCAAACTAGGCAGATCGATTGTCAGGAGTTCTGAACGGGTGCTGAAATGCCTGATCTGGTCAGATCCGGTTCAGCACTTTTGCGGACAGGGGGGTTTCCTGTTCGGCAAATTGTTCAGCAGGGGGGTGGCTCGCCAATGGGAGGAGAAAGAAAACACAGGCAGTTTGACGGACCTGAAACGCGATGTCGGTTTGTTTCCGGGCCTCGAACTCTTGGCGCGAACCTGAACATTCCAAACAACCCGTCGCAAGCGGTGATCAACTTCGGCTACTGGGCCCATCGCTTGGCCGAGAGCGTGCCGTACTTTTTGGCCGTAGCGTTCAGTGCCTCAGGTCAACGGAGCGTTCAGAAATCGTCTAGCAACCGTGAAAAAAATGTTTAGAAACCGTAAAAATTTGGGCGTTACGGCCGTTTTGTTGTCCGCATTGCATTCAGAAACCGTTTCACTGAGTTGTTCCATCACTTTTCGATTCAGACCGAAGTTATAGTCTGAACATGATGTGACTGATATTTATTCTAAAATTATACGCAAATTTTGAGTTGGAGGAGTGGAGAGTAGTATGATGCTTGCTGGACGAATTTCTGCCAGATTCCGTACTTACCAAGCAGGGAAAAAATGACTTGGGAGGATTTTCAAGTGGGTAGTACGCGGTGCTGGACCGCCTGGACGCGCCCAAGCAATCGAACGTGCATAAACCAGGACTGCGAGGGGGTGAGGGGGCGACATGCTGCGACAGCACTTATTTAATTTCCTGCTGGCTGGGGATGGCGGTCAACGCTGCCTGGAAAATTGGGATGGACAATGCGTGGGCATTGCTTTTAAGCGTTCAATGTTCCATTTCGATGCGTACCTTTGAATTGTTTCTGATCTGGCTGGCCGTCGGTGGGCAGTCACGTGCGTGGGAGAGGTTCGGGGCGCTATGGCCTGCTGCGATAGCTAGCGACCTGGAAATGGAATGTCGTTGTAGATTTAGGTATTATGTTATCGTGCTTCTTCGCTTGACGTATTGGGTGCCTAGTGAAATCAGTTTGCTGTTCGTGGAAGGCGTGGGTGTGGCCGACGAGTTTCTGTTGTCGTCACACAATATTGGAATGAACGCTGGATTTGTTGCCACGGGACGTACGCTGGCGATGCCGATGGTGAGTCGTTTGTTTCGATGACCGGGCTAGTGCCTGCTCTCTTTCTGATGCGTTTCCTCGGTTGCGTTGTTTCCATTGGGCCGAATTCACGTAGTCGCAGCGAAGACATAGCGTAGCAAGGTCTGCGTTTCATTTTTTAGCCGTGCAGGACGCCATCTTCATGGTCCTTCGGGTTTCCCGTGTCAACGTCCGTTGCCAGAGGATCTGTGATGATTTTTTCTGGAATATACTGGGCGGTGAAAGCCCCTGTGGATCCTTTGGTCATGAGTTTAGGGCGTCATTTACTGCTGTACTCGCTGACATTCATGGTGCTTACTGCGTAAGATAATCTGCCTTGCTTCGCGCGTGGATTTTCACTGGGGTGAAGAGCGCATCTGGTAACTTGTTTACGTGGTGTATAAGGTGATCAATCAACCATTTGTTCATAGAACTGGTTGTCTCCTTGATAGAAGGTGTGACAGTAGAAGGTGTTTTATATTTCTTCATCAAGCATGTCAAAAGTAATCTCCACTGGCTTACAACCTGAATCTTGCTTTGCTGGGTCTGCTGTGTTCCTGTCTCATTGTGCAGGCTATCCCCTTGGTTGACCAACCAGGTGATTTGTGGTGCCAGTGGGGCCATATTGGTTTTATTCTCATTTTCCATCCGTGGCAACGGACCGCATGGGCGGGCGGCAGGGCAGAGAGGTCAGGGCAGGCCAGGCCAGGCGAGGCAGGAAAGGCTGCAAGGGTATGCAGCACAGGTAGGCTGGCAGGCAAGGGCCATGGGGCATGAGCCATGGGGCTTGAGCTACGAGCCTTGCGGCATGGGGTTTGGGGATGGGGAAAACAGGAGGGCAGGCAGTCAGCCACATCCACATGATTAGGGGCCAGACAGCAATCAGGGGCACCGCGGGCCCACTTATGCATGCCAGGCACCCCACCAACCCACGTAGCATGCAAGCCACCCCCATGCCCACGCACGCATGCCACCCCCCCCCCCCCACAAACCCATGCACGCATGCCAGCCACCCCCCACACCCACGTACGCATGCCAGCCACCCCCCACACCCACGCACGCATGGCAGCCACCCCACGAACCCAGGCACGCATGCCAGCCCCCCCTCAAGCCACGCATGCATGGCAGCCCCCCACCACACCCACGCATGCATGCCACTCCCCCCCACACCCACGCACGCATGCCAGCCACCCCCCATACCCACCTACGCCCCCCCCACACCCACGCACACATGCCAGCCCCCCCCTCATGTACGCATGCATGCCAGCCACCCCACAAACCCACGCTTGGATGCCAGCCCCCCCCACATGCATGCATGCATGCCAGCCCCCCCCACACCCACGCACGCATGGCAGCCGCCCCCCAAACCCACGCACGCATGCCAGCCAACCCCCACATGCACGCATGCTTGCCAGCCACCCCACATGCAAACAAGCCCCCCCCACATGCATGCTTGCATTCCAGCCACCCCACAAACCCATGCACGCATGCCAGCCACCCCCACACCCACGCACGCATGCCAGCCACCCCACGAGCCCACGCATGCATGCCAGCCACCCCCACAAACCCACGCATGCATGCCAGCCACCCCCCACATGCACGTGCATGCAAGCCACCCCCCACACCCACGTACGCATGCCAGCCACCCCCCACACCCACGCACGCATGGCAGCCCACCCCACGAACCCAGGCACGCATGCCAGCCCCCCCTAAACCCACGCACGCATGGCAGCCCACCCCCAAACCCAGGCACGCATGCCAGCCACCCCCACACCCACGCACTTATGTTAGCCCCCCCCACACACACGCATGCATGCCAGCCCCCCCCAAACCCATACATGCGTGCCAGACCCCCCCACATGCACGCATGCATGCCAGCCACCCCACAAACCCACTTATGCATGCCAGCCACCCCCGTCACCAACGTACGCACGCCGTCCCCCCCCACACCCGCATGCATGCCAGCCTGCCCCGCCCGGGCGGCCCACATGTGTCCATGGCAGCTCCCCCCACACCCACGCATGCATGCTAGCCACTCCACAAACCCATGCACGCATGCCAGCCACCCCCACACCCACGCACGCATGCCACCCCCCCACAAACCCACGCATGCATGCCAGCCACCCCCACATGCACGCATGCATGACAGCCACCCCCCACATGCACGTGCATGCCAGCCACCCCCCACCCCACATACGCATGCCAGCCCCCCCCCTAAACCCACGCATGCATGGTAGCTGCCCACCACACCCACGAACGGACAGGGCTGGCCTGCCGCACCCCACGGTCGCGCTCAAGGGCACTTTTGAGTCATGTACAAAACTTTGTCTACATGAAGTCATTGTGGGCATGACCGATGGTGCATGTGTTTACAAAGGATTGCCACTCAATGAATATTAATGAATGATCAACATGGGAGTTTGCATGGGAGTGTTTGGTCGTTATGGCTGCCGCTTGCAAAAAGCGGTACCCACATTGTGTCCTGCATGGCATAGCTTCATTGTGAGTTCCAGTTGTTAGGAAGTAATGAGTAAGGAAATACTTGCATGCAATGAACGGCGACGTCTCACGATGTACAGTACTATTCGGATTGGGTTGATGTACTAGTAGTACGACGCGTGCTGGACGTGCCCGTGAGGGACGGAGCGTGGGATCGACGGTGCGGCAGGCCGGCGCGAGCGCGCGCGATGGGAAGCCCCCAAAGGAAGGCCGCCGAGCGTTCGCCCCCGGCGTAGGGGCCGGGCCGGTCGGCGGGCTCAACCCGGCGGGTCGAAGCTTTCGGCGGGGGCCTCAGGGCCCCTGGTGGCGTAGTGCGTCCGAATAAGTGGGGGGCCTTGGCCCCCCCACTAGTCCCCTCTAGTGACTACGATTAACCCCAACGAAAAAGTTTGTCAAACCGTGAGGACCAAAAAGTGGCCCGTACGAAAACCGCGAGCGCAGGGCGACCGATAGTCAGGGCGATCCGGGGATCCGCAGTTGCGCCCTATCGTAGCAGTTGCCCGAAAAGTGGCAAACTAGGCAGATCGATTGTCAGGAGTTCTGAACGGGTGCTGAAATGCCTGATCTGGTCAGATCCGGTTCAGCACTTTTGCGGACAGGGGGGTTTCCTGTTCGGCAAATTGTTCAGCAGGGGGGGTGGCTCGCCAATGGGAGGAGAAAGAAAACACAGGCAGTTTGACGGACCTGAAACGCGATGTCGGTTTGTTTCCGGGCCTCGAACTCTTGGCGCGAACCTGAACATTCCAAACAACCCGTCGCAAGCGGTGATCAACTTCGGCTACTGGGCCCATCGCTTGGCCGAGAGCGTGCCGTACTTTTTGGCCGTAGCGTTCAGTGCCTCAGGTCAACGGAGCGTTCAGAAATCGTCTAGCAACCGTGAAAAAAATGTTTAGAAACCGTAAAAATTTGGGCGTTACGGCCGTTTTGTTGTCCGCATTGCATTCAGAAACCGTTTCACTGAGTTGTTCCGCATCACTTTTCGATTCAGACCGAAGTTATAGTCTGAACATGATGTGACTGATATTGATTCTAAAATTATACGCAAATTTTGAGTTGGAGGAGTGGAGAGTAGTATGATGCTTGCTGGACGAATTTCTGCCAGATTCCGTACTTACCAAGCAGGGAAAAATTGACTTGGGAGGATTTTCAAGTGGGTAGTACGCGGTGCTGGACCGCCTGGACGCGCCCAAGCAATCGAACGTGCATAAACCAGGACTGCGAGGGGGTGAGGGGGCGACATGCTGCGACAGCACTTGATTTAATTTCCTGCTGGCTGGGGATGGCGGTCAACGCTGCCTGGAAAATTGGCGATGGACAATGCGTGGGCATTGCTTTTAAAGCGTTCAATGTTCCATTTCGATGCGTACCTTTGAATTGTTTCTGATCTGGCTGGCCGTCGGTGGGCAGTCACTTGCGTGGGAGAGGTTCGGGGCGCTATGGCCTGCTGCGATAGCTAGCGACCTGGAAATGGAATGTCGTTGTAGATTTAGGTATTATGTTATCGTGCTTCTTCGCTTGACGTATTGGGTGCCTAGTGAAATCAGTTTGCTGTTCGTGGAAGGCGTGGGTGTGGCCGACGAGTTTCTGTTGTCGTCACACAATATTGGAATGAACGCTGGATTTGTTGCCACGGGACGTACGCTGGCGATGCCGATGGTGAGTCGTTTGTTTCGATGACCGGGCTAGTGCCTGCTCTCTTTCTGATGCGTTTCCTTGGTTGCGTTGTTTCCATTGGGCCGAATTCACGTAGTCGCAGCGAAGACATAGCGTAGCAAAGGTCTGCGTTTCATTTTTTTAGCCGTGCAGGACGCCATCTTCATGGTCCTTCGGGTTTCCCGTGTCAACGTCCGTTGCCAGAGGATCTGTGATGATTTTTTCTGGAATATACTGGGCGGTGAAAGCCCCTGTGGATCCTTTTTGGTCATGAGTTTAGGGCGTCATTTACTGCTGTACTCGCTGACATTCATGGTGCTTACTGCGTAAGATAATCTGCCTTGCTTCGCGCGTGGATTTTCACTGGGGTGAAGAGCGCATCTGGTAACTTGTTTACGTGGTGTATAAGGTGATCAATCAACCATTTGTTCATAGAACTGGTTGTCTCCTTGATAGAAGGTGTGACAGTAGAAGGTGTTTTATATTTCTTCATCAAGCATGTCAAAAGTAATCTCCACTGGCTTACAACCTGAATCTTGCTTTGCTGGGTCTGCTGTGTTCCTGTCTCATTGTGCAGGCTATCCCCTTGGTTGACCAACCAGGTGATTTGTGGTGCCAGTGGGGCCATATTGGTTTTATTCTCATTTTCCATCCGTGGCAACGGACCGCATGGGCGGGCGGCAGGGCAGAGAGGTCAGGGCAGGCCAGGCCAGGCGAGGCAGGAAAGGCTGCAAGGGTATGCAGCACAGGTAGGCTGGCAGGCAAGGGCCATGGGGCATGAGCCATGGGGCTTGAGCTACGAGCATTGCGGCATGGGGTTTGGGGATGGGGAAAACAGGAGGGCAGGCAGTCAGCCACATCCACATGATTAGGGGCCAGACAGCAATCAGGGGCACCGCGGGCCCACTTATGCATGCCAGGCACCCCACCAACCCACGTAGCATGCAAGCCACCCCCATGCCCACGCACGCATGCCACCCCCCCCCCCCCCCACAAACCCATGCACGCATGCCAGCCACCCCCCACACCCACGTACGCATGCCAGCCACCCCCCACACCCACGCACGCATGGCAGCCACCCCACGAACCCAGGCACGCATGCCAGCCCCCCCTCAAGCCACGCATGCATGGCAGCCCCCCACCACACCCACGCATGCATGCCACTCCCCCCCACACCCACGCACGCATGCCAGCCACCCCCATACCCACCTACGCCCCCCCCACACCCACGCACACATGCCAGCCCCCCCCCTCATGTACGCATGCATGCCAGCCACCCCACAAACCCACGCTTGGATGCCAGCCCCCCCACATGCATGCATGCATGCCAGCCCCCCCCACACCCACGCACGCATGGCAGCCGCCCCCCAAACCCACGCACGCATGCCAGCCAACCCCCACATGCACGCATGCTTGCCAGCCACCCCACATGCAAACAAGCCCCCCCCCACATGCATGCTTGCATTCCAGCCACCCCACAAACCCATGCACGCATGCCAGCCACCCCCACACCCACGCACGCATGCCAGCCACCCCACGAGCCCACGCATGCATGCCAGCCACCCCCACAAACCCACGCATGCATGCCAGCCACCCCCCACATGCACGTGCATGCAAGCCACCCCCCACACCCACGTACGCATGCCAGCCACCCCCCACACCCACGCACGCATGGCAGCCCACCCCACGAACCCAGGCACGCATGCCAGCCCCCCCCTAAACCCACGCACGCATGGCAGCCCACCCCCAAACCCAGGCACGCATGCCAGCCACCCCCACACCCACGCACTTATGTTAGCCCCCCCCCACACACACGCATGCATGCCAGCCCCCCCCCAAACCCATACACGCGTGCCAGACCCCCCCACATGCACGCATGCATGCCAGCCACCCCACAAACCCACTTATGCATGCCAGCCACCCCCGTCACCAACGTACGCACGCCGTCCCCCCCCACACCCACGCATGCATGCCAGCCTGCCCCGCCCGGGCGGCCCACATGTGTCCATGGCAGCTCCCCCCCACACCCACGCATGCATGCTAGCCACTCCACAAACCCATGCACGCATGCCAGCCACCCCCACACCCACGCACGCATGCCACCCCCCCACAAACCCACGCATGCATGCCAGCCACCCCCCACATGCACGCATGCATGACAGCCACCCCCCACATGCACGTGCATGCCAGCCACCCCCCACACCCACATACGCATGCCAGCCCCCCCCCTAAACCCACGCATGCATGGTAGCTGCCCACCACACCCACGAACGGACAGGGCTGGCCTGCCGCACCCCACGGTCGCGCTCAAGGGCACTTTTGAGTCATGTACAAAACTTTGTCTACATGAAGTCATTGTGGGCATGACCGATGGTGCATGTGTTTACAAAGGATTGCCACTCAATGAATATTAATGAATGATCAACATGGGAGTTTGCATGGGAGTGTTTGGTCGTTATGGCTGCCGCTTGCAAAAAGCGGTACCCACATTGTGTCCTGCATGGCATAGCTTCATTGTGAGTTCCAGTTGTTAGGAAGTAATGAGTAAGGAAATACTTGCATGCAATGAACGGCGACGTCTCACGATGTACAGTACTATTCGGATTGGGTTGATGTACTAGTAGTACGACGCGTGCTGGACGTGCCCGTGAGGGACGGAGCGTGGGATCGACGGTGCGGCAGGCCGGCGCGAGCGCGCGCGATGGGAAGCCCCCAAAGGAAGGCCGCCGAGCGTTCGCCCCCCGGCGTAGGGGCCGGGCCGGTCGGCGGGCTCAACCCGGCGGGTCGAAGCTTTCGGCGGGGGCCTCAGGGCCCCTGGTGGCGTAGTGCGTCCGAATAAGTGGGGGGCCTTGGCCCCCCCACTAGTTGCCCTTTATACTACTTTTTGGCTGCGCAAACTCTTCCGCAAACTCTTCCGGCAAACGTTGTCCGTACACTAGTAGCGCGAAAATCGGAACGCAAAATTTGTTTCCACAAAATCTTTCAGCAAATCGTGTCCGTAGGCTTTCTAGCGGCCTGTCACCGCGTAGCGTCCGGCGCCCAAACTCTTCTAAGACGAGTAGCCAAACAACCTCCAGCCAATTTCGCCAGCATTAGAGGAAATATACGTAACGGCTGAGTAACGGTCTAATACATTTAGTAGCTCAGCGTAGGAGCGAGCCAAAACGATGCGTGCCAAGTTGAGCTTGAAATTGGCCTAGGCGTTTGGAACGGACGAGGGAAATTGGCAGGGAAAACGGCGAGGAGAGGACCGATTCAAGGGGTATTTGGCGGTTGCTGGCAAAAAGCGAGAAAGCTGACGGACGGATCTGACGTACTGACATAACAGGTTTAGTTGCGGTTCGGTTCAGCCACCGGCTTCCCAAAATAGGCCAGCAAACCGTCCGGCACCATGAGTTTGCATGGAATCGAGGCGTAATCCAGGGGATCACAGGCTGTGGCCGGCCGTACAGGTTCGGCTGTCTTGCTAGTGGGCGGGCTGTGTGAGCGGGAGTGTACGGCTGTGCTGGTACTCGCCGTTGAGGCACAAAAAGCCGTTGAGGCACAGAATCTGCCAAGTAGCGGGGGTTCGGGGGCGGAGCCCCCGATCTTGTTGCCCTTTATACTACTTTTTGGCTGCGCAAACTCTTCCGCAAACTCTTCCGGCAAACGTTGTCCGTACACTAGTAGCGCGAAAATCGGAACGCAAAATTTGTTTCCACAAAATCTTTCAGCAAATCGTGTCCGTAGGCTTTCTAGCGGCCTGTCACCGCGTAGCGTCCGGCGCCCAAACTCTTCTAAGACGAGTAGCCAAACAACCTCCAGCCAATTTCGCCAGCATTAGAGGAAATATACGTAACGGCTGAGTAACGGTCTAATACATTTAGTAGCTCAGCGTAGGAGCGAGCCAAAACGATGCGTGCCAAGTTGAGCTTGAAATTGGCCTAGGCGTTTGGAACGGACGAGGGAAATTGGCAGGGAAAACGGCGAGGAGAGGACCGATTCAAGGGGTATTTGGCGGTTGCTGGCAAAAAGCGAGAAAGCTGACGGACGGATCTGACGTACTGACATAACAGGTTTAGTTGCGGTTCGGTTCAGCCACCGGCTTCCCAAAATAGGCCAGCAAACCGTCCGGCACCATGAGTTTGCATGGAATCGAGGCGTAATCCAGGGGATCACAGGCTGTGGCCGGCCGTACAGGTTCGGCTGTCTTGCTAGTGGGCGGGCTGTGTGAGCGGGAGTGTACGGCTGTGCTGGTACTCGCCGTTGAGGCACAAAAAGCCGTTGAGGCACAGAATCTGCCAAGTAGCGGGGGTTCGGGGGCGGAGCCCCCGATCTTGTTGCCCTTATATACTACTTTTAGGTCGGCCCAATTGTTCCGCAAACTCTTCCGGCAAACGTTGTCCGTACACGAGTAGCGCAAAAATCCGAACGCACAATTTGTTTCCACAAAATCTTTCAGCAGATCGCGTCCGTAGGCTTTCTAGCGGCCTGTCACCGCGTAGCGTCCGGCACCCAAACTCTTCTAAGACGGGAACTCAAACAAATACCCCGTGACGACAGTAGTAGTCAGTAAAACAGACTAAAACGGCCGTTACCTGCGCGTAACGGTCCAGAACTCCGAGTTTCTAAGCTCCGTAGCTATCGACGACGATGCGTGCCAAGTTCAGCTTGAAATTGGCCTAGGCGTTTGGGCCGGACGAGGGAAATTGGCGAGGAAAACGGCGAGGAGAGGACCGATTCAAGTGGTATTTGGCGGTTGCTGGCAAAAAGTGAGGAATCTGACGGACGGACCTGACGTGCTGACATACCAGGTTTAGTTGCGGTTCGGTTCAGCCACCGGCTTCCCAAAATAGGCCAGCAACCCGTCCGGCACCATGAGTTTGCATGGAATCGTGGCGTAATCCATGGAATCACAGGCTGTGGCCGGCCGTACAGGTTCGGCTGTCTTGCTAGTGGGCGGGCTGTGTAAGCGGGAGTGTACGGCTGTGCTGGTACTCGCCGTTGAGGCACAAAAAGCCGTTGAGGCACAGAATCTGCCAAGTAGCGGGGGTTCGGGGGCGGAGCCCCCGATCTTGTCAACTACTTAACTACGATCGTGTTGCGCAAGGGAGAACCCCGAACATCCTGACACCGCCGCGGGCGCCGTACCGTACGGCCTGATCGCACCCCCACGATCGAAGGCCATCCCTGAAATCCTGCGGAGCCGCGAGTTACGTCCCGTAACCGCCGGCCTGAACGCCGTCACACCCTCGTAAGATCGAGTCTGATGTGTTCTGAACAGAAACTGAATTCAGCAAAATGCGCGAGAAATGCCGTGGGGCATATACGGCTGATTAACTTGTTACTACGGGAAGGATCTCTATCCAAACATCCTACTACAAATACTAAGGGTTCAGACTGAACGGGAAATTTTGAGTGTTCAGACTGAACGAAAATTGAGTTCGAACACTTTTCTGAACGGGTTTTTGGTTCAATTTTCGGTTCGGCCTACTTCCCACGCCATTTCCGTGCCAATTTTAGCGAGATTACTGACCTGAACGTGTTCAGACGGCGAGCGTGGGAAAAAAACGGCTCGAAACTGTGAAAAGCAGGAGGCTCCGCCTAAAAAACGGCCGTACGAAGCCGAAATTTTTGGGCTCCCGCTGGCCCCCCCGCCTCGGCGCCCTTGGCCACTGCCCCTTCGCACTGCGCACCCCGCGTGGCGCCGGCGTTCCCGAGGACGCACCCCGCGGGTGTACGCGCCAATCGCCCGCTCAGGCGCCAAAAAGTCTGGGCCCCGAAGGGGCCCCCAACTTGTCAACTACTTAACTACGATCGTGTTGCGCAGGGGAGAACCCCGAACATCCTGACATCGCCGCGGGCGCCGTACCGTACGGCCTGATCGCACCCCCACGAACGGCTACTATTCCTGAAATCCTGCGGAGCCGCGAGTTACGGCCCGTAACCGCCGGCCTGAACGCCGTCACACCCTCCTAAGATCGAGTCTCAGGAGTTCTGAACGGATGCTGAATTCAGCAAAATGCGCGAGAAATGCCGTGGGGCATATACGGCAGGGGAAAGAGTTTCTTGCCGAAGCAAACATTTCAAGTGTTCAGACTGAACGAAAATTTCAAGTGTTCAGACTGAACGAAAATTTAGTTCGAACACATTTCTGAACGGGTTTTTGGTTCAATTTTCGGTTCGGCCTACTTCCCACGCAATTTCTGTGCCGATTTTTGCGAGATGACTGACCTGAACGTGTTCAGACGGGGAGCATGGAAAAAAAACGGCTCGAAACTGTGGACAGCAGGGGGCTCCGCTTAAAAAACGGCCGTACGAAACCGAAATTTTTGGGCTCCCGCTGGCCCCCCCGCCTCGGCGCCCTCGGCCACTGCCCCTTCGCACTGCGCACCCCGCGTGGCGCCGGCGTTCCCGAGGACGCACCCCGCGGGTGTACACGCCAATCGCCCGCTCAGGCGCCAAAAAGTCTGGGCCCCGAAGGGGCCCCCAACTTGTCAACTACTTAACTACGATCGTGTTGCGCAAGGGAGAACCCCGAACATCCTGACACCGCCGCGGGCGCCGTACCGTACGGCCTGATCGCACCCCCACGATCGAAGGCCATCCCTGAAATCCTGCGGAGCCGCGAGTTACGTCCCGTAACCGCCGGCCTGAACGCCGTCACACCCTCGTAAGATCGAGTCTGATGTGTTCTGAACAGAAACTGAATTCAGCAAAATGCGCGAGAAATGCCGTGGGGCATATACGGCTGATTAACTTGTTACTACGGGAAGGATCTCTCTCCAAACATCCTACTACATTTACTAAGTGTTCAGACTGAACGGGAAATGTCGACTGTTAAGAATGAACGGGAAATGTGCAGAAAATTTAGTTCGAACCCTAGTTTGAACGGTTTGCGGGTTAGATTTTCGGTTCGGCCTACTTCCCATGCAATTTCCGTGCCAATTTTTGCGAGATGACTGAACTGAACGTGTTCAGACGAGGAGCGTTGCAATCAACGGCTGGAAACTTTGAAAAGCAGGGGGCTCAGCTCGCCAAACGGCCGTACGATACCGAAATTTTTGGGCTCCCGCTGGCCCCCCCTTATATAGTCGAGCTACGAAACGAGTTGAGACTGAACGGGACGCGTGGCAGTATGACAGTCAGAGTCACAGTGACAGGAGAGTTGACAGTGGGAAATTTTGGAGTGTTGTGAACCAGCGAATTTTTTATTATTGTCGAGCTACGAAACCGCGGGTTGAGACTGTACGAGACGCGTGGCAGTAGGACAGTGACAGTGACAGTGGGAAAGTGTGTTGTGAACCAGCGATCAGGCCGTACCGTACGGCCTGATCGCACCCCCACGACCGAGGGCCATGCCTGAAATCCTGCGGAGCCGCGAGTTACGGCCCGTAACCGCTCGCCTGAACACCGTCACACCCGCGTAAGATCGAGTCTGAGGTGTTCTGAACGGAAGCCGAATTCAGCAAAATGCGCGAGAAATGCCGGGGGGCATATACGGCTGGGGGGGATGTTGTTTGCCGAATCTAAATCTACAAAACATCCTACTTGATTTACTAAGGGTTCAGACTGAACGGGAAATTTCGACTGTTCAGACTGAACGAAAATTGAGTTCGAACACTTTTCTGAACGGGTTTTTGGTTCAATTTTCGGTTCGGCCTACTTCCCACGCCATTTCGTGCCAATTTTAGCGAGATGACTGACCTGAACGTGTTCAGACGGGAGCGTGGAAAAAAACGGCTCGAAACTGTGAAAAGCAGGGGCTCCGCCTAAAAAACGGCCGTACGAACCGAAATTTTTGGGCTCCCGCTGGCCCCCCCGCCTCGGCGCCCTGGCCACTGCCCCTTCGCACTGCGCACCCCGCGTGGCGCCGGCGTTCCCGAGGACGCACCCGCGGGTGTACGCGCCAATCGCCCGCTCAGGCGCCAAAAAGTCTGGGCCCCGAAGGGGCCCCCAACTTGTCAACTACTTAACTACGATCGTGTTGCGCAAGGGAGAAACCCGAACATCCTGACATCGCCGCGGGCGCCGTACCGTACGGCCTGATCGCACCCCCACGAACGAGGGCAAATCCTGAAATCCTGCGGAGCCGCGAGTAACGGCCCGTAACCGCTAGTCTGAACGCCGTCACACCCTCCTAAGATCGAGTCTTACCTATTCTGAACAGAAGCTGAATTCAGCAAAATGCGCAAGAAATGCCGGGGGGCATATACGGCTGGGAGGAAGAGTTTATACACGAAGGATCTCTCTCCAAACAAAATACTAGAAATACTAAGGGTTCAGACTGAACGGGAAATTTCGACTGTTCAGACTGAACGAGAAGTGTGCGGAAAATTTAGTTCGAACCCTATTTTGAACGGTTTGTCGGTTAAATTTTCGGTTCGGCCTACTTCCCACGCAATTTTCGTGCCAATTTTAGCGGGATGACACAACTGAACGTGTTCAGACGGGGAGCGTGGCAAAAAACGGCTAGAAACTGTGAAAAGCAGGGGGCTCAGCCCCAAAAACGGCCGTACGGAACCGAAATTTTTGGGCTCCCGCTGGCCCCCCCGCCTCGGCGCCCTCGGCCACTGCCCCTTCGCACTGCGCACCCCGCGTGGCGCCGGCGTTCCCGAGGACGCATCCCGCGGGTGTACGCGCCAATCGCCCGCTCAGGCGCCAAAAAGTCTGGGCCCCGCAGGGGCCCCCAACTTGTCAACTACTTAACTACGATCGTGTTGCGCAAGGGAGAAACCCGAACATCCTGACATCGCCGCGGGCGCCGTACCGTACGGCCTGATCGCACCCCCACGAACGAGGGCAAATCCTGAAATCCTGCGGAGCCGCGAGTAACGGCCCGTAACCGCTAGTCTGAACGCCGTCACACCCTCCTAAGATCGAGTCTTACCTATTCTGAACAGAAGCTGAATTCAGCAAAATGCGCAAGAAATGCCGGGGGGCATATACGGCTGGGAGGAAGAGTTTATACACGAAGGATCTCTCTCCAAACAAAATACTAGAAATACTAAGGGTTCAGACTGAACGGGAAATTTCGACTGTTCAGACTGAACGAGAAGTGTGCGGAAAATTTAGTTCGAACCCTATTTTGAACGGTTTGTCGGTTAAATTTTCGGTTCGGCCTACTTCCCACGCAATTTTCGTGCCAATTTTAGCGGGATGACACAACTGAACGTGTTCAGACGGGGAGCGTGGCAAAAAACGGCTAGAAACTGTGAAAAGCAGGGGGCTCAGCCCCAAAAACGGCCGTACGGAACCGAAATTTTTGGGCTCCCGCTGGCCCCCCCGCCTCGGCGCCCTCGGCCACTGCCCCTTCGCACTGCGCACCCCGCGTGGCGCCGGCGTTCCCGAGGACGCATCCCGCGGGTGTACGCGCCAATCGCCCGCTCAGGCGCCAAAAAGTCTGGGCCCCGCAGGGGCCCCCAACTTGTCAACTACTTAACTACGATCGTGTTGCGCAAGGGAGAAACCCGAACATCCTGACATCGCCGCGGGCGCCGTACCGTACGGCCTGATCGCACCCCCACGAACGAGGGCAAATCCTGAAATCCTGCGGAGCCGCGAGTAACGGCCCGTAACCGCTAGTCTGAACGCCGTCACACCCTCCTAAGATCGAGTCTTACCTATTCTGAACAGAAGCTGAATTCAGCAAAATGCGCAAGAAATGCCGGGGGGCATATACGGCTGGGAGGAAGAGTTTATACACGAAGGATCTCTCTCCAAACAAAATACTAGAAATACTAAGGGTTCAGACTGAACGGGAAATTTCGACTGTTCAGACTGAACGAGAAGTGTGCGGAAAATTTAGTTCGAACCCTATTTTGAACGGTTTGTCGGTTAAATTTTCGGTTCGGCCTACTTCCCACGCAATTTTCGTGCCAATTTTAGCGGGATGACACAACTGAACGTGTTCAGACGGGGAGCGTGGCAAAAAACGGCTAGAAACTGTGAAAAGCAGGGGGCTCAGCCCCAAAAACGGCCGTACGGAACCGAAATTTTTGGGCTCCCGCTGGCCCCCCCGCCTCGGCGCCCTCGGCCACTGCCCCTTCGCACTGCGCACCCCGCGTGGCGCCGGCGTTCCCGAGGACGCATCCCGCGGGTGTACGCGCCAATCGCCCGCTCAGGCGCCAAAAAGTCTGGGCCCCGCAGGGGCCCCCAACTTGTCAACTACTTAACTACGATCGTGTTGCGCAAGGGAGAAACCCGAACATCCTGACATCGCCGCGGGCGCCGTACCGTACGGCCTGATCGCACCCCCACGAACGAGGGCAAATCCTGAAATCCTGCGGAGCCGCGAGTAACGGCCCGTAACCGCTAGTCTGAACGCCGTCACACCCTCCTAAGATCGAGTCTTACCTATTCTGAACAGAAGCTGAATTCAGCAAAATGCGCAAGAAATGCCGGGGGGCATATACGGCTGGGAGGAAGAGTTTATACACGAAGGATCTCTCTCCAAACAAAATACTAGAAATACTAAGGGTTCAGACTGAACGGGAAATTTCGACTGTTCAGACTGAACGAGAAGTGTGCGGAAAATTTAGTTCGAACCCTATTTTGAACGGTTTGTCGGTTAAATTTTCGGTTCGGCCTACTTCCCACGCAATTTTCGTGCCAATTTTAGCGGGATGACACAACTGAACGTGTTCAGACGGGGAGCGTGGCAAAAAACGGCTAGAAACTGTGAAAAGCAGGGGGCTCAGCCCCAAAAACGGCCGTACGGAACCGAAATTTTTGGGCTCCCGCTGGCCCCCCCGCCTCGGCGCCCTCGGCCACTGCCCCTTCGCACTGCGCACCCCGCGTGGCGCCGGCGTTCCCGAGGACGCATCCCGCGGGTGTACGCGCCAATCGCCCGCTCAGGCGCCAAAAAGTCTGGGCCCCGCAGGGGCCCCCAACTTGTCAACTACTTAACTACGATCGTGTTGCGCAAGGGAGAACCCCGAACATCCTGACATCGCCGCGGGCGCCGTACCGTACGGCCTGATCGCAACCCCACGCCCGAGGGCAAATCCTGAAATCCTGCGGAGCCGCGAGTTACGGCCCGTAACCGCCGGCCTGAACGCCGTCACACCCTCCTAAGATCGACTGTCAGCAGTTCTGAACGGAAGCCGAATTCAGCAAAATGCGCGAGAAATGCCGGGGGGCATATACGGCAGGGCAAAGAGTTTGTTGCCGAAGCAAACATCCTACTACAAATACTAAGGGTTCAGACTGAACGGGAAATTTCAAGTGTTCAGACTGAACGAATATTGAGTTCGAACACTTTTCTGAACGGTTTTTGGTTGAATATTCGGTTCGGCCTACTTCCCACGCAATTTCAGTGCCAATTTTTGCGAGATGACTGACTGAACGTGTTCAGACGGGGAGCATGGAAAAAAAACGGCTCGAAACTGTGGAAAGCAGGGGGCTCCGCTTAAAAAACGGCCGTACGAAACCGAAATTTTCGGGCTCCCGCTGGCACCCCCAGCCTTGGACCCTGACAAAAATACGGACTAGAAGTGTTCAGGTTGAACGGGGACAGTTGGACCGGTCGAACCGTACCAAATTTTAGTTCGCATGCAGGGCGGGGCGAGCGTCGCGTCGAACGCACCAGGCTGGGCAGTGGCAATGGGTAAAGTGAACGTGAATAATAAAAGCGGCATGGTCGGGGCAAAAAATGTTAATGAAACAAAGCGACGTGATGCGGAAGCAACCATAGTTGTTGCTGGCTGGCGATGGCGGGCGACGTAGCATGTGAAATCGGGATGGGGAATGCGAATTCATGGCTTTTATACATCAAAAGTTTGTATTGGAAGAGTACGTAGGAAACTTTCTGAGCTGGCGGGGCGTCAACCCCGTGCTACCTGCGTGGGAGAGGTTCGTGTCGCTATGGCATTTGCTGTACAATAGCCAGCGACCTGGAAATTGAACGTCGTCATCAGATTGTTTTGTTTCATTGTCGTCATTCTTCAGTTTTACGTATTTCACGCCTTGTAAAATCAGTTTTGCTGTTCATGGAAGACGTGGCAAACGAATGTCTGGTGTCACCATAGACAATTCGGATTGAGCGCTGGATTGCTTGGCACGGGACGAACGCTGGCGATGGCGA
>RPFO01000995.1:0-32500 GCA_009746045.1 Mesostigma viride | reverse complement strand
CGGGGGCGGAGCCCCCGATCTTGTTGCCCTTTATACTACTTTTTGGCTGCGCAAACTCTTCCGCAAACTCTTCCGGCAAACGTTGTCCGTACACTAGTAGCGCGAAAATCGGAACGCAAAATTTGTTTCCACAAAATCTTTCAGCAAATCGTGTCCGTAGGCTTTCTAGCGGCCTGTCACCGCGTAGCGTCCGGCGCCCAAACTCTTCTAAGACGAGTAGCCAAACAACCTCCAGCCAATTTCGCCAGCATTAGAGGAAATATACGTAACGGCTGAGTAACGGTCTAATACATTTAGTAGCTCAGCGTAGGAGCGAGCCAAAACGATGCGTGCCAAGTTGAGCTTGAAATTGGCCTAGGCGTTTGGAACGGACGAGGGAAATTGGCAGGGAAAACGGCGAGGAGAGGACCGATTCAAGGGGTATTTGGCGGTTGCTGGCAAAAAGCGAGAAAGCTGACGGACGGATCTGACGTACTGACATAACAGGTTTAGTTGCGGTTCGGTTCAGCCACCGGCTTCCCAAAATAGGCCAGCAAACCGTCCGGCACCATGAGTTTGCATGGAATCGAGGCGTAATCCAGGGGATCACAGGCTGTGGCCGGCCGTACAGGTTCGGCTGTCTTGCTAGTGGGCGGGCTGTGTGAGCGGGAGTGTACGGCTGTGCTGGTACTCGCCGTTGAGGCACAAAAAGCCGTTGAGGCACAGAATCTGCCAAGTAGCGGGGGTTCGGGGGCGGAGCCCCCGATCTTGTCAACTACTTAACTACGATCGTGTTGCGCAAGGGAGAAACCCGAACATCCTGACATCGCCGCGGGCGCCGTACCGTACGGCCTGATCGCACCCCCACGAACGAGGGCAAATCCTGAAATCCTGCGGAGCCGCGAGTAACGGCCCGTAACCGCTAGTCTGAACGCCGTCACACCCTCCTAAGATCGAGTCTTACCTATTCTGAACAGAAGCTGAATTCAGCAAAATGCGCAAGAAATGCCGGGGGGCATATACGGCTGGGAGGAAGAGTTTATACACGAAGGATCTCTCTCCAAACAAAATACTAGAAATACTAAGGGTTCAGACTGAACGGGAAATTTCGACTGTTCAGACTGAACGAGAAGTGTGCGGAAAATTTAGTTCGAACCCTATTTTGAACGGTTTGTCGGTTAAATTTTCGGTTCGGCCTACTTCCCACGCAATTTTCGTGCCAATTTTAGCGGGATGACACAACTGAACGTGTTCAGACGGGGAGCGTGGCAAAAAACGGCTAGAAACTGTGAAAAGCAGGGGGCTCAGCCCCAAAAACGGCCGTACGGAACCGAAATTTTTGGGCTCCCGCTGGCCCCCCCGCCTCGGCGCCCTCGGCCACTGCCCCTTCGCACTGCGCACCCCGCGTGGCGCCGGCGTTCCCGAGGACGCATCCCGCGGGTGTACGCGCCAATCGCCCGCTCAGGCGCCAAAAAGTCTGGGCCCCGCAGGGGCCCCCAACTTGTCAACTACTTAACTACGATCGTGTTGCGCAAGGAGAACCCCGAACATCCTGACATCGCCGCGGGCGCCGTACCGTACGGCCTGATCGCACCCCCACGAACGGCAAATCCTGAAATCCTGCGGAGCCGCGAGTTACGGCCCGTAACCGCCGGCCTGAACGCCGTCACACCCTCCTAAGATCGAGTCTCAGGAGTTCTGAACAGAATCCGAATTCAGCAAAATGCGCGAGAAATGCCGTGGGGCATATACGGCAGGGGAAAGAGTTTCTTGCCGAAGCAAACATTTCAAGTGTTCAGACTGAACGAAATTTCAAGTGTTCAGACTGAACGAAAATTTAGTTCGAACACATTTCTGAACGGGTTTTTGTTCAATTTTCGGTTCGGCCTACTTCCCACGCAATTTCGTGCCAATTTTAGCGAGATGACTGACCTGAACGTGTTCAGACGGGGAGCGTGGAAAAAAACGGCTCGAAACTGTGAAAAGCAGGGGGCTCCGCTAAAAAACGGCCGTACGAACCGAAATTTTTGGGCTCCCGCTGGCCCCCCCGCCTCGGCGCCCTCGGCCACTGCCCCTTCGCACTGCGCACCCCGCGTGGCGCCGGCGTTCCCGAGGACGCACCCCGCGGGTGTACGCGCCAATCGCCCGCTCAGGCGCCAAAAAGTCTGGGCCCCGAAGGGGCCCCCAACTTGTCAACTACTTAACTACGATCGTGTTGCGCAAGGGAGAACCCGAACATCCTGACATCGCCGCGGGCGCCGTACCGTACGGCCTGATCGCACCCCCACGATCGAGGCATCCTGAAATCCTGCGGAGCCGCGAGTTACGGCCCGTAACCGCCGGCCTGAACGCCGTCACACCCTCCTAAGATCGAGTCTGATGTGTTCTGAACAGAAACTGAATTCAGCAAAATGCGCGAGAAATGCCGGGGGCATATACGGCTGATTAACTTGTTACTACGAAGGATCTCTCTCCAAACATCCTACTACAAATACTAAGGGTTCAGACTGAACGGGAAATTTGAGTGTTCAGACTGAACGAAAATTGAGTTCGAACACTTTTCTGAACGGGTTTTGGTTCAATTTTCGGTTCGGCCTACTTCCCACGCAATTTCGTGCCAATTTTAGCGAGATTACTGACCTGAACGTGTTCAGACGGGAGCGTGGAAAAAAACGGCTCGAAACTGTGAAAAGCAGGGGCTCCGCCTAAAAACGGCCGTACGAACCGAAATTTTTGGGCTCCCGCTGGCCCCCCCGCCTCGGCGCCCTCGGCCACTGCCCCTTCGCACTGCGCACCCCGCGTGGCGCCGGCGTTCCCGAGGACGCACCCCGCGGGTGTACGCGCCAATCGCCCGCTCAGGCGCCAAAAAGTCTGGGCCCCGAAGGGGCCCCCAACTTGTCAACTACTTAACTACGATCGTGTTGCGCAAGGGAGAAACCCGAACATCCTGACATCGCCGCGGGCGCCGTACCGTACGGCCTGATCGCACCCCCACGAACGAGGGCAAATCCTGAAATCCTGCGGAGCCGCGAGTAACGGCCCGTAACCGCTAGTCTGAACGCCGTCACACCCTCCTAAGATCGAGTCTTACCTATTCTGAACAGAAGCTGAATTCAGCAAAATGCGCAAGAAATGCCGGGGGCATATACGGCTGGGAGGAAGAGTTTATACACGAAGGATCTCTCTCCAAACAAAATACTAGAAATACTAAGGGTTCAGACTGAACGGGAAATTTCGACTGTTCAGACTGAACGAGAAGTGTGCGGAAAATTTAGTTCGAACCCTATTTTGAACGGTTTGTCGGTTAAATTTTCGGTTCGGCCTACTTCCCACGCAATTTTCGTGCCAATTTTAGCGGGATGACACAACTGAACGTGTTCAGACGGGGAGCGTGGCAAAAAACGGCTAGAAACTGTGAAAAGCAGGGGGCTCAGCCCCAAAAACGGCCGTACGGAACCGAAATTTTTGGGCTCCCGCTGGCCCCCCCGCCTCGGCGCCCTCGGCCACTGCCCCTTCGCACTGCGCACCCCGCGTGGCGCCGGCGTTCCCGAGGACGCATCCCGCGGGTGTACGCGCCAATCGCCCGCTCAGGCGCCAAAAAGTCTGGGCCCCGCAGGGGCCCCCAACTTGTCAACTACTTAACTACGATCGTGTTGCGCAAGGGAGAAACCCGAACATCCTGACATCGCCGCGGGCGCCGTACCGTACGGCCTGATCGCACCCCCACGAACGAGGGCAAATCCTGAAATCCTGCGGAGCCGCGAGTAACGGCCCGTAACCGCTAGTCTGAACGCCGTCACACCCTCCTAAGATCGAGTCTTACCTATTCTGAACAGAAGCTGAATTCAGCAAAATGCGCAAGAAATGCCGGGGGGCATATACGGCTGGGAGGAAGAGTTTATACACGAAGGATCTCTCTCCAAACAAAATACTAGAAATACTAAGGGTTCAGACTGAACGGGAAATTTCGACTGTTCAGACTGAACGAGAAGTGTGCGGAAAATTTAGTTCGAACCCTATTTTGAACGGTTTGTCGGTTAAATTTTCGGTTCGGCCTACTTCCCACGCAATTTTCGTGCCAATTTTAGCGGGATGACACAACTGAACGTGTTCAGACGGGGAGCGTGGCAAAAAACGGCTAGAAACTGTGAAAAGCAGGGGGCTCAGCCCCAAAAACGGCCGTACGGAACCGAAATTTTTGGGCTCCCGCTGGCCCCCCCGCCTCGGCGCCCTCGGCCACTGCCCCTTCGCACTGCGCACCCCGCGTGGCGCCGGCGTTCCCGAGGACGCATCCCGCGGGTGTACGCGCCAATCGCCCGCTCAGGCGCCAAAAAGTCTGGGCCCCGCAGGGGCCCCCAACTTGTCAACTACTTAACTACGATCGTGTTGCGCAAGGGAGAACCCGAACATCCTGACATCGCCGCGGGCGCCGTACCGTACGGCCTGATCGCACCCCCACGAACGAGGGCAAATCCTGAAATCCTGCGGAGCCGCGAGTTACGGCCCGTAACCGCCGGCCTGAACGCCGTCACACCCTCCTAAGATCGAGTCTTATATTCTGAACAGAAGCTGAATTCAGCAAAATGCGCGAGAAATGCCGGGGGCATATACGGCTGAAAGTTTTACACGAAGGATCTCTCTCCAAACATACTAAATACTAAGGGTTCAGACTGAACGGGAAATTTCGAGTGTTCAGACTGAACGAAAATTTAGTTCGAACACTTTTTGAACGGTTTTTGGTTAAATTTTCGGTTCGGCCTACTTCCCACGCAATTTCGTGCCAATTTTAGCGATGACTGACCTGAACGTGTTCAGACGGGAGCGTGGAAAAAAACGGCTCGAAACTGTGAAAAGCAGGGGCTCAGCCCCAAAAACGGCCGTACGAACCGAAATTTTTGGGCTCCCGCTGGCCCCCCCGCCTCGGCGCCCTCGGCCACTGCCCCTTCGCACTGCGCACCCCGCGTGGCGCCGGCGTTCCCGAGGACGCATCCCGCGGGTGTACGCGCCAATCGCCCGCTCAGGCGCCAAAAAGTCTGGGCCCCGCAGGGGCCCCCAACTTGTCAACTACTTAACTACGATCGTGTTGCGCAAGGGAGAAACCCGAACATCCTGACATCGCCGCGGGCGCCGTACCGTACGGCCTGATCGCACCCCCACGAACGAGGGCAAATCCTGAAATCCTGCGGAGCCGCGAGTAACGGCCCGTAACCGCTAGTCTGAACGCCGTCACACCCTCCTAAGATCGAGTCTTACCTATTCTGAACAGAAGCTGAATTCAGCAAAATGCGCAAGAAATGCCGGGGGGCATATACGGCTGGGAGGAAGAGTTTATACACGAAGGATCTCTCTCCAAACAAAATACTAGAAATACTAAGGGTTCAGACTGAACGGGAAATTTCGACTGTTCAGACTGAACGAGAAGTGTGCGGAAAATTTAGTTCGAACCCTATTTTGAACGGTTTGTCGGTTAAATTTTCGGTTCGGCCTACTTCCCACGCAATTTTCGTGCCAATTTTAGCGGGATGACACAACTGAACGTGTTCAGACGGGGAGCGTGGCAAAAAACGGCTAGAAACTGTGAAAAGCAGGGGGCTCAGCCCCAAAAACGGCCGTACGGAACCGAAATTTTTGGGCTCCCGCTGGCCCCCCCGCCTCGGCGCCCTCGGCCACTGCCCCTTCGCACTGCGCACCCCGCGTGGCGCCGGCGTTCCCGAGGACGCATCCCGCGGGTGTACGCGCCAATCGCCCGCTCAGGCGCCAAAAAGTCTGGGCCCCGCAGGGGCCCCCAACTTGTCAACTACTTAACTACGATCGTGTTGCGCAAGGGAGAAACCCGAACATCCTGACATCGCCGCGGGCGCCGTACCGTACGGCCTGATCGCACCCCCACGAACGAGGGCAAATCCTGAAATCCTGCGGAGCCGCGAGTAACGGCCCGTAACCGCTAGTCTGAACGCCGTCACACCCTCCTAAGATCGAGTCTTACCTATTCTGAACAGAAGCTGAATTCAGCAAAATGCGCAAGAAATGCCGGGGGGCATATACGGCTGGGAGGAAGAGTTTATACACGAAGGATCTCTCTCCAAACAAAATACTAGAAATACTAAGGGTTCAGACTGAACGGGAAATTTCGACTGTTCAGACTGAACGAGAAGTGTGCGGAAAATTTAGTTCGAACCCTATTTTGAACGGTTTGTCGGTTAAATTTTCGGTTCGGCCTACTTCCCACGCAATTTTCGTGCCAATTTTAGCGGGATGACACAACTGAACGTGTTCAGACGGGGAGCGTGGCAAAAAACGGCTAGAAACTGTGAAAAGCAGGGGGCTCAGCCCCAAAAACGGCCGTACGGAACCGAAATTTTTGGGCTCCCGCTGGCCCCCCCGCCTCGGCGCCCTCGGCCACTGCCCCTTCGCACTGCGCACCCCGCGTGGCGCCGGCGTTCCCGAGGACGCATCCCGCGGGTGTACGCGCCAATCGCCCGCTCAGGCGCCAAAAAGTCTGGGCCCCGCAGGGGCCCCCAACTTGTCAACTACTTAACTACGATCGTGTTGCGCAAGGGAGAAACCCGAACATCCTGACATCGCCGCGGGCGCCGTACCGTACGGCCTGATCGCACCCCCACGAACGAGGGCAAATCCTGAAATCCTGCGGAGCCGCGAGTAACGGCCCGTAACCGCTAGTCTGAACGCCGTCACACCCTCCTAAGATCGAGTCTTACCTATTCTGAACAGAAGCTGAATTCAGCAAAATGCGCAAGAAATGCCGGGGGGCATATACGGCTGGGAGGAAGAGTTTATACACGAAGGATCTCTCTCCAAACAAAATACTAGAAATACTAAGGGTTCAGACTGAACGGGAAATTTCGACTGTTCAGACTGAACGAGAAGTGTGCGGAAAATTTAGTTCGAACCCTATTTTGAACGGTTTGTCGGTTAAATTTTCGGTTCGGCCTACTTCCCACGCAATTTTCGTGCCAATTTTAGCGGGATGACACAACTGAACGTGTTCAGACGGGGAGCGTGGCAAAAAACGGCTAGAAACTGTGAAAAGCAGGGGGCTCAGCCCCAAAAACGGCCGTACGGAACCGAAATTTTTGGGCTCCCGCTGGCCCCCCCGCCTCGGCGCCCTCGGCCACTGCCCCTTCGCACTGCGCACCCCGCGTGGCGCCGGCGTTCCCGAGGACGCATCCCGCGGGTGTACGCGCCAATCGCCCGCTCAGGCGCCAAAAAGTCTGGGCCCCGCAGGGGCCCCCAACTTGTCAACTACTTAACTACGATCGTGTTGCGCAAGGGAGAAACCCGAACATCCTGACATCGCCGCGGGCGCCGTACCGTACGGCCTGATCGCACCCCCACGAACGAGGGCAAATCCTGAAATCCTGCGGAGCCGCGAGTAACGGCCCGTAACCGCTAGTCTGAACGCCGTCACACCCTCCTAAGATCGAGTCTTACCTATTCTGAACAGAAGCTGAATTCAGCAAAATGCGCAAGAAATGCCGGGGGGCATATACGGCTGGGAGGAAGAGTTTATACACGAAGGATCTCTCTCCAAACAAAATACTAGAAATACTAAGGGTTCAGACTGAACGGGAAATTTCGACTGTTCAGACTGAACGAGAAGTGTGCGGAAAATTTAGTTCGAACCCTATTTTGAACGGTTTGTCGGTTAAATTTTCGGTTCGGCCTACTTCCCACGCAATTTTCGTGCCAATTTTAGCGGGATGACACAACTGAACGTGTTCAGACGGGGAGCGTGGCAAAAAACGGCTAGAAACTGTGAAAAGCAGGGGGCTCAGCCCCAAAAACGGCCGTACGGAACCGAAATTTTTGGGCTCCCGCTGGCCCCCCCGCCTCGGCGCCCTCGGCCACTGCCCCTTCGCACTGCGCACCCCGCGTGGCGCCGGCGTTCCCGAGGACGCATCCCGCGGGTGTACGCGCCAATCGCCCGCTCAGGCGCCAAAAAGTCTGGGCCCCGCAGGGGCCCCCAACTTGTCAACTACTTAACTACGATCGTGTTGCGCAAGGGAGAAACCCGAACATCCTGACATCGCCGCGGGCGCCGTACCGTACGGCCTGATCGCACCCCCACGAACGAGGGCAAATCCTGAAATCCTGCGGAGCCGCGAGTAACGGCCCGTAACCGCTAGTCTGAACGCCGTCACACCCTCCTAAGATCGAGTCTTACCTATTCTGAACAGAAGCTGAATTCAGCAAAATGCGCAAGAAATGCCGGGGGGCATATACGGCTGGGAGGAAGAGTTTATACACGAAGGATCTCTCTCCAAACAAAATACTAGAAATACTAAGGGTTCAGACTGAACGGGAAATTTCGACTGTTCAGACTGAACGAGAAGTGTGCGGAAAATTTAGTTCGAACCCTATTTTGAACGGTTTGTCGGTTAAATTTTCGGTTCGGCCTACTTCCCACGCAATTTTCGTGCCAATTTTAGCGGGATGACACAACTGAACGTGTTCAGACGGGGAGCGTGGCAAAAAACGGCTAGAAACTGTGAAAAGCAGGGGGCTCAGCCCCAAAAACGGCCGTACGGAACCGAAATTTTTGGGCTCCCGCTGGCCCCCCCGCCTCGGCGCCCTCGGCCACTGCCCCTTCGCACTGCGCACCCCGCGTGGCGCCGGCGTTCCCGAGGACGCATCCCGCGGGTGTACGCGCCAATCGCCCGCTCAGGCGCCAAAAAGTCTGGGCCCCGCAGGGGCCCCCAACTTGTCAACTACTTAACTACGATCGTGTTGCGCAAGGGAGAAACCCGAACATCCTGACATCGCCGCGGGCGCCGTACCGTACGGCCTGATCGCACCCCCACGAACGAGGGCAAATCCTGAAATCCTGCGGAGCCGCGAGTAACGGCCCGTAACCGCTAGTCTGAACGCCGTCACACCCTCCTAAGATCGAGTCTTACCTATTCTGAACAGAAGCTGAATTCAGCAAAATGCGCAAGAAATGCCGGGGGGCATATACGGCTGGGAGGAAGAGTTTATACACGAAGGATCTCTCTCCAAACAAAATACTAGAAATACTAAGGGTTCAGACTGAACGGGAAATTTCGACTGTTCAGACTGAACGAGAAGTGTGCGGAAAATTTAGTTCGAACCCTATTTTGAACGGTTTGTCGGTTAAATTTTCGGTTCGGCCTACTTCCCACGCAATTTTCGTGCCAATTTTAGCGGGATGACACAACTGAACGTGTTCAGACGGGGAGCGTGGCAAAAAACGGCTAGAAACTGTGAAAAGCAGGGGGCTCAGCCCCAAAAACGGCCGTACGGAACCGAAATTTTTGGGCTCCCGCTGGCCCCCCCGCCTCGGCGCCCTCGGCCACTGCCCCTTCGCACTGCGCACCCCGCGTGGCGCCGGCGTTCCCGAGGACGCATCCCGCGGGTGTACGCGCCAATCGCCCGCTCAGGCGCCAAAAAGTCTGGGCCCCGCAGGGGCCCCCAACTTGTCAACTACTTAACTACGATCGTGTTGCGCAAGGGAGAAACCCGAACATCCTGACATCGCCGCGGGCGCCGTACCGTACGGCCTGATCGCACCCCCACGAACGAGGGCAAATCCTGAAATCCTGCGGAGCCGCGAGTAACGGCCCGTAACCGCTAGTCTGAACGCCGTCACACCCTCCTAAGATCGAGTCTTATATTCTGAACAGAAGCTGAATTCAGCAAAATGCGCAAGAAATGCCGGGGGCATATACGGCTGGGAGGAAGAGTTTTACACGAAGGATCTCTCTCCAAACATACTAGAAATACTAAGGGTTCAGACTGAACGGGAAATTTCGACTGTTCAGACTGAACGAAAATTGAGTTCGAACCCTTTTTGAACGGTTTTGGTTAAATTTTCGGTTCGGCCTACTTCCCACGCAATTTCGTGCCAATTTTAGCGGATGACACACCTGAACGTGTTCAGACGGGAGCGTGGCAAAAAACGGCTAGAAACTGTGAAAAGCAGGGGCTCAGCCCCAAAAACGGCCGTACGGAACCGAAATTTTTGGGCTCCCGCTGGCCCCCCCGCCTCGGCGCCCTCGGCCACTGCCCCTTCGCACTGCGCACCCCGCGTGGCGCCGGCGTTCCCGAGGACGCATCCCGCGGGTGTACGCGCCAATCGCCCGCTCAGGCGCCAAAAAGTCTGGGCCCCGCAGGGGCCCCCAACTTGTCAACTACTTAACTACGATCGTGTTGCGCAAGGGAGAAACCCGAACATCCTGACATCGCCGCGGGCGCCGTACCGTACGGCCTGATCGCACCCCACGAACGAGGGCAAATCCTGAAATCCTGCGGAGCCGCGAGTAACGGCCCGTAACCGCCGTCTGAACGCCGTCACACCCTCCTAAGATCGAGTCACCTATTCTGAACAGAAGCTGAATTCAGCAAAATGCGCGAGAAATGCCGGGGGGCATATACGGCTGGGAAAGAGTTTATACACGAAGGAAACATCCTACTACAAATACTAAGGGTTCAGACTGAACGGGAAATTTCGTGTTCAGACTGAACGAAATTGAGTTCGAACACATTTTGAACGGTTTTGGTTAAATTTTCGGTTCGGCCTACTTCCCACGCAATTTCGTGCCAATTTTAGCGAGATGACTGACCTGAACGTGTTCAGACGGGAGCGTGGAAAAAAACGGCTCGAAACTGTGAAAAGCAGGGGGCTCAGCCCCAAAAACGGCCGTACGAACCGAAATTTTTGGGCTCCCGCTGGCCCCCCCGCCTCGGCGCCCTCGGCCACTGCCCCTTCGCACTGCGCACCCCGCGTGGCGCCGGCGTTCCCGAGGACGCATCCCGCGGGTGTACGCGCCAATCGCCCGCTCAGGCGCCAAAAAGTCTGGGCCCCGAAGGGGCCCCCAACTTGTCAACTACTTAACTACGATCGTGTTGCGCAAGGAGAACCCGAACATCCTGACATCGCCGCGGGCGCCGTACCGTACGGCCTGATCGCAACCCCACGCCGAGGGCAAATCCTGAAATCCTGCGGAGCCGCGAGTTACGGCCCGTAACCGCCGGCCTGAACGCCGTCACACCCTCCTAAGATCGACTGTCAGCAGTTCTGAACGGAAGCCGAATTCAGCAAAATGCGCGAGAAATGCCGGGGGGCATATACGGCAGGGCAAAGAGTTTGTTGCCGAAGCAAACATCCTACTACAAATACTAAGGGTTCAGACTGAACGGGAAATTTCAAGTGTTCAGACTGAACGAATATTGAGTTCGAACACTTTTCTGAACGGTTTTTGGTTGAATTTCGGTTCGGCCTACTTCCCACGCAATTTCGTGCCAATTTTTGCGAGATGACTGACCTGAACGTGTTCAGACGGGGAGCATGGAAAAAAAACGGCTCGAAACTGTGGAAAGCAGGGGGCTCCGCTTAAAAACGGCCGTACGAAACCGAAATTTTCGGGCTCCCGCTGGCACCCCCAGCCTTGGACCCTGACAAAAATACGGACTAGAAGTGTTCAGGTTGAACGGGGACAGTTGGACCGGTCGAACCGTACCAAATTTTAGTTCGCATGCAGGGCGGGGCGAGCGTCGCGTCGAACGCACCAGGCTGGGCAGTGGCAATGGGTAAAGTGAACGTGAATAATAAAAGCGGCATGGTCGGGGCAAAAAATGTTAATGAAACAAAGCGACGTGATGCGGAAGCAACCATAGTTGTTGCTGGCTGGCGATGGCGGGCGACGTAGCATGTGAAATCGGGATGGGGAATGCGAATTCATGGCTTTTATACATCAAAAGTTTGTATTGGAAGAGTACGTAGGAAACTTTCTGAGCTGGCGGGGCGTCAACCCCGTGCTACCTGCGTGGGAGAGGTTCGTGTCGCTATGGCATTTGCTGTACAATAGCCAGCGACCTGGAAATTGAACGTCGTCATCAGATTGTTTTGTTTCATTGTCGTCATTCTTCAGTTTTACGTATTTCACGCCTTGTAAAATCAGTTTTGCTGTTCATGGAAGACGTGGCAAACGAATGTCTGGTGTCACCATAGACAATTCGGATTGAGCGCTGGATTGCTTGGCACGGGACGAACGCTGGCGATGGCGATTTGTGTCAAAGATGTGGTCAATGTATCTGCTTTTATCTAATGTGATTTACGTTTACCGTCATCTTATGCAATTTCCCTTTTTCCAGACGAATTTTCTTGGTCGCAGCGTGCACATACCGGACCAAGAGTCTGTCTTCCACTGTCGTATCCGTGGGGTGCGTCCTCTTCATTCTCCTTGGGAATGTCATTGCCACGTTATCCGTGTTGCTTTCTTCTGGAACAGACTGGGCAGGGAAAGCCCATGGTTGCTCATGGATGCTTGCTCATGCACCAATTTTGGGAGTCGTTGACTGCTGTGCTGCACGTGAATTTTTACTGGGCTATACGTGCAGGCGGGCAACCATGTGCTGTGCCATATTTTTCTACATGGATTCATCATATTTGCTGTCAAACGTAGGCCCCATTGGCTTGCACACTGAATTTCACTTTGCTGGCTGTGTATTTTTGATGTCTCATTGTGCAGGCGTGCCCGCTACCTGATCAACCAGGTGTGCTTTGCATTGTGCCAGCGGGGCCATGTTTGTTTGCTTTGCTTGTGTAGGCAGGCAGGCTGGCAGGGGACATGGGGCACGAGGCTTGGGGCGTGGGGTATGTGGCATGGGTTAGGCAGCCAGCCAGCCAGCCAGCCAGCCAGCCAGCCAGCCAGCCAGCCAGCCAGCCAGCCAGCCAGCCAGCCAGCCAGCCAGCCAGCCAGCCAGCCAGCCAGCCAGCCAGCCAGCCAGCCAGCCAGCCAGCCAGCCAGCCAGCCAGCCAGCCAGCCAGCAAGGCAGCCACATGCACGAGATGTGATTATTGGCAAGCCAGCCAGCGGGGGCACCACAGGGAGGAGGGCATGGGGACAGGGGGAGGGGGGGAGGGGCGGGGGGCAGGGTCCAGGCGGCAGGGGGCAGGGGGAGCCTTTCTGAAGCTATGAGTCACAGGTCGTGGGGACTGGGGCATGGGGCAGGCCCTTAGCCACCTGCACGTGATGTGGTCAGAGGCAAGTCACAAGCAGGGGCACAGTGGGCAGGTGGGACAGGGCAGGGGACCTGGGGCACGAGCCATGGGGAGTGGGGCGTTGGGCAGGCAGGTAGGGGTGGTACATACGCACATGCCCTGCCCTGCCCTGCCCTGGGTTGTCACATGTTGTTATGGGGTGCATATTCGCCAGCCAGCCAGCCAGCCAGCCAGCCAGCCAGCCAGCCAGCCAGCCAGCCAGCCAGCCAGCCAGCCAGCCAGCCAGCCAGCCAGCCAGCCAGCCAGCCAGCCAGCCAGCCAGCCAGCCAGCCAGCCAGCCAGCCAGCCAGCCAGCCAGCCAGCCAGCCAGCCAGCCAGCAGGCAGCCACATGCACGAGATGTGATTATTGGCAAGCCAGCCAGCGGGGGCACCACAGGGAGGAGGGCAGGGTCCTGGCGGCAGGGGGCAGGGGGAGCCTTTCTGAAGCTATGAGTCACAGGTCGTGGGGACTGGGGCATGGGGCAGGCCCTCAGCCACCTGCACGTGATGTGGTCAGAGGCAAGTCACAAGCAGGGGCACAGTGGGCAGGTGGGACGGGGCAGGGGACCTGGGGCACGAGCCATGAAACTTATGGCATGGGGAGTGGGGCGTTGGGCAGGCAGGTAGGGGTGGTACACACGCACATGCCCTGCCATGCCCTGCGATCCCGCAAAAGGGCACCGTGGGGTCTTGTGGGTTGTCACACGTTGTTATGGGGTGCATATTTGCAGGGACATGAAGATGGGTGACGGCGCCGTAACCGAGACGTGTGTGGTGGCAACATGCCGCCTGGATACCAGCTGGCCTTGCTTCGTTAGATACATTTATGGCTGCATGTGATGGCGTGCCCTTCCCGTGGTCACAGTGGTCACAGTGAGGGCCTGTGGTTGCATCATACTGGTGGTGGTTATAAAGAAGTTAGCGAATACAAAACTGTCTTTCTTAAGATGATTTTGAAGTGGGCATGAGCGATCGTGCACATGCTAACATTTGATGGCCATTCCATGGTGAAGTTGGAATTGGATGGGATTGTTTGATAAAGATGCGGTGGTGTGTCTTAAAATGAGCTGTGCTAATCTCATTATGAAGTGCTCAAGACAACTCATTATAATAAATCAGAGTTGGAACAAACATTGTCTGTATCATGCCCCAACTTGAACACTACATGAAGTGTGACACCTATGCTACGTGTGTTGCGGGCTAGCTGTGTCAGCAAACAATTTAGCTTTTAGCCCCAAATCGTGTCCAACTCGCGCCTAACAATAGGAGCCAGTTGCACCTTGCATGGTAATGTCCACAAACTAACCTAAAACAGTTTAGTGTCCATACTGGGACCAAAGCACACTCATATAGGGACTTTGGTCTGGCAGGCCCCCAGCGGCTTGGCCGCCAGGGCGTCATATTGTGACCTGGCCTGGCCCCAAGGGCATTCCCAAAAGGGTAGAAACATGCCACGAACTACACCCAGATGTTGCTGATGACCTACTCGTCCCAGCCATAACTCATAAAAAATGCCTACAATATTTGGAACGAATCCATGCATCGATGCTCCTACACCAATCAGTTTTCTGCACCGCCATAGCCTCGACTTTGCATGTACGTAATTATTTCGTCCCAGTGGACCTTTTAGCGAGATGACTGACCTGAACGTGTTCAGACGGGGCGTGGCAAAAAACGGCTCGAAGCTGGGAAAAGCAGGGGGCTCCGCCTGCGGACGGCCGTACGAACCGAAATTTTTGGGCTCCCGCTGGCCCCCCCGCCTCGGCGCCCTCGGCCACTGCCCCTTCGCACTGCGCGCCCCGCGTGGCGCCGGCGTTCCCGAGGACGCACCCCGCGGGTGTACGCGCCAATCGCCCGCTCAGGCGCCAAAAAGTCTGGGCCCCGAAGGGGCCCCCAACTTGTCAACTACTTAACTACGATCGTGTTGCGCAAGGGAGAACCCCGAACATCCTGACACCGCCGCGGGCGCCGTACCGTACGGCCTGATCGCACCCCCACGATCGAGGGCAAATCCTGAAATCCTGCGGAGCCGCGAGTTACGGCCCGTAACCGCCGGCCTGAACGCCGTCACACCCTCCTAAGATCGAGTCTGAGGTGTTCTGAACAGAAACCGAATTCAGCAAAATGCGCGAGAAATGCCGGGGGGCATATACGGATGGGGGGATGTTGTTTGCCGAATCTAAATCTACAAAACATCCTACTTGATTTACTAAGGGTTCAGACTGAACGGGAAATTTCGAGTGTTCAGACTGAACGAAAATTGAGTTCGAACACATTTCTGAACGGGTTTTTTGTTCAATATTCGGTTCGGCCTACTTCCCACGCAATTTCCGTGCAATTTTTTGCGAGATGAGTGAACTGAACGTGTTCAGACGGGGAGCATGGGAAAAAACGGCTCGAAACTGTGAAATGCAGGGGGCTCAGCCCGCCTAACGGCCGTACGAAACTGAAATTTTCGGGCTCCCGCTGGCCCCCCCGCCTCGGACCCTGACAAGAATACGTACTTGAAGTGTTCAGGTTGAACGGGGAAAGTTGGACCGGTCGAACCGTACCAAATTTTAGTTCGCATGCAGGGCGGGGCGAGCGTCGCGTCGAACGCACCAGGCTGGGCAGTGGCAATGGGTAAAGTGAACGTGAATAACAAAAGCGGCAAAAAATGTTAATGAAACAAAGCGACGTGCTGCGGAAGCAACCATAGTTGTTGCTGGCTGGCGATGGCGGGCGACGTAGCATGTGAAATTGGGATGGGGAATGCGAATTCATGGCTTTTATACATCAAAATTTTGTATTGGAAGAGTACGTACGAAACTTTCTGAGCTGGCGGGGCGTCAACCCCGTGCAACCTGCGTGGGAGAGGTCCGTGTCGCTATGGCATTTGCTGTATAATAGCCAGCGACCTGGAAATTGAACGTCGTCATCAGATTGTTTTGTTTCAGTGTCGTCATTTTTCAGTTTTACGTATTTCACGCCTTGTAAAATCAGTTTTGCTGTTCATGGAAGACGTGGGATGGGGCAAACGAATGTCTGGTGTCACCATAGACAGTTGCGATTGAGCGCTGGATGGCTTGGCACGGGACGAACGCTGGCGATGGCGATTTGTGTCAAAGATGTGGTCAATGTATCTGCTTTTATCTAATGTGATTTACGTTTACCGTAATCTTATGCAATTTCCTTTTTTCCAGACGAATTTTCTTGGTCGCAGCGTGCACATACCGGACGAAGAGTCTGTCTTCCATTGTCGTATCCGTGGGGTGCGTCCTCTTCATTCTCCTTGGGAATGTCATTGCCACGTTATCCGTGTTGCTTTCTTCTGGAACAGACTGGGCAGGGAAAGCCCATGATTGCTCATGGATGATTTCTCATGCACCGATTTTGGGAGCCGTTGACTGCTGTGCTTCCTGACGTTGATGGTGGTTTTGCGTGTGATAAGCTGCCTTGCTTTGCACGTGGGTTTTCACTGGGCTATATGGGTGAAGGTGAGCAACTAGGGGTGTGTCATGCTGTGCTATATTGCTTCCATCCAGCATATCCAAAGTTAGACTTGCTCTAATGGCTGTGCAATATTTGTGTTGTGCAGATTTTTACTGGGCTGAAGCCAAATTCACGCATGGGTAGACAGTTTGCTGCACGTGAATTTTTACTGGGCTGTACGTGCAGGTGGGCAACCATGTGTTGTGCCATATTTTTCTACATGGATTCATCATACTTGCTGTCAAACGTAGGCCCCATTGGCTTGCACACTGGCGTGCCCGCTACCTGATCAACCAGGTGTGCTTTGCATTGTGCCAGCGGGGCCATGTTTGTTTCCTTTGCACGTGTAGACAGGCAGGCTGGCAGGGGACATGGGGCACGAGGCTTGGGGTTTGGGGTATGTGGCATGGGTCAGGCAGCCAGCCAGCCAGCCAGCCAGCCAGCCAGCCAGCCAGCCAGCCAGCCAGCAAGGCAGCCACATGCACGAGATGTGATTATTGGCAAGCCAGCCAGCGGGGGCACCACAGAGGAGGGTATGGGGACAGGGGGAAGGGGGGAGGGGGCGGGGGGCAGGGTCCAGGCGGCAGGGGGCAGGGGGAGCCTTTCTGAAGCTATGAGTCACAGGTCATGGGGACTGGGGCATGGGGCAGGCCCTCAGCCACCTGCACGTGATGTGGTCAGAGGCAAGACACAAGCAAGGGCACAGTGGGCAGGTGGGACGGGGCAGGGGACCTGGGGCACGAGCCATGAAACTTGGGGACATGGGGCACGAGGCTTGGGGCGTGGGGTATGTGGCATGGGTCAGCCAGCCAGCCAGCCAGCCAGCCAGCCAGCCAGCCAGCCAGCCAGCCAGCCAGCCAGCCAGCCAGCCAGCCAGCCAGCCAGCCAGCCAGCCAGCCAGCCAGCCAGCCAGCCAGCCAGCCAGCCAGCCAGCCAGCCAGCCAGCAAGCAAGCAAGGCAGCCACATGCACGAGATGTGATTATTGGCAAGCCAGCCAGCGGGGGCACCACAGGGAGGAGGGCATGGGGACAGGGGGAAGGGGGAGGGGGCGGGGGGCAGGGTCCAGGCGGCAGGGGGCAGGGGAAGCCTTTCTGAAGCTATGAGTCACAGGTCGTGGGGACTGGGGCATGGGGCAGGCCCTCAGCCACCTGCACGTGATGTGGTCAGAGGCAAGTCACAAGCAGGGGCACAGTGGGCAGGTGGGACGGGGCAAGGGACCTGGGGCACGAGCCATGAAACTTTCCTTTGCATGTGTAGGCAGGCAGGGTGGCAGGGGACATGGGGCACGAGGCTTGGGCCGTGGGGTATGTGGCATGGGTCAACCAGCCAGCCAGCCAGCCAGCCAGCCAGCCAGCCAGCCAGCCAGCCAGCCAGCCAGCCAGCCAGCCAGCCAGCCGTCCAGCCAGCCAGCCAGCCAGCCAGCCAGCCAGCCAGCCAGCCAGCCAGCCAGCCAGCCAGCCAGCCAGCCAGCCAGCCAGCCAGCCAGCCAGCCAGCCGGCCAGCCAGCCGGCCAGCCAGCCAGCCAGCCAGCCAGCCAGCCAGCCAGCCAGCCAGCCAGCCAGCCAGCCAGCCAGCCAGCAAGCAAGGCAGCCACATGCACGAGATGTGATTATTGGGAAGCCAGCCAGCGGGGGCACCACAGGGAGGAGGGCGTGGGGACAGGGGGAAGGGGGGAGGGGGCGGGGGGCAGGGTCCAGGCGGCAGGGGGCAGGGGGAGCCTTTCTGACGCTACGAGTCACAGGTCGTGGGGACTGGGGCATGGGGCAGGCTCTCAGGGACCTGCACGTGATGTGGTCAGAGGCAAGTCACAAGCACGGGCACAGTGGGCAGGTGGGACGGGGCAGGGGACCTGGGGCACGAGCCATGAAACTTGGGGCATGGGGAGTGGGGCGTTGGGCAGGCAGGTAGGGGTGGTACACACGCACATGCCCTGCCATGCCCTGCGATCCCGCAAAAGGGCACCGTGGGGTCTTGTGGGTTGTCACACGTTGTTATGGGGTGCATATTTGCAGGGACATGAAGATGGGTGACCGCGCCGAAACCGAGACGTGTGTGGTGGCAACATGCCGCCTGGATACCAGCTGGCCTTGCTTCGTTAGATACATTTATGGCTGCATGTGATGGCGTGCCCTTGCGGTGGTCACAGTGGTCACAGTGAGGGCCTGTGGTTGCCCCATACTGGTGGTGGTTATAAAGAAGTTAGCGAATACATAACTTTCTTTCTTAAGGTGATTTTTAAGTGGGCATGAGCGATCGTGCACATGCTAACATTTGATGGCCATTCCATGGTGAAGTTGGGAATTGGATGGGATTGTTTGATAAAGATGCGGTGGTGTGTCTTAAAATGAGCTGTGCTAATCTCATTATGAAGTGCTCAAGACAACTCATTATAATAAATCAGAGTTGGAACAAACATTGTCTGCATCATGCCCCAACTTTAACACTACATGAAGTGTGACACCTACGCTACGTGTGTTGCGGGCTAGCAGTGTCAGCAAACAGTTTTAGCTTTTAGCCCTCAAATCGTGTCCAACTCGCGCCTAACAATAGGAGCCAGTTGCACCTTGCATGGTAATGTCCACAAACTAACCTAAAACCGTTTAGTGTCCATACTGGGACCAAAGCACACTCATATAGGGACTTGTATATGGTCTGTCAGGCCCCCAGCGGCTTGGCCGGCCAGGGCGGCATATTCTGACCTGGCCTGGCCCCAAGGGCATTCCCAAAAGGGTAGGGAAACATGCCACGAACTACACCCAGATGTTGCTGGATGACCTACTCATCCCAGCCATAACTCATAAAAAATGCCTACAATATTTGGAACGAATCCATGCATCGATGCTCCTACACCAATCAGTTTTCTGCACCGCCATACCCTCGAATTTGCATGTACGTAATTATTTCGTCCCGGTGGACCTTTAGCGAGATGACTTGCCTGAACGTGTTCAGACGGGGCGCGTGCCAGGAAACGGCTCGAAGCTGGGAAAAGCAGGGGGCTCCGCCTGCGGACGGGCCGTACGAAGCCGAAATTTTATGGCTCCCGCTGGCCCCCCCGCCTCGGCGCCTTCGGCCACTGCCCCTTCGCGCTGCGCGCCCCGCGTGGCGCCGGCGTTCCCGAGGACGCACCCCGCGGGTGTACGCGCCAATCGCCCGCTCAGGCGCCAAAAAGTCCGGGCCCCGAAGGGGCCCCCAACTTGTCAACTACTTAACTACGATCGTGTTGCGCAAGGGAGAACCCCGAACATCCTGACACCGCCGCGGGCGCCGTACCGTACGGCCTGATCGCACCCCCACGATCGAAGGCCATCCCTGAAATCCTGCGGAGCCGCGAGTTACGTCCCGTAACCGCCGGCCTGAACACCGTCACACCCTCGTAAGATCGAGTCTGATGTGTTCTGAACAGAAACTGAATTCAGCAAAATGCGCGAGAAATGCCGTGGGGCATATACGGCTGATTAACTTGTTACTACGGGAAGGATCTCTCTCCAAACATCCTACTACATTTACTAAGTGTTCAGACTGAACGGGAAATGTCGACTGTTAAGAATGAACGGGAAATGTGCAGAAAATTTAGTTCGAACCCTAGTTTGAACGGTTTGCGGGTTAGATTTTCGGTTCGGCCTACTTCCCATGCAATTTCCGTGCCAATTTTTGCGAGATGACTGAACTGAACGTGTTCAGACGAGGAGCGTTGCAATCAACGGCTGGAAACTTTGAAAAGCAGGGGGCTCAGCCCAAAAAACGGCCGTACGTAACCGAAATTTCGGGCTCCCGCTGGCCCCCCGCCTCGGCGCCCTCGGCCACTGCCCCTTCGCACTGCGCACCCCGCGTGGCGCCGGCGTTCCCGAGGACGCACCCCGCGGGTGTACGCGCCAATCGCCCGCTCAGGCGCCAAAAAGTCCGGGCCCCGCAGGGGCCCCCAACTTGGGGGGCATATACGGCTGGGGGGGATGTTGTTTGCCGAATCTAAATCTCCAAAACATCCTACTTGATTTACTAAGGGTTCAGACGGAACGGGAAATTTCGAGTGTTCAGACTGAACGAAAATTGAGTTCGAACACCTTTCTGAACGGAATCTTTGTTAAATTTTCGGTTCGGCCTACTTCCCACGCAATTTCCGTGCCAATTTTTGCGAGATGACTGACCTGAACGTGTTCAGACGGGGAGCGTGCCAGGAAACGGCTCGAATCTGGGAAAAGCAGGGGGCTCCGCACAAAAAACGGCCGTACGGAACCGAAATTTTTGGGCTCCCGCTGGCCCCCCCGCCTCGGCGCCCTCGGCCACTGCCCCTTCGCACTGCGCACCCCGCGTGGCGCCGGCGTTCCCGAGGACGCACCCCGCGGGTGTACGCGCCAATCGCCCGCTCAGGCGCCAAAAAGTCTGGGCCCCGAAGGGGCCCCCAACTTGTCAACTACTTAACTACGATCGTGTTGCGCAAGGGAGAACCCCGAACATCCTGACACCGCCGCGGGCGCCGTACCGTACGGCCTGATCGCACCCCCACGATCGAAGGCCATCCCTGAAATCCTGCGGAGCCGCGAGTTACGTCCCGTAACCGCCGGCCTGAACGCCGTCACACCCTCGTAAGATCGAGTCTGATGTGTTCTGAACAGAAACTGAATTCAGCAAAATGCGCGAGAAATGCCGTGGGGCATATACGGCTGATTAACTTGTTACTACGGGAAGGATCTCTCTCCAAACATCCTACTACATTTACTAAGTGTTCAGACTGAACGGGAAATTTTGAGTGTTCAGACTGAACGAAAATTGAGTTCGAACACTTTTCTGAACGGGTTTTTGGTTCAATTTTCGGTTCGGCCTACTTCCCACGCCATTTCCGTGCCAATTTTAGCGAGATTACTGACCTGAACGTGTTCAGACGGCGAGCGTGGGAAAAAAACGGCTCGAAACTGTGAAAAGCAGGAGGCTCCGCCTAAAAAACGGCCGTACGAAGCCGAAATTTTTGGGCTCCCGCTGGCCCCCCCGCCTCGGCGCCCTTGGCCACTGCCCCTTCGCACTGCGCACCCCGCGTGGCGCCGGCGTTCCCGAGGACGCACCCCGCGGGTGTACGCGCCAATCGCCCGCTCAGGCGCCAAAAAGTCTGGGCCCCGAAGGGGCCCCCAACTTGTCAACTACTTAACTACGATCGTGTTGCGCAAGGGAGAAACCCGAACATCCTGACATCGCCGCGGGCGCCGTACCGTACGGCCTGATCGCACCCCCACGAACGAGGGCAAATCCTGAAATCCTGCGGAGCCGCGAGTAACGGCCCGTAACCGCTAGTCTGAACGCCGTCACACCCTCCTAAGATCGAGTCTTACCTATTCTGAACAGAAGCTGAATTCAGCAAAATGCGCAAGAAATGCCGGGGGGCATATACGGCTGGGAGGAAGAGTTTATACACGAAGGATCTCTCTCCAAACAAAATACTAGAAATACTAAGGGTTCAGACTGAACGGGAAATTTCGACTGTTCAGACTGAACGAGAAGTGTGCGGAAAATTTAGTTCGAACCCTATTTTGAACGGTTTGTCGGTTAAATTTTCGGTTCGGCCTACTTCCCACGCAATTTTCGTGCCAATTTTAGCGGGATGACACAACTGAACGTGTTCAGACGGGGAGCGTGGCAAAAAACGGCTAGAAACTGTGAAAAGCAGGGGGCTCAGCCCCAAAAACGGCCGTACGGAACCGAAATTTTTGGGCTCCCGCTGGCCCCCCGCCTCGGCGCCCTCGGCCACTGCCCCTTCGCACTGCGCACCCCGCGTGGCGCCGGCGTTCCCGAGGACGCATCCCGCGGGTGTACGCGCCAATCGCCCGCTCAGGCGCCAAAAAGTCTGGGCCCCGCAGGGGCCCCCAACTTGTCAACTACTTAACTACGATCGTGTTGCGCAAGGAGAACCCCGAACATCCTGACATCGCCGCGGGCGCCGTACCGTACGGCCTGATCGCACCCCCACGAACGGCACTCCTGAAATCCTGCGGAGCCGCGAGTTACGGCCCGTAACCGCCGGCCTGAACGCCGTCACACCCTCCTAAGATCGAGTCTCAGGAGTTCTGAACGGAATCCGAATTCAGCAAAATGCGCGAGAAATGCCGTGGGGCATATACGGCAGGGGAAAGAGTTTCTTGCCGAAGCAAACATTTCAAGTGTTCAGACTGAACGAAAATTTCAAGTGTTCAGACTGAACGAAAATTTAGTTCGAACACATTTCTGAACGGGTTTTTTGTTCAATTTTCGGTTCGGCCTACTTCCCACGCAATTTCTGTGCCGATTTTTGCGAGATGACTGACCTGAACGTGTTCAGACGGGGAGCATGGAAAAAAAACGGCTCGAAACTGTGGACAGCAGGGGGCTCCGCTTAAAAAACGGCCGTACGAAACCGAAATTTTTGGGCTCCCGCTGGCCCCCCCGCCTCGGCGCCCTCGGCCACTGCCCCTTCGCACTGCGCACCCCGCGTGGCGCCGGCGTTCCCGAGGACGCACCCCGCGGGTGTACACGCCAATCGCCCGCTCAGGCGCCAAAAAGTCTGGGCCCCGAAGGGGCCCCCAACTTGTCAACTACTTAACTACGATCGTGTTGCGCAAGGGAGAAACCCGAACATCCTGACATCGCCGCGGGCGCCGTACCGTACGGCCTGATCGCACCCCCACGAACGAGGGCAAATCCTGAAATCCTGCGGAGCCGCGAGTAACGGCCCGTAACCGCTAGTCTGAACGCCGTCACACCCTCCTAAGATCGAGTCTTACCTATTCTGAACAGAAGCTGAATTCAGCAAAATGCGCAAGAAATGCCGGGGGGCATATACGGCTGGGAGGAAGAGTTTATACACGAAGGATCTCTCTCCAAACAAAATACTAGAAATACTAAGGGTTCAGACTGAACGGGAAATTTCGACTGTTCAGACTGAACGAGAAGTGTGCGGAAAATTTAGTTCGAACCCTATTTTGAACGGTTTGTCGGTTAAATTTTCGGTTCGGCCTACTTCCCACGCAATTTTCGTGCCAATTTTAGCGGGATGACACAACTGAACGTGTTCAGACGGGGAGCGTGGCAAAAAACGGCTAGAAACTGTGAAAAGCAGGGGGCTCAGCCCCAAAAACGGCCGTACGGAACCGAAATTTTTGGGCTCCCGCTGGCCCCCCGCCTCGGCGCCCTCGGCCACTGCCCCTTCGCACTGCGCACCCCGCGTGGCGCCGGCGTTCCCGAGGACGCATCCCGCGGGTGTACGCGCCAATCGCCCGCTCAGGCGCCAAAAAGTCTGGGCCCCGCAGGGGCCCCCAACTTGTCAACTACTTAACTACGATCGTGTTGCGCAAGGGAGAACCCCGAACATCCTGACATCGCCGCGGGCGCCGTACCGTACGGCCTGATCGCACCCCCACGATCGAGGCATCCTGAAATCCTGCGGAGCCGCGAGTTACGTCCCGTAACCGCCGGCCTGAACGCCGTCACACCCTCGTAAGATCGAGTCTGATGTGTTCTGAACAGAAACTGAATTCAGCAAAATGCGCGAGAAATGCCGTGGGGCATATACGGCTGATTAACTTGTTACTACGGGAAGGATCTCTCTCCAAACATCCTACTACATTTACTAAGTGTTCAGACTGAACGGGAAATGTCGACTGTTAAGAATGAACGGGAAATGTGCAGAAAATTTAGTTCGAACCCTAGTTTGAACGGTTTGCGGGTTCAATTTTCGGTTCGGCCTACTTCCCACGCCATTTCCGTGCCAATTTTAGCGAGATTACTGACCTGAACGTGTTCAGACGGCGAGCGTGGGAAAAAAACGGCTCGAAACTGTGAAAAGCAGGAGGCTCCGCCTAAAAAACGGCCGTACGAAGCCGAAATTTTTGGGCTCCCGCTGGCCCCCCCCGCCTCGGCGCCCTTGGCCACTGCCCCTTCGCACTGCGCACCCCGCGTGGCGCCGGCGTTCCCGAGGACGCACCCCGCGGGTGTACGCGCCAATCGCCCGCTCAGGCGCCAAAAAGTCTGGGCCCCGAAGGGGCCCCCAACTTGTCAACTACTTAACTACGATCGTGTTGCGCAAGGGAGAACCCCGAACATCCTGACATCGCCGCGGGCGCCGTACCGTACGGCCTGATCGCAACCCCACGCCCGAGGGCAAATCCTGAAATCCTGCGGAGCCGCGAGTTACGGCCCGTAACCGCCGGCCTGAACGCCGTCACACCCTCCTAAGATCGACTGTCAGCAGTTCTGAACGGAAGCCGAATTCAGCAAAATGCGCGAGAAATGCCGGGGGGCATATACGGCAGGGCAAAGAGTTTGTTGCCGAAGCAAACATCCTACTACAAATACTAAGGGTTCAGACTGAACGGCAAATTTCAAGTGTTCAGACTGAACGAATATTGAGTTCGAACACATTTCTGAACGCGTTTTTGGTTGAATATTCGGTTCGGCCTACTTCCCACGCAATTTCAGTGCCAATTTTTGCGAGATGACTGACCTGAACGTGTTCAGACGGCGAGCGTGGGAAAAAAACGGCTCGAAACTGTGGAAAGCAGGGGGCTCCGCTTAAAAAACGGCCGTACGAAACCGAAATTTTCGGGCTCCCGCTGGCCCCCCCGCCTCGGCGCCCTCGGCCACTGCCCCTTCGCACTGCGCGCCCCGCGTGGCGCCGGCGTTCCCGAGGACGCACCCCGCGGGTGTACGCGCCAATCGCCCGCTCAGGCGCCAAAAAGTCTGGGCCCCGAAGGGGCCCCCAACTTGTCAACTACTTAACTACGATCGTGTTGCGCAAGGGAGAACCCCGAACATCCTGACATCGCCGCGGGCGCCGTACCGTACGGCCTGATCGCACCCCCACGAACGGCTACTATTCCTGAAATCCTGCGGAGCCGCGAGTTACGGCCCGTAACCGCCGGCCTGAACGCCGTCACACCCTCCTAAGATCGAGTCTCAGGAGTTCTGAACGGAATCCGAATTCAGCAAAATGCGCGAGAAATGCCGTGGGGCATATACGGCAGGGGAAAGAGTTTCTTGCCGAAGCAAACATTTCAAGTGTTCAGACTGAACGAAAATTTCAAGTGTTCAGACTGAACGAAAATTTAGTTCGAACACATTTCTGAACGGGTTTTTGTTCAATTTTCGGTTCGGCCTACTTCCCACGCAATTTCTGTGCCGATTTTTGCGAGATGACTGACCTGAACGTGTTCAGACGGGGAGCATGGAAAAAAAACGGCTCGAAACTGTGGACAGCAGGGGGCTCCGCTTAAAAAACGGCCGTACGAAACCGAAATTTTTGGGCTCCCGCTGGCCCCCCCGCCTCGGCGCCCTCGGCCACTGCCCCTTCGCACTGCGCACCCCGCGTGGCGCCGGCGTTCCCGAGGACGCACCCCGCGGGTGTACACGCCAATCGCCCGCTCAGGCGCCAAAAAGTCTGGGCCCCGAAGGGGCCCCCAACTTGTCAACTACTTAACTACGATCGTGTTGCGCAAGGGAGAACCCGAACATCCTGACATCGCCGCGGGCGCCGTACCGTACGGCCTGATCGCACCCCACGCGAGGGCAAATCCTGAAATCCTGCGGAGCCGCGAGTTACGGCCCGTAACCGCCGGCCTGAACGCCGTCACACCCTCCTAAGATCGACTGTCAGCAGTTCTGAACGGAAGCCGAATTCAGCAAAATGCGCGAGAAATGCCGGGGGGCATATACGGCAGGGAAAGAGTTTGTTGCCGAAGCAAACATCCTACTACAAATACTAAGGGTTCAGACTGAACGGGAAATTTCAAGTGTTCAGACTGAACGAATATTGAGTTCGAACACATTTCTGAACGGTTTTTGGTTAAATTTCGGTTCGGCCTACTTCCCACGCAATTTCGTGCCAATTTTTGCGAGATGACTGACCTGAACGTGTTCAGACGGGGAGCGTGGAAAAAAACGGCTCGAAACTGTGAAAGCAGGGGGCTCCGCAAAAACGGCCGTACGAACCGAAATTTTTGGGCTCCCGCTGGCCCCCCCGCCTCGGCGCCCTCGGCCACTGCCCCTTCGCACTGCGCACCCCGCGTGGCGCCGGCGTTCCCGAGGACGCACCCGCGGGTGTACGCGCCAATCGCCCGCTCAGGCGCCAAAAAGTCTGGGCCCCGAAGGGGCCCCCAACTTGTCAACTACTTAACTACGATCGTGTTGCGCAAGGGAGAAACCCGAACATCCTGACATCGCCGCGGGCGCCGTACCGTACGGCCTGATCGCACCCCCACGAACGAGGGCAAATCCTGAAATCCTGCGGAGCCGCGAGTAACGGCCCGTAACCGCTAGTCTGAACGCCGTCACACCCTCCTAAGATCGAGTCTTACCTATTCTGAACAGAAGCTGAATTCAGCAAAATGCGCAAGAAATGCCGGGGGCATATACGGCTGGGAGGAAGAGTTTATACACGAAGGATCTCTCTCCAAACAAAATACTAGAAATACTAAGGGTTCAGACTGAACGGGAAATTTCGACTGTTCAGACTGAACGAGAAGTGTGCGGAAAATTTAGTTCGAACCCTATTTTGAACGGTTTGTCGGTTAAATTTTCGGTTCGGCCTACTTCCCACGCAATTTTCGTGCCAATTTTAGCGGGATGACACAACTGAACGTGTTCAGACGGGGAGCGTGGCAAAAAACGGCTAGAAACTGTGAAAAGCAGGGGGCTCAGCCCCAAAAACGGCCGTACGGAACCGAAATTTTTGGGCTCCCGCTGGCCCCCCCGCCTCGGCGCCCTCGGCCACTGCCCCTTCGCACTGCGCACCCCGCGTGGCGCCGGCGTTCCCGAGGACGCATCCCGCGGGTGTACGCGCCAATCGCCCGCTCAGGCGCCAAAAAGTCTGGGCCCCGCAGGGGCCCCCAACTTGTCAACTACTTAACTACGATCGTGTTGCGCAAGGGAGAAACCCGAACATCCTGACATCGCCGCGGGCGCCGTACCGTACGGCCTGATCGCACCCCCACGAACGAGGGCAAATCCTGAAATCCTGCGGAGCCGCGAGTAACGGCCCGTAACCGCTAGTCTGAACGCCGTCACACCCTCCTAAGATCGAGTCTTACCTATTCTGAACAGAAGCTGAATTCAGCAAAATGCGCAAGAAATGCCGGGGGGCATATACGGCTGGGAGGAAGAGTTTATACACGAAGGATCTCTCTCCAAACAAAATACTAGAAATACTAAGGGTTCAGACTGAACGGGAAATTTCGACTGTTCAGACTGAACGAGAAGTGTGCGGAAAATTTAGTTCGAACCCTATTTTGAACGGTTTGTCGGTTAAATTTTCGGTTCGGCCTACTTCCCACGCAATTTTCGTGCCAATTTTAGCGGGATGACACAACTGAACGTGTTCAGACGGGGAGCGTGGCAAAAAACGGCTAGAAACTGTGAAAAGCAGGGGGCTCAGCCCCAAAAACGGCCGTACGGAACCGAAATTTTTGGGCTCCCGCTGGCCCCCCCGCCTCGGCGCCCTCGGCCACTGCCCCTTCGCACTGCGCACCCCGCGTGGCGCCGGCGTTCCCGAGGACGCATCCCGCGGGTGTACGCGCCAATCGCCCGCTCAGGCGCCAAAAAGTCTGGGCCCCGCAGGGGCCCCCAACTTGTCAACTACTTAACTACGATCGTGTTGCGCAAGGGAGAAACCCGAACATCCTGACATCGCCGCGGGCGCCGTACCGTACGGCCTGATCGCACCCCCACGAACGAGGGCAAATCCTGAAATCCTGCGGAGCCGCGAGTAACGGCCCGTAACCGCTAGTCTGAACGCCGTCACACCCTCCTAAGATCGAGTCTCACCTATTCTGAACAGAAGCTGAATTCAGCAAAATGCGCAAGAAATGCCGGGGGGCATATACGGCTGGGAGGAACTTTTACACGAAGGATCTCTCTCCAAACATCCTACTAGAAATACTAAGGGTTCAGACTGAACGGGAAATTTCGACTGTTCAGACTGAACGAGAAGTGTGCGGAAAATTTAGTTCGAACCCTATTTGAACGGTTTTCGGTTAAATTTTCGGTTCGGCCTACTTCCCACGCAATTTCGTGCCAATTTTAGCGGATGACACAACTGAACGTGTTCAGACGGGGAGCGTGGCAAAAAACGGCTAGAAACTGTGAAAAGCAGGGGGCTCAGCCCCAAAAACGGCCGTACGGAACCGAAATTTTTGGGCTCCCGCTGGCCCCCCCGCCTCGGCGCCCTCGGCCACTGCCCCTTCGCACTGCGCACCCCGCGTGGCGCCGGCGTTCCCGAGGACGCATCCCGCGGGTGTACGCGCCAATCGCCCGCTCAGGCGCCAAAAAGTCTGGGCCCCGCAGGGGCCCCCAACTTGTCAACTACTTAACTACGATCGTGTTGCGCAAGGGAGAAACCCGAACATCCTGACATCGCCGCGGGCGCCGTACCGTACGGCCTGATCGCACCCCCACGAACGCCTACAAATCCTGAAATCCTGCGGAGCCGCGAGTTACGGCCCGTAACCGCTCGCCTGAACGCCGTCACACCCTCCTAAGATCGAGTGTCAGCAGTTCTGAACGGAAGCTGAATTCAGCAAAATGCGCGAGAAATGCCGGGGGGCATATACGGCTGATTAACTTGTTACTACGGGAAGGATCTCTATCCAAACATCCTACTTGATACTAAGGGTTCAGACTGAACGGGAAATTTCTAGTGTTCAGAATGAACGAAATGTGCAGAAATTTAAGTTCGAACCCTATTCTGAACGGTTTTTCGGTTAAATTTTCGGTTCGGCCTACTTCCCACGCAATTTCGTGCCAATTTTAGCGATGACTGAACTGAACGTGTTCAGACGGGGAGCGTGGCAAAAAACGGCTCGAAACTGTGAAAAGCAGGGGGCTCAGCCCCAAAAACGGCCGTACGAACCGAAATTTTTGGGCTCCCGCTGGCCCCCCCGCCTCGGCGCCCTCGGCCACTGCCCCTTCGCACTGCGCACCCCGCGTGGCGCCGGCGTTCCCGAGGACGCACCCCGCGGGTGTACGCGCCAATCGCCCGCTCAGGCGCCAAAAAGTCCGGGCCCCGCAGGGGCCCCCAACTTGTCAACTACTTAACTACGATCGTGTTGCGCAAGGGAGAAACCCGAACATCCTGACATCGCCGCGGGCGCCGTACCGTACGGCCTGATCGCACCCCACGCCCGAGGGCAAATCCTGAAATCCTGCGGAGCCGCGAGTTACGGCCCGTAACCGCCGGCCTGAACGCCGTCACACCCTCCTAAGATCGACTGTCAGCAGTTCTGAACGGAAGCCGAATTCAGCAAAATGCGCGAGAAATGCCGGGGGGCATATACGGCAGGGCAAAGAGTTTGTTGCCGAAGCAAACATCCTACTACAAATACTAAGGGTTCAGACTGAACGGCAAATTTCAAGTGTTCAGACTGAACGAATATTGAGTTCGAACACATTTCTGAACGCGTTTTTGGTTGAATATTCGGTTCGGCCTACTTCCCACGCAATTTCAGTGCCAATTTTTGCGAGATGACTGACCTGAACGTGTTCAGACGGGGAGCATGGAAAAAAACGGCTCGAAACTGTGGAAAGCAGGGGGCTCCGCTTAAAAAACGGCCGTACGAAACCGAAATTTTCGGGCTCCCGCTGGCCCCCCCGCCTCGGCGCCCTCGGCCACTGCCCCTTCGCACTGCGCGCCCCGCGTGGCGCCGGCGTTCCCGAGGACGCACCCCGCGGGTGTACGCGCCAATCGCCCGCTCAGGCGCCAAAAAGTCTGGGCCCCGAAGGGGCCCCCAACTTGTCAACTACTTAACTACGATCGTGTTGCGCAACGGAGAAACCCGAACATCCTGACATCGCCGCGGGCGCCGTACCGTACGGCCTGATCGCACCCCCACGAACGAGGGCAAATCCTGAAATCCTGCGGAGCCGCGAGTAACGGCCCGTAACCGCTAGTCTGAACGCCGTCACACCCTCCTAAGATCGAGTCTTACCTATTCTGAACAGAAGCTGAATTCAGCAAAATGCGCAAGAAATGCCGGGGGGCATATACGGCTGGGAGGAAGAGTTTATACACGAAGGATCTCTCTCCAAACAAAATACTAGAAATACTAAGGGTTCAGACTGAACGGGAAATTTCGACTGTTCAGACTGAACGAGAAGTGTGCGGAAAATTTAGTTCGAACCCTATTTTGAACGGTTTGTCGGTTAAATTTTCGGTTCGGCCTACTTCCCACGCAATTTTCGTGCCAATTTTAGCGGGATGACACAACTGAACGTGTTCAGACGGGGAGCGTGGCAAAAAACGGCTAGAAACTGTGAAAAGCAGGGGGCTCAGCCCCAAAAACGGCCGTACGGAACCGAAATTTTTGGGCTCCCGCTGGCCCCCCGCCTCGGCGCCCTCGGCCACTGCCCCTTCGCACTGCGCACCCCGCGTGGCGCCGGCGTTCCCGAGGACGCATCCCGCGGGTGTACGCGCCAATCGCCCGCTCAGGCGCCAAAAAGTCTGGGCCCCGCAGGGGCCCCCAACTTGTCAACTACTTAACTACGATCGTGTTGCGCAAGGGAGAACCCGAACATCCTGACACCGCCGCGGGCGCCGTACCGTACGGCCTGATCGCACCCCCACGATCGAAGGCCATCCCTGAAATCCTGCGGAGCCGCGAGTTACGTCCCGTAACCGCCGGCCTGAACGCCGTCACACCCTCGTAAGATCGAGTCTGATGTGTTCTGAACAGAAACTGAATTCAGCAAAATGCGCGAGAAATGCCGTGGGGCATATACGGCTGATTAACTTGTTACTACGGGAAGGATCTCTCTCCAAACATCCTACTACAAATACTAAGGGTTCAGACTGAACGGGAAATTTTGAGTGTTCAGACTGAACGAAAATTGAGTTCGAACACTTTCTGAACGGTTTTTGGTTCAATTTTCGGTTCGGCCTACTTCCCACGCCATTTCCGTGCCAATTTTAGCGAGATTACTGACCTGAACGTGTTCAGACGGCGAGCGTGGGAAAAAAACGGCTCGAAACTGTGAAAAGCAGGAGGCTCCGCCTAAAAAACGGCCGTACGAAGCCGAAATTTTTGGGCTCCCGCTGGCCCCCCCGCCTCGGCGCCCTTGGCCACTGCCCCTTCGCACTGCGCACCCCGCGTGGCGCCGGCGTTCCCGAGGACGCACCCGCGGGTGTACGCGCCAATCGCCCGCTCAGGCGCCAAAAAGTCTGGGCCCCGAAGGGGCCCCCAACTTGTTGCCCTTTATACTACGATTATGGTCCGCCAATTGTTCCGCAAACTCTTCCGGCAAACGTGTGTCCGTACCCGAGTAGCGCAAAAATCCGAACGCACAATTTGTTTCCACAAAATCTTTACGCAGATCCCATCCGTAGGCTTTCTAGCAGCCTGTCACCGCGTAGCGTCCGGCGCCCAAACTCTTCTAAGACGAGTAGCCAAACAAATACCTGCCAACCGTCAATCGGTAAAAGCGTTTCGAGTAGAAACGGCCGTAACCTCCTCGTAACCGTGATTTTTTCCGAGTAGCTAAGCGCCAAAGCCTTGCGTTCCGAGTTGAGCTTGGACATTGGCCTAGTTGTTTGGAACGACGAGGGAAATTGGCAAGGAAAACGGCGAGGAGAGGACCGATTCAAGGGGTATTTGGAGGTTGCTGGCAACAAGCGAGAAAGCTGACGGACGGATCTGACGTACTGACTACCAGGTTTTAGTTGCGGTTCGGTTCAGCCACCGGCTTCCCAAAATAGGCCAGCAAACCGTTCGGCACCATGAGTTTGCATGGAATCGAGGCGCAATCCAGGGGATGCACAGGCTGTGGCCGGCCGTACAGGTTCGGCTGTCTTGCTAGTGGGCGGGCTGTGTGAGCGGAGTGTACGGCTGTGCTCGTACTCGCCGTTGAGGCACAAAAAGCGTTGAGGCACAGAATCTGCCAAGTAGCGGGGGTTCGGGGGCGGAGCCCCGATCTTGTAGCTATATAGCGTTTTTGTCAGAATAACAAAAAATTTATTCCTTATTATAATACATACGGCAAACTTCTCACCCGAAAATGTTGGACCTCGGCCAGAGGGCCAGCT
>RPFO01001075.1:915737-1149161 GCA_009746045.1 Mesostigma viride | reverse complement strand
ACGTCACGACGGAGACGGGCGGTCTCTTCACGGGAAAGAGCGTGTACAGCTACCCGGTGGCGGCCGAGTCCGTGGGCCGCCTGCTGCTGGGCCTCATGCCGACGGAGGGCCGTGACGCGAAGGCGCCTCCGAAAGGGTCGATGTCGGTGACGGTCGAGAACGAGTTCTTCCTCCCGTATACCGCGAGCCTGCGATTCTGGATTTCCGGACACGAGAAGCCCGCATTCGTCTTGTGGTTCAGCGTGCAGCCCTACGAGTCCAACGAGTCCCTCGTCACGTGCCGTGTGTCCCGCAACATCCTGACGGACCCCGCGTGGGACTTCCTGTTCTGGCTGATCAACGTTCTGCCGCTGAAGGAGGACGACGACATCGTCGCGAACGTGGTGACGGAGGATTGGTGGCGCAATCGCCTGACGATGGGCGACGCGTTCGTGAAGTTGTACAGGGACCGGATGAAGAAGGTCTACGGGATCATGTGCCCGGAGCCCTTTGCCTGAGTTTTGGACGCGCCCTTCTTCCCCCCCTCCGCCCGCGGGTGGCGGTGCGGTGTGTTGACTCGTATATACGGATCCGTATATTGTTAATAAATTTTTTGGGTTGGTCCGTCTCTGCGTGCGCGCGTGTGTGTTGGATCGCGGCCCCGCGGCTTGTGTCCCCCTCCCCGTCCCGTCCCCGGCCCCGCGCCGGAGCGGTTCGGGCTGTCCCCCACGGCACTGGCCGTCTCCCACGGCAAACGAAAAGTTTGAAAAGTTCGGGCGAACAGGATAGCCCGAACTTTTCAGGATAGCCCGAACTTTTCAGAGCCTCCCACGCGAAAACGAAAAGTTTTGAAAAGTTTTGGCTCTGATTCCCACGGCAAATGAAAAGTTTGAAAAGTTCGGGCTATGGTTCGGGCGAACGCAGAATCGCCCGAACCGCCAACTTAGTTCCCACTGGCGGGGGTGTGCACGGGTAGGGGTGTGTATATCCTTTGTGTTGGTTTGCTAACACATAAAATATAGGTAGGGTTGCTAACACATATTATTATGGGTATGGTTGCTAACACATAAAATATAGGTAGGGTTGCTAACACATATTATTATGGGTATGGTTGCTAACACATAAAATATAGGTAGGGTTGCTAACACATATTATTATGGGTATGGCTGTATACAGGGTAGTGTGTAGTGGTAAATAATATGTGTTAGGAAGTGTGTTCAAATAATATGTGTTAGGAAGCATGTGCAATATTTTATGTGTTAGGAAAGGAAGGTAGAGTATATACGAAAGTGCAGTGCACCCCGTCCGGTGGGGACTAAGTTGGCGGTTCGTGCTATTTTTCGTTCGCCCGAACCTTCGCCCGAACTTTTCAAACTTTTCATTTGCCGTGGGACTCAGGGCCAAAACTTTTCAAAACTTTTGGTTTTCCCGTGGGAGGTTTTGAAAAGTTCGGGCTATCGCGAAAAGTTCGGGCGAACAGGATAGCCCGAACTTTTCAAACTTTTCATTTTCCGTGGGATTCGTCGAGTGTCGTGGGGGATAGCCCGAACCGTTCGCCCGAACCGTTCGCCCGAACCGTTCGCCCGAACCGTTCGCCCGCCCCGCCCGGCGGTGTGCGTCCGCTTTCCGGCGTCCGCGCGCCGACTCGGCACTGACTCGACCCGGATTCGGCCCGCGGGGCGTGGAGGGTCCGCGGGCGCCTGTCACGTGCCGTAACCGTCGGCTGCTGGCCCGCGGCTGTCGGAACCGGCGCCTGTCGGCCCGCGCAGTCCCGTGCAGGGCTGACTGCTGCCGCCTGTCACAGACGGCACTTACTGCTGGCGGCGGTCACCTGCCGGATCTTGCAGCTACTAGCCCGCGCCTGTCAGTTGCGGCACCCCTCGGCCCGCGCCTGTCGTCCCGCGCAGTCCCATGCAGAGCTGACTACTGGCGTCTGTCACCTATGCGAGTTGATGCTGGCGCCCGTCACCCATGCGAGTTGCTGCTGGCGCCCGTCACCCATGCGAGTTGCTGCTGGCGCCCGTCACCATGCGAGTTGATGCTGGCGCCCGTCACCCATGCGAGTTGCTGCTGGCGCCCGTCACCCATGCGAGTTGCTGCTGGCGCCCGTCACCCATGCGAGTTGCTGCTGGCGCCCGTCACCCATGCGAGTTGCTGCTGGCGCCCGTCACCCATGCGAGTTGCTGCTGGCGCCCGTCACCCATGCGAGTTGCTGCTGGCGCCCGTCACCCACGCGAGTTGCTGCTGGCGCCCGTCACCCATGCGAGTTGCTGCTGGCGTCTGACACCTGCTATAACCAGCGCCTGTCAGCCCGCCGCCTGTCCGATCCGGCGCCTGTCGGCCCGCGCGTGCTGCCGGGCTGTCTAAGTCCGCGAGTCCGCGCCGCCGGGCTGTCTATGTGGGGCTCATTGTGGGGACTTTATAAGGAAAACAATCCAAGCTTTATTAGTACTGCACCATTCACATATCCTCATAGGCAGCAGCCAGCAGGCTCTTCTCGGGGCTGTACACAAAGTACGGGGCCTCCGAAAGGTGTTTTGCGCGGCCCAAATCGATCAGCACTTCGATCAAAGGGTCCGCAGCGCACAAGGGGCACCACATGCCGCGCTTGCCGCTCGTTTCTATGGTCTGCACAGCGCAATCCACACACACACCGTGGATATGGATATGCTCCTGAGGGTCCTCCCCTCCGCTGGCATCCTGCTGCGGATCCAGCAGGAAATCGGTGTGCTTCTTGCACACGCCGCAAGTAACAGGCCCCCGCACACTGCCAGCCCTGTTCTGTGCAGGCGGTTCTGCGCGCGCGCTCTTCCCAAAAACGCCCGAATCGCAGAGGAAGGCGCCCACCGATGCGGCATTCTCGCAGAAAATCTCGCCGCCCGGCAGCACTTGGATATCGTGCATGTGCGCGTCCCGCTTGTACTTCTCATCGAATTCGTGCGTGTTTGCGTGCCCCTGCTTGGTTTTCACAGCCCCCAGGAACTTTGCCACCTTGTCCTCGGTGTCCCGCTGTTTCAGGTACACCTTCATGGCGGGGGACTGCTCGCCATTGCCGTTTGCAGGCGGCTGGCGCTTGGCAGGAGGGACATCCGTTGCCGCCATAGCCGGCTTATCGCGGGAGGGCTCCATTGCAGTGAGAGGAGTTGGTTTTGAGTGGTGCTGGGCGGATTGGGACCCCCAAACGCCCGCCTCCGCGTTTTATCCCTGCCGAGGCCCGCGCGAAGCGCGCGACACCCACGACAGTCCAATGGGAGTCCGACGCGTGTCACGCGGGCACGACACGGCGGCATATTCCCACGAATATTCCAAGCGGACCAATGGGACGCTGCCACGTGGCGGCGGCGCGGCGCTTCCACGGATATTCATGGGAATATTCCCGGCGCGGCGCCCTTCTAGAAGGCGCGGCGCTCCGCGGATATTCCGTGGGAATATTCCGTCCCACCAATCCGGACCTGCCGCGTGGCACGGGACTATTGGGCGGGGCGGGGGGGTGCGGGCACATAAGCGGAGGAGGGCGAGTTTGGCAGCCAAACCACGCCAATCCGCACGAGCACGCACAGACTGTCAGCCGCTATGGATTCCACCCCTCTGATTGCCAATGAGCTCCCTCAGGATCACTCCGACCTGTTGCGGAGTTGTGCGGGGGCTGGTACCGCTTGGTGGTGCGCAAGGCCATGGAAAACTCCAGCAATTTGTACAGCTGCGTGAATGAGTGGGAAAAGAAGTTGAAAACCCCCTTTTGCGTGCTGGTTCGTTTCGACTCCTTTACGGCTCTGGATCGCCAGTTGGAGTTTGAATTCATTGACGTACGCACTGCGATCAGCAGGAAGTACTGCGTTCGCAGTCAGATCCTGTCCCACATTCGCCCTGAGAGCGAGTTCATGCTTCTGTGCGTCCTCCTTCGCGAGAAGAAGGAGGACGACGGGTTCATCGACCTGGTTACCAGGATTGGCCTGTCCTTCCGCGTGCCCAAGGACGCGGACAAGATCGTTGCGAGGACGGCGTTTCCCTATACCCGCCCCTGCGAGAAGGTGGTGATCACAGTGCGCACGCCCATTTTGGACAGCCCCATTGGTCCTTTCCCCGAGTCGGTTCGCGGTTTCTGCGCTGCGCCGGGGTGTGAGAAGAAGGGCAAGAGAGAGGTGAAGCGCAGGTGCGCCAGCTGCCAGGATGCGCGGTACTGCTCCCGCGAGTGCCAGGTTGCGCACTGGAAGATCCACAAGGCGGACTGCACTCTGCTGACCCACGTGTGGACTTGCACCTCTGATGTGAAGTTCCCCCTGCGCGGGGACACTCTGCGTGTGAAAGACGATTGCACTGGGTTTGAGGGCCGCCAGACGCCCTGCCTGCGCATGTACAACCGCTAAACAGCCAGGCCTGCGTGCCTGCAAAGGGGTCTAGTAATGGCCTATTCCTTATTATTCTTATTGTAATGAAATCGGGGTTCTTTGAACGGAGTTTCTTCTATACGTGAATGCGGGAACAAGAGGCCGCTGGATGAGCGGCTTATAGGTCGCAGTGTTTATTCGTAGCTGTTTGGCTAGAGCTTTTGTGATTAGTAGATGCAATATAGTGCATGGTTGAAAAATGAATTAAATAAAATGTGCGTTCCGCGCTTGGGTTGATTATACCCGGGCGGAACGGGGCGTGAGGTGCAGTGCCCCTGAAAAGAACAACCTACGCATTATTTAATACTAGCCGTGCAGATTCGGGATATTCTACCCCCGGTCTGTACGGTTAGCGTCTTACTAGCATCCACTAAACATAAGGTTTAATGACGTCAGTTAGCTAGGGATAAGGAGGTTTTGCGACTAAAAGCCGCTCTGGCTGGTTTTGTCGGCCTCTTTCTTTGCTCGTTGTCGTTGCGGCGGCAGCCGCAGCTATGGGTGCTGCGGAGCAAAATCCCAAAAGCACTGGTTGCACTGGCCACTTGGCCAGTGGTGAGACTTCCAGTTGTTAACCGGCCAGGCGTAGTTCCTCGCCCGGTTAACTAAAAGAAAAGAAAAAGATTACCTCCGGTCCGCACCTTTTCCCCAGCTTGGGGTCTTTGGTGGGCCGGATGCCGTGACAGGTGCTCAACTGTCGCTTGGTCGGCCCAGTGCGCGAGCTGGTGCTCCGTACCTGGGGATGCTTGCACCCCGGGTTGGAGCCGGATGGTTGGCACTGGCGACCCGTGTCTCGGTTCGCGGCCTGCGGCTTTTTCTTCGGAAATTGCTGCTGGCCAGCAAACTTTGCAATTGCCTTCCGCCGAGGGGGGGGTGGTTGGGGCTGGGGACGGCGATGGGAAAAGCGTCTAAGCTAGAAATTTTTTCCCCACGCATAGAAACCTCGGGGGGAATGCGGTCTTGGCTGAACGGACTCTCGTTCAGCCAGGTGCCTGGGGCTGTGGCCTCGGGCATCCGGGCTGGCGGGGCCTGGGCTAGGTCCACGTTTTTTCTCGAAGCACCCCGGGTCTATGGGGAGACGGCCATAGCGGTACCGACTCGGGGCCCCGAGAGGGTCATGATAGGCTGGCCGTGCGCAATCGCAGTGCAAATGCGCTGGGCCTTTTTGGGCCTGGCCATGCATCCACAGCCGCCGGGCACACGCCTCCCGATGTGGGGGGGCTCCCGTTTTGCGGCAGGGCGGTCACTTGTGACAACGAGCAAGGTGGAGTGCGGCTTCAAGGGAAAGCCAGGGCGGGGGTGATTGGGCAACGTACTTCATGAAGGGCCTTGAACGGCGTGCCTCCGGGCATGTCAATTAGTGTCACATGTATGCTTCCACTTATTGTTTTAATGAAGATGCTGGTTTTTGTGGGAGCTACGTGGGACATGAATCGGGGTTCTTTGAACGGAGTTTCTTCTATACGTGAATGCGGGAACAAGAGGCCGCTGGATGAGCGGCTTATAGGTCGCAGTGTTTATTCGTAGCTGTTTGGCTAGAGCTTTTGTGATTAGTAGATGCAATATAGTGCATGGTTGAAAAATGAATTAAATAAAATGTGCGTTCCGCGCTTGGGTTGATTATACCCGGGCGGAACGGGGCGTGAGGTGCAGTGCCCCTGAAAAGAACAACCTACGCATTATTTAATACTAGCCGTGCAGATTCGGGATATTCTACCCCCGGTCTGTACGGTTAGCGTCTTACTAGCATCCACTAAACATAAGGGTTTAATGACGTCAGTTAGCTAGGGATAAGGGAGGTTTTGCGACTAAAAGCCGCTCTGGCTGGTTTTGTCGGCCTCTTTCTTTGCTCCCCACCCACCCACCCTTGTCTTGGTTGCCTCTAGGGCAACGTACTTCATGAAGGGCCTTGAACGGCGTGCCTCCGGGCATGTCAATTAGTGTCACATGTATGCTTCCACTTATTGTTTTAATGAAGATGCTGGTTTTTGTGGGAGCTACGTGGGACATGAATGACATTTTCCTTATGTGCATGGGACTTGAACTATTCCAATGAGTCATATAGCAACAATACCCATAGAGTAACACTGTCGCCTGTCACTCATGACACTACCTGCTGTCGCATGTCACCCATGCCGCTTGATGCTGCTGCCCGTCACCAACGAGATTGTATGCTAGCGCCTGTCACCGACTCCATATGCGCCACGTGGCAGACTGGCATGGCATGGCAAGTAGGTCCGTACGGCAAATGGGGTCACCTTAGGGTTTTGTAGCCCCCCCCCAAGTGCAAACGGCTCGCGGGCTCGCTTCACTTGTCATCCTGCGCGTCATCCCCATCCCCGTCCTCCTCCTCGCGGTACCCTCCATCGTAGTCGCCCGCCTGCGCCTCAACCTCCAGCCACTCCTGTTTGACGCGCTCGGCCGATTCCTCCGCCTTGGCATACACCTCCTGAGATACGCCGCCGGGGGGCATCCGGGGCAGAAAGCGCCATCACAGGTTCAGAACATGCCCAGGACACATGGCTCCCAACCATCCCTTTGTGCCAGCACTCATGCGCTGGTGCACCACACACACATAACTTAGGCCCAAGCCACAACAGGTGGACCGGTGCGGATAAGACAGCGGTGAAAGAAGCGCGAACTCCTGGTGGCGGTTCGCTTTCATACTGCGACGTGGGAACTAGCACTAGCCCTGCAGGCGCTGCCCAGGGGCACCCTGCGTGCAGCTCGTGCGCGGACAAGTCGACATCAACATAGGGACACACATACCTGATGGCCCTGTGTGCATGCTGGGAGGAGAGCGCCCGGCAACCATTCATGCACGCCTTACATAATCCTTGGGACGGTGTGCGTGTGGGCACCAAACGATGTGGGCACCATGGCACACCTCACATCTCAGAATTTGCATGTGTGCAGGAGAGTGGACAGCGAGTGGGGCGCTCACCTGAGGGTCTTCCAGCATCTGCCCAGGGTAGCACTCCAGGTCTTGTGTGCTGTGGGCACACACAAGCAAGGGGGAAGAAAACTATCAGAGGACTCGTCTGTAGGAACCAACGAGGCAGCACGACTTGTTTATGTGTGCAACTACACGGGCGCCCTTCATCGACCAGGAGCAGGAGCCGCAGCCACACGGCAGGACCTGGCCATACTCAGGCACATCGCGCCGCGATTGGCACAAAAGCGGTGGGGATGCGACACTGTCTGGACAAGGGGGTTGAGGGCAGGGACGTGGGATAGTACCACCCACCGAAAGGGGCTGCCCTTTGCTTGCGTGGCAGAGCGGGTGGCAGTACTTCTGTCCGCAGACGTGCTGGCAGTACCAAGCTCTTCCCAGCGCAGCAGTGCAGGCAGTGCACGCAAGGGAAAGGGGCAACAGGCGGGAGGCGAAAGGCGGTGCGATGGCAGGAGAGGCGGCAGGCGGCGCGTCGGCGTCTGCTGCCCTCCATCTCACCCCTACCCTCGACCTCGCCCCTGCCCTCAACCTCGCCCCTGCCCTCCACCTCACCCCTGCCCTCCATCTCACCCCTGCCCTCCACTTCACCCCTGCCCTCCTCCTCACTCCTGCCCTCCACCTCACCCCTGCCCTCCATCTCACCCCTGCCCTCCACTTCATCCCTGCCCTCCTCCTCACTCCTGCCCTCCACCTCACCCCTGCCCTCCATCTCACCCCTGCCCTCCACCTCACCCCTGCCCTCGACCTCACCCCTGCCCTCCACCTCGCCCCTGCCCTCAACCTCGCCCCTGCCCTCGACCTCACCCCTGCCCTCCACCTCACCCCTGCCCTCCGCCTCACCCCAGCCCTCCACCTCACCCCTGCCCTCCACCTCGCCCCTGCCCTCCACCTCACCCCTGCCCTCGACCTCACCCCTGCCCTCCACCTCGCCCCTGCCCTCCACCTCACCCCTGCCCTCCACCTCACCCCTGCCCTCCACCTCACGCCTGCCCTCAACCTCACGCCTGCCCTCAACCTCACCCTGCCCTCAACCTCACCCCTGCCCTCCACCTCACCCCTGCGCTCCACCTCACTCCTGCCCTCAACCTCACGCCTGCCCTCAACCTCACCCCTGCCCTCAACCACACCCCTGCCCGTGGACACTGGGACGGGGCGCGGTGGTAGGAGGCAATGCCCCCCGTGTGCTTGTGCGCGTGCGCATGCCTTCCATGCGCTCGTGCTCGTGCTTGTGCGCAGTGCTCACCTGAGGGAGACGCGCCCCGACTCGATGTCCACATCGTAGACCATCGCCTTGAGCTGGTCCCCCACCTGGAAGATGTCGCCCACGTCCCCCACGTGGTCGCTGCTGATCGCCGACACGTGCAGCAGGCCCCTGCAAATGCGGGTGGAGGGGTAGGCACACACAGAGAAGCACCGCACACGCACGCACACACGCGCGTGCACATACACACGCAAGCCGTCCGTCCAGCATGCCAGGTGAGGACAACGCCAACGGCGGACGTTGTGGCGACACGTGGCATGTCAAACGGATGTGGCTAGCCGGCACGTGCAGATAACCTGGTAGCGGCCACAAGGGTGGGTAGGGCCAAGCAAAATCCCAGCAATGTGGGCAGGGCAGGTGCCCAGGCCTGCAGCCCATGGCACGGCACCGAGTGTCACACAGACATTCGGAGGCACTGCGTCCCTGGGGACCCACACGTCGCGCCTCGCCCCACACGGCACCGCCCACGCCCCACACGCATGTAGCAAATACCACCACTACTGTGCAGGGGAACAACGGGCTCCAATGCAGCTTGCCTGCGGAGACATGCCCCGTCCACCCTCAGGGTGTGTGCCCCGACTCTCCGCAATGATGGGGCGGGCGCCGAACCGCAGCCCAACGAAGGTCGGTGGTCAGTCGCAGTGTCCTGGCTGCGAGTTTCCCCATGTGTGAGGCCTTTGCGCCCATACAGGCCAGAGCGGCTTCATGGGGCGGTGAGCGGACACATGCCCATCCACCTGTAGGTGAGGTCCCATCCACACTGGCGGCAACGCATGCAGCCGCATGTCTTCCCGCCAAAAGGCATGGCAGCAGGAGACTAGCAGCGTGTGGGCCATGCGCAGGGCAGGAGGCGTGGACGGGGGCGTGAGCGGATGGGACCCAGGTCGATGGAGAGGCGAGGTGACACCAAGATGGGGCGCACGCAGGGGGGGGGGCGTGAGGCCAGGGATGTCCCCTTACCCGTGGGGCAAGCGCACACACATGAGCGTGGGGCAAGCGCCCACAAGAGCGTGGGGCAAGCGCACACAAGATCGCGCGCGCAGGCCGCTGGAGGAGCCCACGCAGAGGGGCGCATGAGTCAGGCATGCGGCCGCCCATGTCTCCAAGGGGGAGACACGCGCCGGCTCACGACCCACCCACAGCCCTCGTAGTTATGGGGATGATAGAGGGGCCACCGCAAGGCAGACGTCGTCCATTGAAGATCAGGCAGCCATCAACACTACATTAGGTAGCCATCAACACTACAATAGGCAGCCATCAACACTACAATAGGCCTCCACCTTCACTACAATAGGCAGCCACCAACACTACAATAGGCAGCCATCAACACTACAATAGGCAGCCATCAACACTACAACAGGCAGCCATCAAAACTACAATAGGCAGCCATCGACGACAGACGTTGCGGCCAGGTACAGTGCCAGAGATGCCCAAATGTGTCCTGCCTTCCCGCGGCGCACCTCAGCACACGCATGAAGGGCCTGGGCTGTGAGGCGCCTGTGGGGTGTGCGTGTGCTGCGTGTGCGCTGTGTGCATGTGCTGCGCATGCATGCCCTCCATACTTGCCGTGACTGTGCGTGCAAGTGCGTATCTCGTTGACCAGCGCGTCGCACACCCTATGTCCCTAGCCGCATGCAGGCAGCGCCCCCCCCCCCCCACACACACACTCCCCCTACCGCAGCGGGATGGGCAGCCCCTCGATCGTGACGAACACGCCGTACGGGAGCAGCTCACGCACATGCCCCTCGATGATGTCGCCGGGTGACAGCATCAGCAGCGCCTGGCCGCAAGGCACCGGTGGGGAAATTGGCAGGGTGAGGGCAGACAGGAGGTCAGGCAGGCATGGCACGGTGGGCTTGCTTGCTACTGGGCATGCTGGGCGAGGTGGGCAACTTGCCGCCCAACGCAGCAGCGGTAGCTCCACCATTACCCTAGTCGCGGCAGCAACAACAACTGGGGGCGGGCACGCAGTGCTGATGAATGGGAGGCACAAAACAGGGATGGGTCGCCGCCTGCCAGGGTGAAACCACGTGGGCCCACCGCACTGTTTGCCTGCCCGCGTTTCCCAGCCAGCGCGTCTGCCCACCGCGGCACCTGCCGCAGCAAACACTAGCATGCTGGAGCGGCTGCACGTCACGCATGCAAACGTCATGGCTTTGCCCCTTGTCTCCTCCACAGCCCCCCTCGCCCCCGCCCCGCCCCCGCCCTCGTCTCCATCACTTTGCCCCGCTCCTCCTCACCTCCCCTAAACCATAAACCTCCGCCCTCACCTCCATCGCCTTGCCCCGCTTCTCGCTGACCACCAGCCGGTCGGCGGCCTCGTCAGCCTCTGCGATCAGCACGGTCAGCGTCTCCCCCATCTGGCCGGGCGGCAGGCGGCACAGTCACACGCACGGCCCACCAGCAACCGCGGCAGAGAATGCACATACGGGGAAATGGGGGGGGGCACCCACACAGCACAGGGGGTGGCGCACAACCCAAGAGCCATTGATGAGATGTCAGAGGCAATGGCAACAGCTGACATGCATGCAAGGCAGGTACCCCTGGCCATGCCAGCACAAGTGAGCAAGGAACGGGGCGGTGCTGACAAGGGGCCAATACATCGCCTGGACGCGCAACGCTCCAAGGGAGGGCCAAGTCCGTGCAGCACCATCCATATTCCACGCGTGAGGCCTCCCACCATCCCATGCTCCCAGTACACCTGCGCTCACCATCCATATTCCACGCGTGAGGCCTCCCACCATCCCATGCTCCCAGTACACATGCGCTCACCATCCATATTCCACGCGTGAGGCCTCCCACCATCCCATGCTCCCAGTACACCTGCGCTCACCATCCATATTCCACGCGTGAGGCCTCCCACCATCCCATGCTCCCAGTACACCTGCGCTCACCATCCATATTCCACGCGTGAGGCCTCCCACCATCCCATGCTCCCAGTACACCTGCGCTCACCATCCATATTCCACGCGTGAGGCCTCCCACCATCCCATGCTCCCAGTACACCTGCGCTCACCATCCATATTCCACGCGTGAGGCCTCCCACCATCCCATGCTCCCAGCACACCTGCGCTCACCATCCATATTCCACGCGTAAGGCCTCCCACCATCCCATGCTCCCAGTACACCTGCGCTCACCATCCATATTCCACGCGTGAGGCCTCCCACCATCCCATGCTCCCAGCACACCTGCGCTCACCATCCATATTCCACGCGTGAGGCCTCCCACCATCCCATGCTCCCAGCACACCTGCGCTCACCATCCATATTCCACGCGTAAGGCCTCCCACCATCCCATGCTCCCAGTACACCTGCGCTCAACCGTCCCATGCTCCCAGTACACCTGCGCTCCCTCCCCACCTGTGCGAGGATGCTGGCCCGCCCCATCCAGCAAGGGAGCACCGGGGGAAAAAAAAAGCCAGCTGCAACCTGTAGGCACGATGGTGAGCCCTGACAAGCAATGTTCCGTTCAAAGACTGACCACATGTTCCCCCCACGAACCCGTTGTACGCCGCGGTGGCCTCCATTGTAATGCAAGCTCTGTAACCTAGCTGCACCAAGTTTCCATCTCACTGTACACCAGTATGCTCAGAGACACATGACTATCTTCTGCAGCAGCAAATTTCCATCTCAATGTAAACCAGTATGCTCCTTGAGTCCACCCGCCACACGAGCCGTGAACCTGTCAGATTCATGCGACACTGCCAGGCAAGCACACCCACGCCACCGTGAACCCCCCACGACATGCCCTATTCCCGACGGCATCGCAGCCACCCTGGTGCCCCGGCCGTGCCTTGGCGGCGCGCCACGTACAAAGTCCCTCGAGTCCCTTTGCCGCGATATGAGCTGTGACCGCGGCAGGAACGCGCGCACGCCCTGCGGGCGCCAGCACGGGAGCCAACCGCGTCGCCGTACGAGTCGGTGGCCATGCAACACATGTCCACGTAGGGAGTGTGGAAGGGCGGCGGGGAAGGGGCGGTGGGCCAGTGTAAGGGAAAACAAGAAAGGGAATTCAGCGGCCACCGAAATATAGTAAGAAAGGCAAGCGCGAATAGGATTCCTGTAGTAAACAGACAGCTACCATGGCCAACGGACAGCAAGCTGACAGCCTGGCCCAGGATTCCAGAACAAAACCCGAGCAGAAATAGCCCAATACTATCCATCGTCATACACTTCCAGGGTCATATATTTCCACAAACCCTCGGCATCCAGATCATCATCTCTGAGCCCCATTGCCTACCTTGCTGGACATTTAATGATGTTGATGGGTAATGCACCGACGATTCTGTCGGGCTTTGCAAATCCTGAACCATAAACACCGTGATGTCTGGCCAACCCAGCCAGGCCACATCCTGTGCACAGCGCTGGGCGGTCATGCCCTGGCAAAGTGCTACACATGCCCATCACCCAACCTTGCGCGCCTGGCCAGCCACCACCTGCCACCCCAGGTGGCCCAACACGGGGCGCCACAAGGCCGGTCGCATGCTGCCCTCTTCCTCTCCACGAATCTCTGCTGCAACGCTTGTACACAAAGGCCACGCCCCCCATGCCGCCCCTTGCCTGACACCAAGGGCCAGTGGGCGCCTGGTCTGGCATGACAGGGGGCAAGCACACTGCGGAGCACGCGGGCGCAGCGCATGGGGGCAGGGAAAGACAGACACACTTGGCATGGGGGCCGAGGGGGGCTGCAGAGCAACCGCACTTGCCCCCACGGCCGCGAGGGTACAGGGTACTGGCGCGCATACCTCGATGGAGCCCACGAGACCCCCCACGTTGGAGTCCACCACTTTGAGCTCACACGGGCGCTGCTCCTCCATGATCTGCGGCAGAATCCCATGGCACCCACCCCAGTGCCCAAACAGCCACCCAGACCACCCACCGCGACCACCCACCCCGACCACCCACCCCGACCACCCACCCCGACTAGCCACCGCCACCGCCCATCCGGCCAACGACAATCACCCCGACCGATTGAGCCCAGACAACCCCCGTTGTATCAACCATCCATCCCATCGTCGTTGCATCCATGGCCCCTCAGCCCGCCCGCCCACCCACCCACCCACCCACCCACCCACCCACCCACCCACCCACCCACCCACCCACCCACCCACCCACCCACCACCCACCCACCCACCCACCCACCCACCCACCCACCCACCCACCCACCCACCCACCCACCCACCCACCCACCCACCCACCCACCCACCCACCCACCCACCCACCCACCCACCCAGTCCCACGTACGACATCATCCCACCCAGATCATCCGACCCTCCGCCCCCACCGCATCCCCCCCCGATACCCGCGCCTCGCGCGCACAGCACCCCCACAGCATGCACGGCCCCCCACAGCAAGCACGGTCATGAGGCCAGGGGTGGCAAACCACGGTAAGCACACTGACGGGTGCCAGGCAGGTGCCTTGCCCCAGCCACAAGCCCGCAGAGAGCCTCGATCGTAGCCCAGCGTGGCTCAATGGTAGCCTCAATGGGCCCATGGCAATCGATGCTCCAACTACTGCGGCACACGACGGGTCCAAGCACAGCGCTGCGAGCTAAAGTCCCTGCCTACAAAGTGCCAGCACCAGGCGCGTCCGTCGCCCTCAGACGCGCCCATCGCCCCCATCAGACGCGCCCACCGCCGGCACCAGACGCGCCCATCGCCAGCACCAGACGCGCCCATCGCCAGCATCAGACGCGCCCATCGCCAGCACCAGACGCGCCCATCGCCAGCATCAGACGCGCCCATCGCCAGCACCAGACGCGCCCATCGCCAGCACCAGACGCGCCCATCGCCAGCACCAGACGCGCCCATCGCCAGCATCAGACGCGCCCATCGCCAGCATCAGACGCGCCCATCGCCAGCACCAGACGCGCCCATCGCCAGCACCAGACGCGCCCATCGCCAGCACCAGACGCGCCCATCGCCAGCACCAGACGCGCCCATCGCCAGCATCAGACGCGCCCATCGCCAGCATCAGACGCGCCCATCGCCAGCACCAGACGCGCCCATCGCCAGCACCAGACGCGCCCATCGCCAGCACCAGACGCGCCCATCGCCAGCACCAGACGCGCCCATCGCCAGCATCAGACGCGCCCATCGCCAGCACCAGACGCGCCCATCGCCAGCACCAGACGCGCCCATCGCCAGCATCAGACGCGCCCATCGCCAGCACCAGACGCGCCCATCGCCAGCACCAGACGCGCCCATCGCCAGCATCAGACGCGCCCATCGCCAGCATCAGACGCGCCCATCGCCAGCACCAGACGCGCCAATCGCCAGCATCAGACGATATTTAATAGACCTTTTTAAAAATATTTAATAGACCTTTTATAGACTGGCTGGTTGTCTCATTGACATATAGTAACTACCGCAAGATATTTCAATAGTGATTCTAATGGTTTGTTAACGATTAATACTAATAAATAGAAAGGAGGGGGGGGCATTGAAAGTGCTTCGTTGCCATCAGAAACAACAGCCGTCCCCACCGTTGGCCACCCCACAAAATGCATGTGGTCAAGCCCACGCAATGAACTGTGCACAACAAGACATGCCGCCAGCCATACACACCCAGATTCTCTCGTTGCTTACAAGCCCCTCCACAAGATACTTCCAACGCAAGGCCCTTCAACCATGCATCTGTGCAACAGCCAGAAAGCCCGCCCCCCCCCCCCAATTCCCCCCCCTCCCTTCTTTGGTACCCACCTGCCTCACGCGTTTCCACGCGGTCTTCAGCCACCGCGCGCGCAGCGACAGCAGCAGCTTGCCCTTGATCGTTTCGTCCACCACCACAAACTCGTGCACGCTGCCCACCTGTGCATGCAGAAACGGGGGATGGCAGGCGGAGGGCGTGGCGGGGGGGGGGGGGGGCAGTCAGACCGGCACGCTCCTCAGCAGGACTACGGGTCGGCATGCATGCTGGCATGCACCTTGGCTAACCCACACCACCAAGGGATGAAGCAAAGCCCAACCCCCCTGTCCTTTCCCCCCATGCGGCGATACAGGGGCAAAGCAGAGGCTGACCATGCTGAGTGGAGCCATGTGTGCCTGCGTGCCCCCCCCCCCCCCCCATGATGTGTTGCGAAGGTAGCGGCTCTAGTGCATGACCGCTACCGATGCCCCGTTGCCATTGTCTGCCCACACGGCGCCCCCAACCTACAACCACACACACACACGCACACCATGCTGTGTTGCGCTACCGATCCCTGCAGCGCCTCCAACCTACAACCACACCCAACCATGCTGCCATGGGACACGCGGCACCTCTGTCGCGCATGTTGCTGGCACAGGGCCGCGGCAAGGCCAGCTGGCTCGGGCATGGCACCCGCCACTGGCGGTGGGATGGGAGGGTGCCGGACGCACACAGGGGAGAGGGGAGGGATCCCGGACGTGGACCCTACCATGGGCGGCTGCATGCCGGTAATTGACATTCGAAGTCTTATGACGCCGGCGCTGTGGCACGGAAACACACCAGGGTGCAGCAGGGGTTGTCACATCATGCCCCCCATGCCTCCACATGTGCGCGTACCCCGTGTGCTGGGCCAGGCATGCTGTCGGCCGTTCCTGTCGCACATGCGCACATGAGCCGCACGTCCCGGTTGCGACCGCCCTGTCGGGCACCGCATCCCTTCGCTAAAGCCACTACTGGCACTTCCCACGCCCACCAGCCACGAGGGGCCCACCACACACGAACAAGTTGCTTTGCACGTGCTGGGTGAGCAAACGACAATGCCGGCCCCAGCATGCCCTGACGCCACCGCGCGCTTCGGGTATGGGTACCAGTGCACACTATGGCGCAGCCGTCCCGCTACCCTCCTCCTACCGACAGGCGGCCCGTGGCAGGTGGGCCCCCCCCGATACTGCCAGGGGCCAGCTGACCGATCAGGCGCAAGCAGTACTGTAGTGCAGCATGGGCCATCCGCGCGCGCGCGGCACCCTCCAGGTGGCAGTCAGTGCACGGCATGAGACACGATTCGATACACTCTACAATACAGGGCGTGGCAACCCAGTGGTCCCTCCTCTGCGCCCTCCCAGTGGCCATCCCGCCAACATGCACCCAGTGCAACGGTGGGGCATGAGAGGGCAGAAGGAGGCCAGCGACCACACCCAAGTGCGCTCATATAGGTCAGGTCTGATGTGCCAAGTCATCAGAATGACATGTCAGATGGTGTCGCCGCCAAGTCAGGCACCCATCCAGAGTGCAGGACTGGACGCAGCGAGGTGACGCATCCCATCAACACAGCCGTTAGTACGGGAATCCATACCTCCAAGATGGGCTCTTTACTTTCGGCGACCTTGCGCAGTTGCGCCGAGCTGACGGTCATCAGGGGCATCGCATCCTTGAGCAGAATGCGAGCCAGCCTCTGTCGCTTCGGTGCGTTCTCGATAAATATGTCAGCTCCAAGGCTATCTGCAAATTTTACCCTCCCGCATACAACGCTTCCCGTGACAAGTGTGGCCTCGGTTCCTTCGGATACATCGCCGTGAGCGTCAGCATCTGCCTTGGGTGCAATTTTGTCTTCCGTCTGAATCTCTCCCTTGGCGTCCTTCGGTCCTTCCCGACTACTCCCATCGTGGTCTCCAGCAGATTCATCGATCACAACTTTTGTGGTCAGCACTCGCGCAACCCTTTTCTCGCTATGATTCCGTCTCTGCCGTAGCCAGAAATCGCAGTGACTCCCTGTACCCTGGGCGTGCATCCCATCTGGCAACGTTGTTATACCGACCCTCAGGAAACGCAGCCTTGCGCAGCAGGCACTCCTCGCCAACATTTCCGGCACAAGTTGAGTGCAGCGAGGGGCCTTCCGCTCTTGCAGAAAGGAGGACGTAGCCATGCGGTGGCCAGCAACCGGCGGGAAGTATACTCGCGACAATATTGCAACCTTCGCCATTGCCGTTGCTGATAAATCAATCGCAAAATATGACAAGGGGAAAAGCCCAAAATTACCGCGAATTAGGAAGACCGAGATATATGAAGCCCCTTTTCGAAGTTCAGCAACGAGCCAAATTTAATATAGACATATGCCCGTGCCAGGTGCTCATGCCCAAATTTCTTTCGTATCTGCAGTCGACAGCCATCGCTTCGTAGCAAATATCGGCGGAAATGCTTACTGTCATCTGCCGACCGGCGGACAGTCCGTCGTAGGCGCCTGGCGCAAAACTCCCGACTCTGCAGCCATTCTGTGCCCCGTCAGCGCTGTGTGCAGCGCCGGACGCCGGAATCTCTCAATTTATTTTAGTTAGTTAGTTAGTTAGTTAGTTGAACAAGTTTTGCGGGCTTCGCCCGCGACATTAGAGCTTGTTCTTTTCGTGGCCGGTCCCCGGCCAGGGAGCCCCGGCTAGGGAGATGTGAGTCACCACGTACCTCCGTCGAGTGCCAAGTGGCACTAGTCCCGCCAAGGAGCGCGCGCTAGCTTTAGAGTTTCGACCACAAGATTCACGGAGTTTGGCAAAAGGGTGAAAGAAAAAAATCCGAAACGGGAGAAGGCCTCTGAAGGTTCGAGCCCGGTACGTCACGATTACGCGTATGATGAGGTGTGCCTTGGCGCCTGAAGTCTACGTAAACAGTCTTATCAGAAGTTGCACAATATGTACATTGCTTAAAAGGGACAAACTGCGCAACCGCGCAGTGGACGGAGCTCGCGAACTACTTGCGGAGTTCAAGCTCCAGATTGACTGCTACCCCTGCGACGGGAGCGCGATGCGCGCGGGGATGAGTGACCTCGCCAAACCCGCAGACAGCAGGGAAAAATCGCTTACAGGCGGTGGAGCAGAGGAAAATCCACGTGTGAGCTTCCTGCGCGTTTGTAACGGGATTTCGCCAACAGAAAGTTTGGTCCAACAGCCCAAAAGTTTGCGACGGTTATATCTGGAGCTCGCGAACACAGGAAATCGCAGAGTTTTCTAGTAGGAGCCATCTGGGCATACGGACCTCTGCCAAATGGCTCATCTGGATGTAACGCCCAAAAACCGTGATAATATGGACGCCGTGGTTTGACCTTTTCGTGATTGGTCGCAACGAAATTTCGCGCAGCTCATTCGTCAAGCGGACTGTAAGTAGCGCCGCTGAGTGGCTGGAGCCGAAAGCCGTTCGAAAGAGTGTTAGCTAAATTTGTGCCAGGGCTGCGTTTTACAAATTTTAGTATATATGTTGACTAGTGGGGGGGCCAAGGCCCCCCACTTATTCGGACGCACTACGCCACCAGGGGCCCTGAGGCCCCCGCCGAAAGCTTCGACCCGCCGGGTTGAGCCCGCCGACCGGCCCGGCCCCTACGCCGGGGGGCGAACGCTCGGCGGCCTTCCTTTGGGGGCTTCCCATCGCGCGCGCTCGCGCCGGCCCGCCGCACCGTCGATCCCACGCTCCGTCCCTCACGGGCACGTCCAGCACGCGTCATACTACTAGTACATAAACCCAGTCCGAATAGTACCGTACATTGTGAGACGTCGCCGTTCATTGCATGCAAGTATTTCCTTACTCATTACTTCCTAACAACTGAAACTCACAATGCAGCTATGCCATGCATATGTGGGTACCGCTTTTTGCAAGCGGCAGCCATAACGACCAAACACTTCCATGCAAACTCAAATGTTCATCATTCATCAATATTCATTGAGTGGCAATCCTTTGTAAACACATGCACCATCGGTCATGCCCACTATGACTTCATGTAGACAATGTTTTGTACATGACTCGACAGTGCCCTTGCGCGCGACCGTGGGGCGTCGCAGGCCAGCCCTGTCCATTTGTGGGTGTGGTGGGGAGCTACCATGCATGCGTGGGGGGGGCTGGGATTCGAGCGTGGGTGTGGAGGGGAGCTGCCATGCATGCATGTGGGGCGGGCCGGGATGCCATACCTGCGTGGGTGTGGTGGGCAGCTGCCATGCATGCGTGGGTGTGGGGGACGGCTGGCATGCGTACGTGGGTGTGGGGGGTGGCTGGCATGCACATGCATGTGGGGGGTGGCTGGCATGCATGCGTGGGTTTGTGGGGGGGTGGCATGCGTGCATGGGTTTGTGGGGTGGCTAGCATGCATGCGTGGGTGTGGAAGGGAGCTGCCATGGTTGCATGTGGGGCGGGGCAGGCTGGCATGCATGCGTGTGTGTGGGGGGGGACGGCATGCGTACGTTGGTGACGGGGGTGGCTGGCATGCATGCATGGGTTTATGGGGTGGCTGGCATGCATGCGTGCATGTGGGGGGGGCTGGCACGCGTGTGTGGGTTTGTGGGGGGGCTGGCATGCATGCGTGTGTGTGGGGGGGGCTTACATAAGTGCGTGGGTGTGGGGTTGGCTGGCATGCGTGCCTGGGTTTGGGGGTGGGCTGCCATGCGTGCGTGGGTTTAGGGGGGGCTGGCATGCGTGCCTGGGTTCGTGGGGTGGGCTGCCATGCGTGCGTGGGTGTGGGGGGTGGCTGGCATGCGTACGTGGGTGTGGGGGGTGGCTGGCATGCACGTGCATGTGGGGGGTGGCTGGAATGCATGCGTGGGTTTGTGGGGGTGGCTGGCATGCATGCGTGGGCTCGTGGGGTGGCTGGCATGCGTGCGTGGGTGTGGGGGTGGCTGGCATGCGTGCATGGGTTTGTGGGGTGGCTGGAATGCAAGCATGCATGTGGGGGGGGCTTGTTTGCATGTGGGGTGGCTGGCAAGCATGCGTGCATGTGGGGGTTGGCTGGCATGCGTGCGTGGGTTGGGGGGCGGCTGCCATGCGTGCGTGGATGTGGGGGGGGCTGGCATGCATGCATGCATGTGGGGGGGCTGGCATCCAAGCGTGGGTTTGTGGGGTGGCTGGCATGCATGCGTACATGAGGGGGGGGCTGGCATGCGTGCGTGGGTGTGGCGGGGGGCGTGCGTGGGTGTGGGGGGTGGCTGGCATGCGTGCGTGGGTGTGGGGGGGAGTGGCATGCATGCGTGGGTGTGGTGGGGGGCTGACATGCATGCGTGGCTTGAGGGGGGGCTGGCATGCGTGCCTGGGTTCGTGGGGTGGCTGCCATGCGTGCGTGGGTGTGGGGGTGGCTGGCATGCGTACGTGGGTGTGGGGGGTGGCTGGCATGCATAAGTGGGTTTGTGTGCGTGGGCATGGGGGTGGCTGGCATGCGTGCGTGGGTTGGTGGGGTGCCTGGCATGCATAAGTGGGCCCGCGGTGCCCCTGATTGCTGTCTGGCCCCTAATCATGTGGATGTGGCTGGCTGGCTGCCCTCCTGTTTGCCCCATCCCCAAACCTCATGCCGCAAGGCTCGTGGCTCAAGCCCCATGGCTCATGCCCCATGACCCTTGCCTGCCAGCCTACCTGTGCTGCATACCCTTGCAGCCTTTCCTGCCTCGCCTGGCCTGGCCTGCCCTGCCCTCTCTGCCCTCCCGCCCGCCCATGCGGTCCGTTGCGACGGATGGAAAATGAGAAGAAAACCAATATGGCCCCGCTGGCACCACAAATCACCTGGTTGGTCAACCAAGGGGATAGCCTGCACAATGAGACACGAACACAGCAGACCCAGCAAAGCAAGATTCAGGTTGTAAGCCAGTGGAGATTACTTTTGACTTGCTTGATGAAGAAATATAAAACACCTTCTATTGTCACACCTTCTATCAAGGAGACAACCAGTTCTATGAACAAATGGTTGATTGATCACCTTATACACCACGTAAACATGTTACCAGACGCTCTCTTCAGCCCAGTGAAAATCCACGCGCGAAGCAAGGCAGATTATCTTACGCAGTAAGCACCATGAATGTCAGCGAGTACAGCAGTAAATGACGCCCTAAACTCATGACCAGGCAAGCATCCACAGGGGCTTTCACCGCCCAGTATATTCCAGAAAAAAGCATCACAGATCCTCTGGCAACGGACGTTGACACGGGAAACCCGAAGGACCATGAAGATGGCGTCCTGCACGGCTAAGAAAATGAAACGCAGACCCTTGCTACGCTATGTCTTCGCTGCGACTAGGTGAATTCGGCCCAATGGAAACAACGCAACCGAGGAAACGCATCAGAAAGAGAGCAGGCACTAGCCCGGTCATCGAAACAAACGACTCACCATCGGCATCGCCAGCGTACGTCCCGTGGCAACAAATCCAGCGTTCATTCCAATATTGTGTGACGACAACAGAAACTCGTCGGCCACACCCACGCCTTCAACGGCAGCAAACTGATTTCACTAGGCACCCAATACGTCAAGCAAAGAAGCACGATAACATAATACCTAAATCTACAACGACATTCCATTTCCAGGTCGCTAGCTATCGCAGCAGGCCATAGCGCCCCGAATCTCTCCCACGCACGAGACTGCCCACCGACGGCCAGCCAGATCAGAAAAATTCAAAGGTACGCATCGAAATTGAACATTGAACGCTATAAAATCAATGCCCACGCATTGTCCATCCCCAATTTTCCAGGCAGCGTTGACCGCCATCCCCAGCCAGCAGGAAATTAAATGAAGTGCTGTCGCAGCATGTCGCCCCCTCACCCCCTCGCAGTCCTGGTTTATGCACGTTCGATTGCTTGGGCGCGTCCAGGCGGTCCAGAGCCGCGTACTACCCACTTGAAAATCCTCCCAAGTCATTTTTTCCCTGCTTGATAAGTACGGAATCTGGGAGAAATTCGTCCAGCAAGCATCATACTACTCTCCACTCCTCCAACTCAAAATTTGCGTATAATTTTAGAATAAATATCTGTCAGACCACGTTCAGACTATAGCTTCGGTCTGAATCGAAAAGTGATGCGAAAACACTCAGGTAAACGGTTTCTGAACGAAATGCGCGCAGGAAAACGGCCGTAACGCCCAAAATGCTACGGTTTCTTAACAATTTCTGGACGTTCCGTCTACTTGCCAAACTGAACGCTACGGCCTAAAAGAACGGCGCGTTCTCGGCCTAGCGATGGGCCCAGTAGGCGTTCTTCCTCGTCCCACATCCGTCTACTACCGCCGGAAAGTTTGGAATGTTCAGATTCGCGACCGAGAGTTTGACGGCCGCAAAGAAGACGACATCGTGCCGGGTTCCGTATTTTTATCTGGCCGCGGCCATTGGCGGGCCTCCCCACCTGCCCGCAAAAGTGCTGCACCGGATCTGGACATAACTGCCATTTCAGGCCCGTTCAGGAAAGGTGGACACTCGATCTCCCTAGTTTGCCACTTTTCGGGCAACTGCTCCGATTGGGCGCCACCGCGGATCCCCGGATCGCCCTGACTATCGGCCGCCCTGCGCTCGCGGTTTTCGTACGGGCCACTTTTCGGGCCTCACGGTTCGCCAAACTTTTGCGTTGGGGTTAATCGTAGTCACTAGATGGGGATCTTGAATCCCACGCCGCACATGGGCAGCAGAGTCTAGACTACAGTGGCCGAGGGCCGGTATATCGTATCATATCGGATGGTACTAGGGTATCCAGATAAATAGGTGTACGTTTATTCCAAATATAACCAATAGTTAATCCCTGCTAAGCCTAGGGTATCAAGATGTCAGTGGCTAAAACGGAGCCTTGCTACAGTAGACCTACGGAAGCCACGGATGGTATACTGTTCCTCAATTTATGTACCGCAATACGCCCTGGCCCCTGAACAGTGAGAACCGTGAACGGTCGTGCCGTTGTGTTGGCCTGGCTTTTCAGGTTTGGCCATTGCTTTCAACTGGTTCCAACGGCTTTTTGTCTGTGGTTTCAACGGCTTTTTTCTCGGTGCAGTTGTTGTTGTTGTTGTGTCCCACGCCGCCCAAGGGCAGCAGAGAATCTATAGTAGCCTTCTCGGTGCAGTACTACCGATCACGAACGATCACTCTAGATTCTCTGCTGCCCATGTGCGGCGTGGGACACAACAACAACAACGACTACTACCGCTACCGATCACGTGGGGCACAACAACAACAACAACCACAACAACTACCGATCAGAACTGGCTTGAACCGCCCAATTATAAGGATAATCCTGGGATAATAATTAGTAGGTACGTCCTGTGTAGGTAACAACCGTGAAATAGTTTGGGTACTCAACTGTACCGTAGCAACTACAGTAGGTCTTGATTATTTAATTTTGGTTTACGACCCTTCCTAGAAAGTTCTGTCTGCCCACAACCTTGGATGGGAGCAAGGCCAAACGCGAGCGCGCGCACCAAACCAGTTGGCCTGCGCATCCCATTTTTGTCCCCGTAATCCCACTCGTCAGCGTTTAATACCTTTTCCTTTATCTTGGCAACGGGAAGGGAGTTAGTAAAAAACAGAAAGTCGCAAGAAACTTTGTTTTCAGCCTTTCCCGGCGTGTTCTTGGCTTGCCCCTGCGGCTCTTCTCCCCGTCCTTTTCATATATCATGGCGAAATACGTTCCGGGAGATGGGACTCGACCGCTTAGCAGCAGGAGTGCAAAGCGGGAGCCGAAGACAATCTTCGACGAGAAGCCGAAGTGGGAGCATGTTCAGCCTAAAGTGGGCAGTTTTGAAAAAATTGATCATCAGCCTGGTGGAGGCGACAAGCAGGTATTTAACGAAAAGCCCAAGTGGGACTATGTGCAACCAAAGGTGGGCAGCAAGGACTACATCGATCATGCCCCTGGCGGTGGGGCCGTGAAGGTGTTTAACGAAAAGCCTCACTGGGAGCATGTCCAGCCCAAGGTCGGTTCCAAGGACTACATTGACCACCGGCCCGGAGGTGGAAGTGTAAAAGTATTTAATGAGACGCCGAAGTGGGACTACGTACAGCCCAAGGTTGGGTCCAAAGATTATTTGGACCACCAGCCTGGCGGAGGTGCAATCAAGATATATGATGAGAAGAAGGATTACTCCAAAACTAAGTCAGTAATTGGCCAGTACATCGAAGGGCAGCTTCGCATAGTCTGAGAAGTTTCCGTTTCCAATGCATTCATCTGCTACCCGGCACCCAGAGAGGGGAGGCCTGATACCAACCTACGTGGTGTGACGATGACTAATCTTTTCTATCGCCTGTACATAAGCTACCAGGCAACCTGATCTGCCTTAACAAAAGTGCCTTTTCAGTGGCGATGGCGCCCATGATGCGCCCCCCGCTTTCTTTGGTCGTTCATAATTCTGAAGGGCAATCCATCCCAATGTGCCCAGATGCCAGGCATGGCAACAGATTTTGGTGGCGTTTGGGCCATTAGAGGAGCTAAACAAAGGTTGCAAGTAGGCAACACTACGAGTTGGATGGTGGATCACATTGACCGTGCCCAGACAAATTCTCTTGTGAAAGTCAGTGATTGGTCATCTCAAATCAATTAGACAACCTCGTATACGTCCGTCATTCTGTATAGTTGAGTGCGTTCCTTTGTTTTACAGTTTATCTACAATCTAGCAAGTGCCAGCTTTCGGGCAGGGATGGTACGGGCCTCAGCCACCATGCAACCTGCGATTTGAGTCAAAACAGGGCTTGAGTGGAAGCGCCCCTGTCTGACATCTGCTGAAATAGCACTTAATCTGACAAATTATTTATTAGCGAAATTGTACGGCCATAATTTTTTTTTAATTAAATTATAACATGACTCCGTTGGGAGATCATGTAGCACGTATTCCAAGGCCCGCACTTTCAAGGAGCAGCTAGAAGAGGACACGGGGGGGCTAGGTGTTACGGCCCTAACCCTTGTTTGGGCGTAGCAATTCCTAAAATAAATTAGTTTGGTCAGTCGAAAGTCATTTTGATATTGTTTGAGACTTTCGATAGCTATCATGGTAGATTCGGGGACTAGGCCGAGTTATTCCGCCAGCAGTTAAAGAGATCACGGAACTGCACCTCAGACCCGTCTAGCAGCCATGTACGGCCATCTCATGATCAAATTTTATTTCCTAAGAAATCTGAATCAATACCCAGCACTATATTAACGACGTGCTTAACACTTAATTATAATAAGCACGTGACGTACTGCGTCACATTGGTGCCACAAAGTTGGCAATTAAGGTGGAGAGAGAGCGATGGCCAGCAGACACACGGGCTACAACATCTGTCGACTGTCTGACAGCCACATTAGTGGGCACTGCCGTGTGCAGAGCGGTCTCTCCGCAGCATGGTGCGGGCGCAACAAATCCTGTGGGTGCCATTAATTGATTAATTTCTAAGCACGTTCACGACTGCATCACGTGCGTACGTGCCCATACAGAGTAAAGGAACCTTCAATTAACCCCTATACACAGGAGGGACGGGGCGCCCTAGGAGCTTCTCTCACTGCCACGAGCGGGCAGGCCACACTGAGCGCTGACAGATCTCCACAGCATGGTGCCAGGGCAGTGAAACCATTAATTAATTAATTAATTAAAATCATAGCTCCGTGGGGAGCATATGTAACACATAGCCCTGAGAAAGGGGCATCTATGGGTTTGGAATACAATCAGGGCGACAACCTGCATGTGTAGGATGTACAACTATCACCTGCTCTGGGTGCACAAGGTGCACCTGCACCGCCATGATGGTTCATGCATGCCTCCTAAACAAGCACAAGCACACAAGGCGGCTTGTTAGTGAAACCATGCAATACCATAGGTAGGCTGACGCATAGCTTATGGAATAAATCACAGGTAAGGTGTGCTCAAGACGCCGGTGAAGGCGCAAGCTGATGGCCCAAGGAGCCAGAGCTAATTGAAGGTGACCCCCATGGATGACGCCTTCAGAATTTAGCCTAGCCATGCCTACAATGGGACCCCCATGGATGTTGCATTGAGCATTTAGCCATGCTCTGCCTATGCAGAGAGTCACTCTCTGTTGAGAAGCCATGCCCTAGCGCTTGTATAGCTATAGATATCTTCCTCTTGCGACCTCGTCCGCCCCGCTCAGGCCGTCCACCGTCGCCTGCCCCGGGGCACGCCCGGCGTGTCCACTGTCGTCAGTCCTTGTGTCTTCCCTGCCTGCGTTCATGAAAAACAACAAAAGACCTACGCGGGTATACTACACTGTGCCGACTGGATGGGTCTGCATGCGAGCTTGAACGATCAGGGGAAGGCTTGGCTTCACTCCGCGTGGGGTCCGCATTCCTGCGCGCCCTCCCCATGAGCCCTTTGTTCATGCTGGTTCCGGCCCTTTACGCCATCGCTCTCCGCCATGCACCAGCTCTTTGCCCCGCAACCTCTCATCACGGCGGGTGCGTCCTGCGGCAGCTGCGGGCTTGCTCTGGATACTACTGGGACGCACTACATCGCGTGCATGGGTGGCGCCAGCAGAACCAGAACTGGTTCCTCTATCTCCATACCGCTCTCCTCCGGGTGGTGTGTGCCATGGTTCGGTCGGTCTTTCCCCACTCCACCATCAAGTGCGAGGACGCGGATGGGGCCGCCCTCTACTCACCCACCCACCGCCACGACATTACCGTGCTTGACTACGACGGGCAGGGAATTGCCACCTGCTCATCGATGTCTCCGTGGCTCGGCCGCTCTCCGGTCGCCACATCCTCCGGGCGGCTGTGCATGGATGCCGGCGCTGCTGCCGCTGTGGCTGAGCGCGACCAGTTTGCCTCCTACGGCAATGTGGGGCCCCACCGGGTCATCCCCTTTGTCCTTGAGGAGTTCTGGGCCATGGGCCCCCGGCCAGACAGCGGAGTTTTTCCACGAGTGCTGCCAACGCCGTGAAGACCGCCTCGACCTCGAGGGTCGGACCGCCCCGACGGTGGTCTGCCTGCACGTGGTCCTCGTATTGGCGGCAGCGCCTGTCACTCGCCCTCACTCGCACCGTGGCTGATGTGTTATCCCGCCGCACCCGGGCCGACTTTGTCGCGACCCATGCGGTCGAGATCCCTTCCAGGCCTGCATGGTGGGCCGGCAGCGCTGTTGCTGGGTGTAGTTTTGTGATGTATAGTTAGTTGTACCTTGTTCAGCTGGCGTGATCCTTGGATGTCCGTGTCAGAATACTATTAATTTCTTCAGGGTTGTTCTCCCAGTTATCGGGTTTTTCCTTATGTTGCATGCCCATCTGCCATCTCACCTCCGTAATCTATCATTCTCAATGAATATATATCTTCCACCCCGGCCATATGGCATGCATGCCTTCTATAAGGCCAATTCCCCACGCTGCCCCGTGTGTGCCTGATCGGGATGCATTGACCCATCATGGTGGTGCAGGTGCACCTTGTGCCCCCCGAGCAGGTGATAGTTTACATCCTACACCTGCAGGTTGTAGCCCACCAGACTGTATCTAAAACCCCTAGCTAGATGCCCCTTTCTCAGGGCTATGTGTTACATATGCTCCCCACGGAGCTATTATGTTCTCAATTAAATGAAGGTACTACTATAACGCTGAGCTAATATATCATTCCAAGTGCTGTAGTCCCTAAGCTATCCCGTTATTGTCAATTAATTGCCCCCTTCTAGACAACTCGCTTGAATGCTCTAGATACAGTTTCCCGGGGGAGCTAGCCCCGGGGGGAGTTCCACAGTTTGCAACTGTTAATATGTACATCCCCCCTGCCCCGCCAGTACCGTCAGTGGCCGGGGCTGGTACGTGACTCCTGCAATATTGGTGGATGTATATAGTCGCGCCACTTGCCGCGTGATGGCGTCCAACGGCTGCGAGCGCTAGCTCTCCCATCAGCGGGTTGTATTCGGGTGCAGATAACCGATTCACGTCCTACAACGTGTAGGTGTTATCTATCCCATGCGTGCCCCAGGCCGCGCGCGGCAGGGTCGCCACCCGTGGACTTTTCGTGATAGACTCGGCATGGACATGTGCTACACTACTAAGACGTGACGGGCTCACACCCGGGCAGCCTCCTGGTCTGTCTGTAAAATGGAGGCAGATGGTGCGCAAGGATAGATGGCACGTGGTGTTGAAGGATCTCGACCACCCCCAAGTATGTGGGGGCTCCGCGTGTGACCGCGTATGGCATATTCATAGCGATTCGGGCAGCGCTGCCCACACCCCTGTAACTAGGACCTAGACTATAGCTTACACCATCCATTCCATCCCATTAATTAATAAGGAAACGTGACTGCATCACGTGAGCAGAAGTCCTCAGTGGTAGGGGAACATGGGATGGAATGGATGGTGTAAGCTATCTAGGTCCTAGTTACAGGGGTGTGGGCACCGCGGCCCGAATCGCTATGAATGCCATACTTGGTCACACGCGGAGCCCCCACAGGCTTGGGGGTGGTCTCCTTCATCACTACTTGCCATCTATCCTTGCGCACCATCTGCCTCCATATTACAGACAAACCACTGAGGAGGCTGCCCGGGTGTGAGCCCATCACGTCTAGACTCTAGTGTAGCGCATGTCCATGCCGAGTCTATCACGAAAAGTCCACGGGTGGCGGCCCTGCCGTGCGCGGCCGGGGGCACGCCAGGTGAGGACATATCGCCCAGGCTGGGCGGGCTTGGTGCCAGCTAGTCTATCTGATGTATCTACCTGATCTGTGCGGGCCAGGCCGGTGCCCGGCTAGGCCCAGGCGCCTGTGCCTAATAATGTGGGAAACATAGGGCAAATCAGCGTACAGATCCTCATTACTAATGAGCAAACCAATTAAGGGGATGTTAATGGCCTTGCGCAGCATCTTGGTGACGGCGCCGTCGAGTCGTTGCTCCAGCTCCTGCGTCAGTGTCCAGGTCTCGGCGCCGTAGGTCAGGATCGTCAGAATGCTGACCTTGAAGAGGTCACGCTTGACGATCCGGGGTAGGGCGGGGTTGCTCCACCAGCGGCGGTGGTCATGGAGTTGCGCCCACGCCTTGCCGATCCGTGTCGTCATGTCGTCCGGCCTCGCAGTCGGGAAGCCAACTGCCGAGCAGCTTGAAGCGGCCTGCTGAAGGAGGGTAGTTGACCTCGGCATCGTCTAAGAGGCGGAGTGTGGGTGGGGGCCCTGCCATGCCGAGGGCCAGGGCCTCCGTTTTGGGGCTGATTTCTAGATCGACCAACCGCCCGAGCCTCGAGCGCCAGGCAGTCCAGCCAAAGTTGGGCAGACTTCGGTTTCTCGATGAGCGTGATGTCGTCGGCATAAATGAGGTCAGCTAGTAAATTCAGCTTGTTAGTCGGCCCCCCGGCCTTCTCCAAGCTCGTTCGTGATCGCTAGGCCAGGGGCACGGCCTGCGATGCTAGCAAAGCGAGCACGTGCCTGGTGCATAACATAATCCACTACAATAATAAACAGGTACGGCGACAGGACGCAACCCTGCCAGACGCCGGTCTGCAGTGGGCATCATTGGCGGGGTAATGCCGTGTTGATGAGTGCGCACCGAAGTGGTCGACCCCTCATACAGCGTGCGGATGACGGTAATCAGGGGAGTGGGGACGCGAGCGCGAGCAAGTACAGCCCATAGAGCGCCCCAGAGGACAGAATCAAAAGCCTTGATGAAGTCGACGAAGATCAGGATGGCGGGAAACTCACCAGGTTGCAGGAGCGCGATTTCCTCAAAGAGGCGACGCGCGACGAAGATGGCTGCATGACGGTGTTGCGCCCAGGACGGAAGCCCATTTGACTTTTCCCAAGGTGACAGTCGAGAGCAGAACGAAGGCGGTTGAGGATCATGCGCATGAACAACTTGAGTGCGGCGCTCTGGATGCAGACTCCTCTGTAGTTGGCGGGGTCATCAGGGGAACCTTTGTTTTTGTACAGCATAATACGGTAGCTGTGCTGCCACTCAGGAATTGGCGGCGCGTCGGCAAGCAGGATCCGGTTGCAGACGTCAAGCAGGAACCCCGTGAGCGCCGTCAGCTTAATCACCGGGGCTGGGAGCTGGTCAGGTCCAACGGCGGCATAGAAGCGGAGTTGCTTGGCGGCGGTGCTCAGCTCGAGCTCGGTGAACGGCGGGAGCTCGTTGGGGTCGGCCAGGGGTTCCGTCAGGGCTGGGTACGTGTAGTCCTGCTCAGCGGCGGGCGGCGTGGGTGGCGCAGGGACGTCCGCAGGCGCGCTACTGCCAGGCGTGCGGCCGCCAGAGGGCCAAGCGGCGGAGGCGGCGGGGGGGCGCCGAGCAGCCGGGACTGGGAGGAATACCACTGGTCGAGCTGCTGCTGCGGCGAGCCAGAGAGCGTTTGCGGCGTCGGCTGCGCGCCGCCGGCGGGCCGTTGGGCGTGACGCAGGCGGGTCCAGGCGTACTTGCCGTGCTGGTCCTTGAGGTGGGCGAAGTACTCGCGGACATGAAGGTCCTCCTGCTCCTTGGTCGCCTGCCGGATGGCCGAGTGGTAATCGGCTTTGAGGCGGGCGTAGCGGGCGGGGTCGCTGTTGTCGCGCAGGGCTTGCCGGGCCTGGATGACGGCGGGGAGCCGGTGCAGGCTGGTGAAGCGGGGCGGGCGGCGGGGGGGCAGCAGGGCCCCGGCCGCGGGCAGCTTGTCAGCGAGGTGCCGAAGGGCCGATGCCGGGCCGGCAGCGAACAGCTGGGCGTGGCTGGCCGGGATGTCCAGCGCGTCGACGAACGCCTCTGCCGCGCGCTTGTGGGCGCATTTTTCAGGGAAGTCCTCCAGAGCGTCGTCAGATTTCTCAAGCAACTGAAGTGTGCGCAAATCAGGTGATGCCACGTGCTTACGAAAGGGCGAGGGGAATCGCAGGCGGATGCGGGCGGTGCTAGGCTACTAGGACCTAGATATAGCTTACACCATCCATTCCATCCCATGTTCCCCTCCCACTGAGGACTTATGCTCACGTGACGCAGTCACGTGTCTATTAATGAATGAATGAATTAATTAGGGTTAATTAAGCCCATGCACGAGGCCCTGCCAACGGCATTTGCTCTGTGCGAGCTTCTATGGTCTGGTGGCCCTATATACTAGATCGACGACCGGACGAAACCTTCAATAACCAGTGTACGTAATTAACGAGCCGCACCAGCCACTCGCGAAAGATCCTAGTCTATATCATGAGTTATGCGGCCTGAAATGACCTGAAATCCGCTATCCGCAAGGACTACGAGAATGTAATTTTTTAAGGACTACAGTACGAGAATGTAGTCCAGTTCTAATTCTAGCTAGCGGGCGGATAGGCTCGCTAGGCCCGGATCGCACAACTAGTAGATTCATTATTCTAGATCTTCATCACTACTACTAGTAAGTTCTCACACCTCACACACTCGTTTTCCGGTTGTTGTAAGGGGTTTCCACCCCTGGCACCTCATTTTCCTTTACTCTTTTGCCGTTATATTTATTTTGTTAGAATCTTATATCAACGAGACACCCATGCAGCGTGCACAGGCCAGAATTCTGGACAATCCGGCGGGACCATGGGAGCTTGAGCCTGCCGTAATCTTTTCCGCGTTTTTGAGTCGTTCAGGATGATGAATATGAATGGAGATGGAAATGTGTGGCCTTAACTGTTGTTAATTGAAATTATGGCTGGCTGAATTCTTGTGAAACGGGCGGGGATTAAAATTAATTAATTATTAATAGACACGTGACTGCATCACGTGAGCATAAGTCCTCAGTGGTACACCGTCCGCATTAGAAGTTTTAAATAAATAATTAGCTTCTGGAAAATGTTCTGGCTGAAAACCATAAAAAAACAAAAGAAAATTAATTAAACGGGGGCTGAGGACTGGACTCAACAAACAAACAAACAAACAAACAAACAAACAAACAAACAAACAAACAAAATTAATTAATTAACTCATGTGGGCACGGGGTCGTCGCCCTGTGAGAAAACAAACAAACACTTTATATTATATAATATCAAGTACATAAAACCTTCGAAAATACCTTGGACAGGCGGGGAACATGAAATATCGTGAAAATCGAAAAAAACCCGCGAGACGCAGGCCGAGCGCGGGGTGAGGCGCGAACCAAGTGAACCGCTTTTGCATCCAGCAATCCACGCTCTACTGCCTCGGCAGGGCACGTCGGTCGGTACTCAGTAGAGGCTGAGGCCTGAGCGTGTCTACAGATGTACATGTAAGATGTACTACTCATGTGCGATACTTATGGGCCTTGAGCAATTAAATAGGGTATCACTGACCTGAGACCTCCACTGACTATAGCCTGTGGCCGCCGAAAGGGGGGCCGCCGGGCCGGGTTGGGGACGGCGTGTACCATATCTACCAAACAAACAAAAGAAATTTAATTAAATAAGTACCCACGTGCCTTGAACGGCTGCAGGACAAACAAACAAACAAAAGGTTTTAATTAAATAATAAAAACCCGGGACTCTAACTGGCTCCCCAACAAACAATCCAGGGTTATTCGTAATGCAAATACGGCAAAAATTGACCCATAATAACAAACTTCCAATGCGGACGGTGTAGGGGAACATGGGATGGAATGGATGGTGTAAGCTATCTAGGTCCTAGTTACAGGGGTGTGGGCACCGCGGACCGAATCGCTGTGAATGGCGCCATGCGCGGTCACGCGCGGAGCCCCCACAGACTTGGGCGTGGTCTCCTTCATCACTACTTGCCATCCATCCTTGCGTACCATCTGCCTCCATATTACAGACAAACCAGGAGGCTGGCCGGGTGGGAGCCCGTCACGTCTACTGTAGCACATGTCCATGCCGAGTCTATCACGATCGAAAAGTCCACGGGTGGCGACCCTGCCGCGCGCGGCCTGGGCCGGGCACGCCAGGTGAGGACATATCGCCCAGGCTGGGCGGGCTTGGTGCCAGCTAGTCTATCTGATGTGTCTACCTGATCTGTGCGGGCCAGGTGCCCGGCTAGGCCCAGGCGCCTGTGCCTAATAATGTGGGAAACATAGGGCAAATCAGCGTACAGATCCTCATTACTAATGTGCAAACCAAAGGGGATGTTAAGGGCCTTGCGCAGCATCTTGGTGACGTTGCCGTCGAGTCGTGTCGTTGCTCCAGCTCCTGCGTCAGTGTCCAGGTCTCGGCGCCGTAGGTCAGGATCGTCAGAATGGCGACCTTGAAGAGGTCACACGGGCGGCGATGGCCCTGGTTATCGCCTGTCCGACCTGATTTATGCGGATGATACCACTCTCATTGAGCGCCCCAAGCACATTGAGACCTGGCTGGACTGTCTGGGCTTGGAGGCGCGGGCGAGTGGGGATGTAGATTAGCGTCAAAACAGAGGTGATGGTGATTGGTGCTACCAATCGCCCGCGCCGCTCCCGCGGCTGCGGCGACGGATCTGAGATGCAGTTCCGTGATCGCTTCAAACTGCTGGGGAGCATGCTCGATCCTGACACGGCAGACGATGTGGACACCCGCATCGGTCTGGCCTCCATGGGCCAGGCTCCGCTCGCTCAACATCTAGATACTGGCACTCAAAGGACCTCGGCGAGGACCGCAAGCGCGTGCTCTTCAAGGTCTTGGTCCTCACGGTGCTCACATACGGCGCCGAGGCATGGACGCTCACGGACCGAGCTGGTCACGCGGCTGAACGGCATGTTACCAGGATGCTTCGACAAGTCCTGAACGTAGGGTTTTCCACGCATAGGTCGATAGAGTCTTTGTATAAGGGTATGCCCCGCATGTCTGATGAGATTAGGCAGCGTATAATAGTGTTTGTAGGACATCTTGCTCGAACCAGTCATGTAGACACCGCCCTTGGTCTGGCCGGCCCCCAGAGGCTTGGCCATGCAGCCAGGGCGGCATATCCTGACCTGGCCTGGCCCCAAGGACAAGCCCAGAAGTACTGGTAGACCTGCCATTGATTATACAGATCAGCTGCTGGCCGACCTGATGTTCCCAACTCAGTTTGAGCACCTCTCTCTTGCTTCAGTTGCTTGGACAGCCATCCAGGACAAGAAGAGGTGGCAGACCATTGTCCAGGCGCCCACACGCCAGCCCCTGTGGGCAAGCCCCCTACCCCCAGGAGGAACGGGCGCTTTACTGAGTAGAGTAGTTAAGATTTTGGTAGCCTAGATTAGATTAGTAGTTTAGCGCGTTTTCATGGCTCCGCTCTCCCCCACCCACCAGCTCTGCTCACCCCCACCCGCCAGCAATGGAATACATGCTACATGATCTCCAACGGAGTCATGTCATAACTTAATCATAATTTAAATTCTGATGTATACTTCTTCTGTTTTCTTTCAAGAATTATACTACGCGAGGACTGGCGGAGGGGTGGGTAGCAGTGTCGGGAGGCGGCAACAGGCCAATTGCGGCCGACCGTATTATTCAAAGGGTGCGCGCCACAGTGTCGCCTGGGGAGGCAGGTCGAGTGGCGGTTGAAGAGCTTGGGCGCTTACAAGAAGCGGTTGCTGCTTCGATAAACAGTGTGGAGGTCGCGCACCAAGGGCCACGTGCCCCAATCTATCGTGAACCGTCCTCAGAGCGAAACGCACGGCTACGCTGCCGCACGCCAACCGCGTCCTTCCACTGTCATTTAATGGCCTCACGCCATCACGAACCGCCATGTGTCCAGGAATAGTTGTCTCGCTTAATGTAAGTTCTTGGTCAAACCGTACAGAGCCTAGCTAGCCCAGCCTGTACGGAACTCAGCCCTTTGTGCACAAAGTCCCATACCGATGAAGGCGCACACATGCCCTGACCTTTTCTAAAGAAAGAACATGTCTCCCACAGCTCATGCAGACGCCGTCCGGCGCAAGCACACAAGCTCAGTCAGTGGTGGGTATGCCTCGCTACTCTGGTGGTTGTGCACGCCAGAGGCAGCACCCGCCAGCACACAGGTCGCGGTGGTGACAGGGCGCTCGCACTCCACACAGGTGTCGTCGCAAGTGGGGTGGCTGACCACTTTCCCTTTGTAAACCGCGGTGGTGCTGCCACCCCCATCCAGGTTGATCGCGTGGTATGCTCCTAGCTCAGCCAAGGTGGTGCCAAGCTCAGTCAATGTCATGCCGGACAGAATGTCCTCCTGTGTGTGCGGTTTGGCACGTGTGAGGGGACAAAATGAAGAGTTCAACGAGGGGTGAGTCCAGAGCGCACGCAGTGCAAGTGGCATGGCCAGAGCACTGGACGGTGAGCACCTGTAAGCCAGTGGGGATGATGCGTGTGGCAAGCACATACACCAGCAAGCAGGCAGGTGCAACGCTGCATGCATGATGGCCGAAATATAACAAGCACATTCGATGCAGACCTGTGGTGGCATCTCTCAACTCGGCTTGCCGTGGAGGTTAATGATAAAGAAGGATGGGTGCGGTGGACTCTACAGGATGGCACCAGCAGCTATCACATGAACCTCCTGTGCATTGTCAGTAGATGGCAGCCGCAACCACAGCGAGCGGGGCCAGTGCATCTGCCCCCGCTGAACTTGTCATGTGTCACCGGAAACTGTAGCAGGGAAGATCCGAGGGCTCACGGCGGGCCGCAAGGTGACACCAGGCAGGGCTGCGCTCTGTGACCAATTTAAACATAACCACCTCCCTGCCTCACACAGGTGCCAGCAGCAACACACATATATTCACGCAAACACAATCACCTCCCTGCCTCACAGTGTTGGCAGCAACAAACACATATTCAAGCAAATCTCTCCCTACTGTGATGGGTGCCACCACAACCACCAGCCGCACCAGCAGCAGCAGAAGCAGCCTCCAGCAGTAGCAATAACCCACGCGCCTGTCCTCTCACATTGCCATTGACCACCAGCAGCGTCAGCCGCGTGTCCCCCTCACCTCGCCATTGACCACCAGCAGCATCAGCCGCCCCTCTGTGTCGACTGCAATGGCGGTTCGGGGAGCAATCTGTAGGTCCGAGCTGCAAACACGAGAGAAGGGAGGCCGTGACAAACCAGATGCCAAAAGCCAGCGGGAGGGCGAGGCCAAATAAGGAGGGAAAGGGCCACGTGCACATTAGAGGGCCACGCGCACAAGAGAGGGCCGCGAGCGCAGGAGAGGGCCGCGTGCGCAGGAGAGGGCCACGTGCGCAGGAGAGGGCCGCGAGCGCAGGAGAGGGCCGCGTGCGCGGGAGAGGGCCACGTGCACAGGAGAGGGCAGCGAGCGCAGGAGAGGGCCGCGTGCGCAGGAGAGGGTCACGTGCGCACGAGAGGGCCGCGAGCGCAGGAGAGGGCCGCGTGCGCAGGAGAGGGCCGCGTGCGCAGGAGAGGGCCACCTGGGCAGGAGAGGGCCACGTGCGCAGGAGAGGGCCACGTGCGCAGGAGAGGGCCACGTGCACAGGAGAGGGCCGCGTGCGCAGGAGAGGGCCACGTGCGCAGGAGAGGGCCGCGAGCGCAGGAGAGGGCCGCGAGCGCAGGAGAGGGCCGCGTGCGCAGGAGAGGGCCTCGTGCGCAGGAGAGGGCCACGTGCGCAGGAGAGGGCCACGTGCGCAGGAGAGGGCCACGTGCGCAGGAGAGGGCCACGTGCGCAGGAGAGGGCCGCGTGCGCAGGAGAGGGCCACGTGCACAGGAGAGGGCCGCGTGCGCAGGAGAGGGCCACGTGCGCAGGAGAGGGCCGCGTGCGCAGGAGAGGGCCGCGAGCGCAGGAGAGGGCCACGTGCGCGGGAGAGGGCCACGTGCACAGGAGAGGGCAGCGAGCGCAGGAGAGGGCCGCGTGCGCAGGAGAGGGTCACGTGCGCACGAGAGGGCCGCGAGCGCAGGAGAGGGCCGCGTGCGCAGGAGAGGGCCGCGTGCGCAGGAGAGGGCCACCTGGGCAGGAGAGGGCCACGTGCGCAGGAGAGGGCCACGTGCGCAGGAGAGGGCCACGTGCACAGGAGAGGGCCGCGTGCGCAGGAGAGGGCCACGTGCGCAGGAGAGGGCCGCGAGCGCAGGAGAGGGCCGCGAGCGCAGGAGAGGGCCGCGTGCGCAGGAGAGGGCCGCGTGCGCAGGAGAGGGCCGCGTGCGCAGGAGAGGGCCGCGAGCGCAGGAGAGGGCCACGTGCGCAGGAGAGGGCCACGTGCGCAGGAGAGGGCCGCGTGCGCAGGAGAGGGCCACGTGCACAGGAGAGGGCCGCGTGCGCAGGAGAGGGCCACGTGCGCAGGAGAGGGCCGCGTGCGCAGGAGAGGGCCGCGAGCGCAGGAGAGGGCCACGTGCACAGGAGAGGGCAGCGAGCGCAGGAGAGGGCCGCGTGCGCAGGAGAGGGTCACGTGCGCACGAGAGGGCCGCGAGCGCAGGAGAGGGCCGCGTGCGCAGGAGAGGGCCGCGTGCGCAGGAGAGGGCCACCTGGGCAGGAGAGGGCCACGTGCGCAGGAGAGGGCCACGTGCGCAGGAGAGGGCCACGTGCACAGGAGAGGGCCGCGTGCGCAGGAGAGGGCCACGTGCGCAGGAGAGGGCCGCGAGCGCAGGAGAGGGCCGCGAGCGCAGGAGAGGGCCACGTGCGCAGGAGAGGGCCGCGTGCGCAGGAGAGGGCCGCGTGCGCAGGAGAGGGCCGCGAGCGCAGGAGAGGGCCACGTGCGCAGGAGAGGGCCACGTGCGCAGGAGAGGGCCGCGTGCGCAGGAGAGGGCCACGTGCACAGGAGAGGGCCGCGTGCGCAGGAGAGGGCCACGTGCGCAGGAGAGGGCCGCGTGCGCAGGAGAGGGCCGCGAGCACAGGAGAGGGCCACGTGCGCAGGAGAGGGCCGCGTGCGCAGGAGAGGGCCACGTGCGCAAGAGAGGGCCGCGTGCGCAGGAGAGGGCCGCGAGCGCAGGAGAGGGCCACGTGCGCAGGAGAGGGCCGCGAGCGCAGGAGAGGGCCGCGTGCGCAGGAGAGGGCCGCGTGCGCAGGAGAGGGCCACGTGCGCAGGAGAGGGCCGCGTGCGCAGGAGAGGGCCGAGTGCGCAGGAGAGGGCCGCGAGCGCAGGAGAGGGCCGCGTGCGCAGGAGAGGGCCGCGTGCGCAGGAGAGGGCCGCGAGCGCAGGAGAGGGCCGCGTGCGCAGGAGAGGGCCGCGAGCGCAGGAGAGGGCCGCGTGCGCAGGAGAGGGCCGCGTGCGCAGGAGAGGGCCTCGTGCGCAGGAGAGGGCCGCGTGCGCAGGAGAGGGCCACGAGCGCAGGAGAGGGCCACGTGCGCAGGAGAGGGCCGCGTGCGCAGGAGAGGGCCGCGAGCGCAGGAGAGGGCCGCGAGCGCAGGAGAGGGCCACGTGCGCAGGAGAGGGCCACGTGCGCAGGAGAGGGCCGCGTGCGCAGGAGAGGGCCGCGTGCGCAGGAGAGGGCCACCTGGGCAGGAGAGGGCCACGTGCGCAGGAGAGGGCCGCGAGCGCAGGAGAGGGACACGTGCGCAGGAGAGGGCCACGTGCGCAGGAGAGGGCCACGTGCGCAGGAGAGGGCCGCGAGCGCAGGAGAGGGCCGCGAGCGCAGGAGAGGGCCGCGTGCGCAGGAGAGGGCCGCGTGCGCAGGAGAGGGCCGCGTGCGCAGGAGAGGGCCGCGAGCGCAGGAGAGGGCCTCGTGCGCAGGAGAGGGCCGCGTGCGCAGGAGAGGGCCGTGTGCGCAGGAGAGGGCCACGTGCGCAGGAGAGGGCCGCGAGCGCAGGAGAGGGCCGCGTGCGCAGGAGAGGGCCACGTGCGCAGGAGAGGGCCGCGTGCGCAGGAGAGGGCCTCGTGCGCAGGAGAGGGCCGCGTGCGCAGGAGAGGGCCGCGTGCGCAGGAGAGGGCCACGTGCGCAGGAGAGGGCCGCGAGCGCAGGAGAGGGCCGCGTGCGCAGGAGAGGGCCGCGTGCGCAGGAGAGGGCCGCGTGCGCAGGAGAGGGCCGAGTGCGCAGGAGAGGGCCGCGTGCGCAGGAGAGGGCCGCGTGCGCAGGAGAGGGCCGCGTGCACAGGAGAGGGCCGCGTGCACAGGAGAGGGCCGAGTGCGCAGGAGAGGGCCACCTGGGCAGGAGAGGGCCGCGTGCGCAGGAGAGGGCCGTACAAGGATGAGGCGCCCGAAGCGCGCAGAGGGAAGAGGGGGGCATCGGTCCCTCATTGAGCAGATTGAAGCCCACTAGCCGAAGCAGAGACCAACCCACAAGAGGTAGTAGCAGGCGATATCCATGCACAACTCATGGCCAGCAGGGGCCAAGCTGGCGCGCTACAGCCAGGAGAACCGCCAGCTGGCGCGCTCCCTGACCCAGCCATGACACCCACGCGGGATCACGAATGGGACGAACGTGCGGGGGCGCGGCCTGGAGAAGCGACGGCGCGGCCCAGCACTAGTACTTGTGGGTGCACTTGAGTATTTGTGGTTGTGCAAGCTTCTGTGTTTACTTGTGTGTGCACGCACCTGGGCAGTGGCGCCCCTTTGCGCACGAGCCACCCGCTGGGCCGCACACCCATCAGCTCCACCAGCTCTACCGCCAGCACCTCGTCGCGCGTCAGCTCGCCAAGAATGTACCAACCGGAGCGGCTGATGCCGAAACCGACGCCGTCGCGGGAGCCGTCGGGGTCCAGCTGCGTGCCCATGTGACCGCAGCACTCCAACATGAACGTAGACACAGTCACCGGTTACACACCCACAAGCAGAGAGAGAGGACGGGGGGGGGGGGGAAGAGAGAGAGAGAGAAAGAGAGAGAGAGAGAGAGAGAGAGAGAGAGAGAGAGAGAGAGAGAGAGAGAGAGAGAGAGAGAGAGAGAGAGAGAGAGAGAGAGAGAGAGAGAGAGAGAGAGAGAGAGAGAGAGGGGGGGGGGGGGGGGGGAGGAAGGAGAGAGAGAGGGAGGGAGGGAGGGAGGGAGGAGGAGGGAGGGAGGAGAGGAGGGAGGGAGGGAGGGAGGGAGGGAGGGAGGAGGGAGGGAGGGAGGGAGGAGGGAGGGAGAGGGAGGGAGGGAGGGAGGGAGGAGGGAGGGAGGGAGGGAGGGAGGGAGGGAGGGAGGGAGGGAGGGAGGAGGGAGGGAGGGAGGGAGGAGGAGGGAGGAGGGAGGGAGGGAGGGAGGAGGGAGGGAGGGAGGGAGGGAGGGAGGGAGGGAGGGAGGAGGGAGGGAGGGAGGAGAAAGGGAGGGAGGGAGAAAGGGAGGGAGGGAGGGAGGGAGGGAGGGAGAAAGGAGGAGAGAAGGGAGGAGGGAGGGAGGGAGGGAGGGAGGAGGGAGGGAGGGAGGGAGGAGGGAGGGAGGAGGGAGGGAGGGAGGGAGGGAGGGAGGAGGAGGGAGGGAGGGAGGGAGGAGGAGGGAGGGAGGGAGGGAGGGAGGAGGGAGGGAGGGAGGGAGGGAGGGAGGGAGGGAGGGAGGGAGGAGGGAGGGAGGGAGGGAGGAGGGAGGGAGGGAGGGAGGGAGGGAGGAGGGAGGGAGGGAGGGAGAGGGAGGAGAGGAGGGAGGGAGGAGGGAGGGAGGAGGGGAGGAGGGAGGGAGGGAGGGAGGGAGGGAGGAGGGAGGGAGGGAGGGAGGGAGGGAGGGAGGGAGGAGGGAGGGAGGGAGGAGGGAGGGAGGGAGGGAGGGAGGGAGGAGGGAGGGAGGAGGGAGGGAGGAGGGAGGGAGGGAGGGAGGGAGGGAGGGAGGGAGGGAGGGAGGGAGGGAGGAGGGAGGGAGGGAGGGAGGGAGGGAGGGAGGGAGGAGGGAGGGAGGGAGGAGGGAGGAGGGAGGAGGGAGGGAGGGAGGGAGGAGGAGGAGGAGGGAGGAGGAGGGAGGGAGGGAGGGAGGGAGGGAGGAGGGAGGGAGGAGGGAGGAGGGAGGAGGGAGGGAGGGAGGGAGGGAGGGAGGGAGGAGGGAGGGAGGGAGGGAGGGAGGAGGAGGGAGGAGGGAGGGAGGGAGGAGGGAGGGAGGGAGGGAGGAGGGAGGGAGGGAGGGAGGGAGGGAGGGAGGGAGGGAGGGAGGGAGAGGGACAGAGAGAGCAAGGGTCAGCCTGTCTCCAAGTGGGGGTTGGAATGATGGATGCCACGTCGCACTTGCACGTTTGCACGGATCCATGAGACAGCGAGTATGCATGAACATTTGCATGCATGTATGCACACACATTTGCACGAATATTTGCCAGCATGTTTGCATGAATGTTTGCGTGCCGGCCAGCATGAAGGGTATTGCAACCAATCCTACAGTCACCGTGTCTCCTGACGGTGGCTTAGAAACTGTGGTGTTGCAACTGCAGCATGACAACGATCTCCTTCATCAGCAACCATTCCCTTCCCCGGGCACTGTCCCCTGCACCAGCAACCATCCCCTTAACCAGCTACCGTCCCCTTCCCCAACAGCTACGGCCCACCGCTCCACCAACAGGGCGCAGCTGGGGTGTCCACCGCCGCAGGCATTGCAGCCGGGGCTACTGCCACGATGCACCCAAAGAAGGTTGGTGGGGGGCGTACACAAGCCCATCAACAATCAAGAGTGTGTGTCCCTGGCATGATAGACGTGAGGGCATGCGTGCCTGCGTGGCAAAGATAGCACCACAACCCACCGTCTGCAAATTCAGTACCTACCATCAACGGTGCCGCTTGCGAGCAGTGTTGGTGGCCTGCCTCCGTGAATTCAATTTATAAACGTGGCCACGAACACACCTTGTAAACGGGGCCACCAACACACATTGTAAACGGGGCCACGAACACACCCTGTAAACGGGGCCACGAACACACCTTGTAAACGTGGCCACGAACACACCTTGTAAACGGGGCCACGAACACACCTTGTAAACGGGGCCACCAACACACCTTGTAAACGGGGCCACGAACACACCTTGTAAACGGGGCCACGAACACACCTTGTAAACGTGGCCACGAACACACCTTGTAAACGTGGCCACGAACACACCCTGTAAACGGGGCCACGAACACACCCTGTAAACGGGGCCACGAACACACCTTGTAAACGGGGCCACGGGGCCACGAACACACCTTGTAAACGGGGCCACGAACACACCTTGTAAACGGGGCCACGAACACACCTTGTAAACGGAGCCACGAACACACCTTGTAAACGGGGCCACGAACACACCTTGTAAACGGCCCCACCAACACACCTTGTAAACGGGGCCACGAACACACCTTGTAAACGGGGCCACGAACACACCTTGTAAACGGCCCCACCAACACACCTTGTAAACGGGGCCACGAACACACCTTGTAAACGGGGCCACCAACACACCTTGTAAACGGGGCCACGAACACACCTTGTAAACGGGGCCACCAACACACCTTGTAAACGGGGCCACGAACACACCTTGTAAACGGGGCCACGAACACACCTTGTAAACGGGGCCACGAACACACCTTGTAAACGGGGCCACGAACACAACTTGTAAACGGGGCCACGAACACACCTTGTAAACGGGGCCACAAACACACCTTGTAAACGGCCCCACCAACACACCTTGTAAACGGGGCCACGAACACACCTTGTAAACGTGGCCACGAACACACCCTGTAAACGGGGCCACGAACACACCTTGTAAACGTGGCCACGAACACACCTTGTAAACGGGGCCACGAACACACCTTGTAAACGGGGCCACGAACACACCCTGTAAACGGGGCCACGAACACACCTTGTAAACGGGGCCACGAACACACCTTGTAAACGGGGCCACGAACACACCTTGTAAACGGGGCCACGAACACACCTTGTAAACGGGGCCACGAACACACCTTGTAAACGGGGCCACGAACACACCTTGTAAACGGGGCCACCAACACACCTTGTAAACGGGGCCACCAACACACATTGTAAACGGAGCCACGAACACACCTTGTAAACGGGGCCACGAACACACCTTGTAAACGGGGCCACGAACACACCTTGTAAACGGGGCCACCAACACACATTGTAAACGGGGCCACGAACACACCTTGTAAACGGGGCCACCAACACACATTGTAAACGGGGCCACCAACACACATTGTAAACGGGGCCACGAACACACTCTGTAAACGGGGCCACCAACACACCTTGTAAACGTGGCAACGAACACACCTTGTAAACGGGGCCACGAACACACCCTGTAAACGGGGCCACGAACACACCTTGTAAACGGGGCCACGAACACACCTTGTAAACGGAGCCACGAACACACCTTGTAAACGGAGCCACGAACACACCTTGTAAACGGGGCCACGAACACACCTTGTAAACGGGGCCACGAACACACCTTGTAAACGGAGCCATGAACACACCTTGTAAACGGGGCCACGAACACACATTGTAAACGGGGCCACGAACACACATTGTAAACGGGGCCACGAACACACCTTGTAAACGTGGCCACCAACACACCTTGTAAACGGAGCCACGAACACACCTTGTAAACGGAGCCACGAACACACCTTGTAAACGGGGCCACGAACACACCTTGTAAACGGGGCCACGAACACACCTTGTAAACGGGGCCACGAACACACCTTGTAAACGGAGCCACGAACACACCTTGTAAACGTGGCCACGAACACACATTGTAAACGGGGCCACGAACACACATTGTAAACGTGGCCACGAACACACCTTGTAAACGGCCCCACCAACACACCTTGTAAACGTGGCCACGAACACACCTTGTAAACGGGGCCACGAACACACCTTGTAAACGGAGCCACGAACACACCTTGTAAACGGGGCCACGAACACACATTGTAAACGGAGCCACAAACACACCTTGTAAACGGAGCCACGAACACACCTTGTAAACGGGGCCACCAACACACCTTGTAAACGGGGCCACGAACACACATTGTAAACGGGGCCACGAACACACCTTGTAAACGGAGCCGTTGGAGATGAGGTCACCGAGGCAGCTGTCGGTGAGCATGTCAAAGAAATTGCCGTTGGTAGCAAACACACAGCCCCACGCTGCGGCGATTGCGCTCGTATTGGCCACGCCGCGACACTTGTCCGCTTCCTGTGCGTGGGGCACCGCCGGCACAAAATGGAACCAGCCTGCACGCGGGCGACGGAGTGAATACGCAGCAGAAAGCCGCACAAACGTTATAACTGCACCCCGCACGTGCACAGAGGGAACATCGCGGCACCCAGTGCCCGCAAGCAGCGGCACGAATGCTGGCCTGGTCTCGCGCCCCTAAGGCGCATGCTAGGCGGGCCGCTTGGGCGTGAGGGGGGCGGGGGGGCGCGGGGAGAAAGGTTTGGCATTTGCTGCCACACACCCATAGCCGTGACGGAGATCGGCACAGGGGAGCACGCCAGGGGAAGGCAAACATGGCCGTGGGGGTCCACCCCGGGGGGCCATTGACCAACACATGCCGCACGCATGCCCACACCATTATGCACCGCACTTCGTCTGAGCCGTCGGCCCCTCCCCTACTCCAGCACGCTCCCAAATCCAGCGCGCTCCCCTACTCCAGGGCAATCGCCTACTTCAGCGCGCTCCCCTACTCCGACACGCTTGTGCTCCTGGTGGGGTTGGACCCTCTGTTGTCCTTCCCGTCCCTCTCCGCTGCGCTCCCACCCATCACCATCGTAGGATCGGGCCCGCCTGCCACCATAGCCCGTGGGTGGCGAGGCTCATAGGTTCCCCGCACAACAGCTGCCTGTTGCCATACACACAAGTGGCTTGTGTACTGTGAGCTGCCATCAAGGTGTGCTTGAATGGCGTGGCTCAGGGCACCCCAGGGACGCCATCCGAACGGGTCCACCACCAGACCACACCGTGTCCAAACATGAACAGGCCCAAGCCTCACGCGAGGAATGAAGCATCCAAACAAAGTACTAAAATACTAGTAAAGAAGCGGCGATGTTGCTTTCCTGCTCGGGAGATCGCCCCCCCCCCCCCAGCACATTACCAAGACACCAGTCGTTCTGCACCCTGCAATATGTAGGCGGTTGAGCAGCTTCAGGCCGGCATGCTTCACGCGCAACAAGGGTGGCCGATGCCTCGCCATGGGGTGGAGTTCCACAGGGCATGTCCTTGCATAATGACTGCAGTAAACAAGAAAATATCTTCTATGCAACCATCGTGGTCATAACATAGTTCACATCTCTAATGACGTGGCCATGCCCACCTATGCGCGCAAACTCCACTGGGCACTTCCGCTGGCGCAGGTGGCACAGCCTTTCCTTTGCGGAACATGCGTACCATAAACCATGTAAGGCTCCTAAGCAGCTTGCCCCCCCCCCCCCCCCGAAGATTCTGACCTTGTGGGCTTTCTACAGTTGCAAGCACGCCAGAGCAGTTCTCTCTCGTTGTCGGCAAATGCAGCTTTCGAACGCGAAGCCCAGGGGATCGCCCTGCGGGTGGCAGCCTCATCATCTCGTAACGGTCCTGTCGAGGTAACGGTGAAGGATGACTTTGGCCGCTTTGTGTTGTGTACTCGAGCCTGGACTTCTCTTCACTCGCTAGTAACTGTACGTTTACGTCTACCCATTTGTTGCTTACAAGGTCTAAAGCGAGCACGTTGTCGCTAACGGTGGCAAAAGCTAAAATGGCTAGCATATGGAGATAGCACCCGACCTGAGCCATCATTTTGTCAATCTCAAGATGAAATCAGGCATGCCATGCTCAATGCAAGGAAAAAACTGGATTCGTGTAATTTTTTTAGTGGGCAAGTGAGCTGAATTTAGGAGAAGAGCAAAGAACAGAAATCCAAGGTCAAGGTCAAAACCCTGCCTTTTCTCCAACAATTAATAACTCCTGTCTTCACAAGAGAAAAGATTCCTGGACGAATCAGCGATCCTTTAATCGGTGCCTAAACACAAAACAAAATGACCATGACCCAGGCCAGTGCAGGCCGGGCATATATAATAGGGCCTTTCTGAAAATTTGGCAGGGGCACTAAACCACCGACTAAATTGCTCTATGACTGCAGATACGTCGGGCCACGTGCCCCTCTTTTGTCATCCGTTTATCTGTCAACGTAGGAATAGCCTGTCGCTGATCAGACGCTCACGAGTATGGCCCCCATGACGAGTCACCTCCGACAACAGTTCTGTGGTTTTTACTCGCTACTGGTTGGTTAGTACTGGATAGTTGCGGTATATGCCGTGCGACACATCACCTTGCGGTACGGTACCGATGCCACCTGGCGGTGGAAGGTACAATTGTCGTAACCTGCTGCGAGATGCAGGTGGATAGGTAACGGAATCGGAGGCCTCGTTAGGACCACGCGAAACAAACCACGACTTTCACGTAGCCCCGTGACCAACCCTTTCGCGTGGCGATAGCGCCCGTGCAGTTCCCAGTGGCAAAAATATTTGCCTAGGATACGGCAGTGTGGCTATAGCAGGCATGGCTGTTCAAAGCATATCTTCGTGGCTGCCAGTAAGGGGTTCTCGGTGTGCCTTCGTATCCCCAAGCGTCAAGTGCTCGACTCACAGGCTACGCTCGCCAGCACTTCCTCGGAATTTCCAAACACACAAGAAAATAGCAACAATGGCTTCCTCAAACATTAATAACAAGCCTGTCAATTTTCACCTTCTCAAATCTCTTCCCAAATTGGGAACAGCAGTCATTGCAGGGAACGCCTCCCTTGCCCTGGCTGCGTCCGCGGCGGAGCAGGCGGTTGCGCCTGCCGTTCCATTGGTTATTGAAGCATGCTTTAATTTTGGAAATACGGTACGTAATTGGCACTGGGGAGGCACATCTTATTACAAGTATTTCTAGGATAGCTTTCGTCCCACCATGCCGTTCTGGTTTTCTCCTTGGCTTCCCGGATAAGGACGTGGGTGCTCCTGTCCCAAGGACGCGCTGGTGGCACTGTCAGGGGGGCTTGACCTTCGCGTTAAGTGGGGATGTTTTCGCGACAACAACCTGGATGTTGCTAATTGCAAGAAGTGATTAATTGGGCATCTTCGTAGGCTGTGCTTGCTCTGGGCCCTCGTTGCAGCTCCCAGGTTGCAATGGTGGCACCTGGGTGGGTGCTTCAGTGAAAAATTCCGTTCCAGTGCTAAGTGTGCACATCCACTTTGTGGATGAGTCGATTGCTTGCGTTTCACGAAACACATGTTGTGCCTGACAATGCGGTGTATATCCCTTCACCACGCACATGCGATGGGGACACTTCTCTACCCTGACGTCCCTGCACGCTCCGCTGCCTATGCCCCTGGCTTCATGTGCGTGCAGTGCACGCTCCCCTTCTGGATCGCCATGATCTTCCTGCCCAGCTGGAAGGTGACTCGCAATGCGATGGCCTCCTACCTGCCCATGGCCGTGCCGGCGATACTCTACGGCGTCCAGGTGGCCACCCTCCTCGCAACCAGCAACGGGCAGAGCATGCAAGGTAGGCGACACCAGCAACGGGCAGAGCATGCAAGGTAGGCGACGCCAGGAACGGGCATAGCATGCAAGGTAGGCGACACCAGCAATTGGCAGAGCATGCAGGGTAGGCGACGCCAGCAACGGGCAGAGCATGCAAGGTAGGCGCCACCAGCAACGGGCCGAGCATGCAAGGTAGGCGACACCAGCAACGGGCAGAGCATGCAAGGTAGGCGACGCCAGCAACGGGCAGAGCATGCAAGGTAGGCGACATCAGAAACGGGCAGAGCATGCAAGGTAGGTGACGCCAGCAACGGGCAGAGCATGCAAGGTAGGTGATGCCACCAACGGGCTGAGCGTACAAGGTAGGCAACGCCAGCAACAGGCAGAGCATGCAAGGTAGGTGACGCCAGCAACGGGCAGAGCATGCAAGGTAGGTGATGCCACCAACGGGCTGAGCGTGCAAGGTAGGCAACGCCAGCAACGGGCAGAGCATGCAAGGTAGGCGACACCAGCAACGGGCAGAGCATGCAAGGTAGGCGACGCCAGCAACGGGCAGAGCATGCAAGGTAGGCGACATCAGAAACGGGCAGAGCATGCAAGGTAGGTGACGCCAGCAACGGGCAGAGCATGCAAGGTAGGTGACGCCACCAACGGGCTGAGCGTGCAAGGTAGGCAACGCCAGCAACGGGCAGAGCATGCAAGGTAGGCGACGCCAGCAACGGGCCGAGCATGCAAGGTAGGTGACGCCAGCAACGGGCAGAGCATGCAAGGTATGCGCGCGATTGCAGCAATGTGGGCCCCTGAATGTGGGGCCTGGGCGCTTGGTGTGTGGCCTGTTTAGGTAAGGCACGCAGGCACCGCGCGCGAGCTTGCGTCTCTCCTGCGCATGCCTTGGGCACCTGGCAAGCTGTTGGGTGGCTTGTGGAACTGCCACCTGGCAGTGCGTGGGTGGCTTGTGCACGTGGCCGCGCGCAGAAGGCACCGCGCTCTGTAGGCCATGCAGGGTCGCGATGTCCCTGGCTCCGGACAGCACCTCACCCCGTGGATCCACCCACCAAACGGATGCTCGTGTGGTGGCTGCGGTGCGGTATGTGCCTGCAGCCACATGCCTCCCCTCACCGTGACCTAGATGCGCCCCCCCTGACTTGCCGCCACTTGGCCACCCCTACTTGCGGCCACATGGCCACCCTCCCCTACCTGCTGCCACATGCCACCCCACCCCACCCCACCCCCTCTTCGGGTCACATGCCCCCCCCTCCACCAGCCTTCTCGGACATGGGCACCATCGAGGGCCTCACACGCATGTTCTCTGTACCCTCAGCCGCAGCGTTGGGCTGGATGCACTACATCGCGTTCGACCTGTTCGTCGGGCGATGGGTGTACGTATATCTGTTAGCTGTAGTCTATCTGTCACATGTTGTCAATATGTATGGTGGGCGGGTTGAGTGGATGCACTACATGGCTTCCGACCTGTTCGTCAGGCGACAGGTGTAATCAGTAGCCATAGTCTATCTGTCAAATGTCGTCAATATTTACAGTGGGCGGGTTGGTTGGATGCACGACATCGCGTCTGGCTTATTGGTCGGGCGATGGGTGTACGTGCACTTGATTAATGTTGATGACTGTGATTTCCTGAACTTGTGGGCGGGTTGGCTGGATGCCTGACATCACATGGGGCACGTTGGCCACGCGATGGATGTAAGTGCTGTTGTTGTTCGGCGGGTCGTGTGTGCACATTCTTGCTTGCAATCCATGTCGTGGTAGGGCCTCAAGTGCCCACATGCCTCTCTCGTTGCCACCCCATTGCTGCCTCCTCACGGTTTGGCCATGGGTTTGTGATGGGAGGTGTCGTCGGCTCTATGTGCAGCGTGCCCTTGTTGCAACGCCCAGAACAATGGACAGGGCGCTGCATTCGAGAATACTTGCGGTCCTTTTGCTGCATGCCGTTTCCTAATGGTTTTTTAAAACCACACGGCATCCCCCAGACCTGGTTGGTCGTGCCTGACTAGCCTGCTGACTTGTCTGGTATTGCAGGTCTGCGAATCAGTGCTGGGTGCGACCTGTAATAGCCAGCAAGGAATGGCATGGCTGTGCATGCTGCAGCTGCCGTGGGTTTGCCTGCTGTTTGCCCACCCTCTAAGCTTTGGTCTAAGATCAGTAGCAGGTTTTCCAGCAGGTGGCAACGGCTGGGTTGTAATTGTGGGAATGCTTGTATTGTGCGTGGTCACAAGTCATGTCCCTAGGACCAATGACAAGTCCAGCTCATGCAGACCTTTGGTGCTGGTAAATTTTCCATTTCCCTCTCCTTGGCATGGGATTTCGACGTTGATGCGTTCAAGGGTATTCTTTGCTCGAATAGCAAGTTTTGCTGTGCTTCTTCAATGCGATCCATGGTTTTGGCTTCTCCATGCCGTGTGAAATATACGTATGATCAGAAAGGAAGCCAGTTTGCAACGCAAGGAGGCAAGAAGCTTTAACAGGAAACAGTGGATGTAGATTGGCAAGCTCTGTTGTGCATTCTCAGGGTGCATGTAGCCATTCACAGCACAGCATGGCTTTGCGCGTCATTTGGCACTCTGTATGAAAGCTGCTTCAAATTGCGGCATACTCGCCCACGAATGCACGTTGACTCCAGCTGCCTTGCCTGAGGCTACTTTATAATGCCGTGTGCTCTGTGACATGACATAATGATCTGTACACGCCCCTTGGCCAACATGTATGCCCCACACAGGTACCTGGATGGGCAGCGAAACAATGTCTTCACATCACACAGCCTGGTTGGCTGCCTGTTTTTCGGTCCGCTCGGCTTCTTGCTGCACCTCGCCACGCGTGAGATCACAGCAAACATTCGGGGTGTGAAGTACACAGATGTCATCGTAGCAGGCATCGCACCGCCAACCAGCCTACCGCCAACCAGCCTACCATCAACCAAAAGTGACTAGCGTCGAGCTGGCTGCGTCGTCCCTATCGTGGGCATTGGTAGACTAGCCTAGCTTTCCATGCCTAGCCTGCAAGTAGTTGGGGTGTATTCTTGCAACATTTGCTCAAAAACACAAGTAAGTAAACACGTGCTCCCGTTGGTGAGTCACGGAGTTTTAACCCCGATAGATGGATGGATGGACAAACAATCCTACCAGTTTTATCACATCTATCTAATGCCTAAACTAATAAGCCGGCCAAGGGACATGCCATGTAGCAGTTAGTGCCAAGCCCTAGCGGTCACGCCAGGCGTTCTTCCCATGGTGGGAGACGCGCTTCTTCCCCCTGCGGGGGGCCGGGATCATTGTCCGCTACAACCTGGGCCCAGATGACCTTGTCCTGCATTAATTGATTAATAAATTAATTTGTTCATTCATTCATGTAAACGTGGCTGCGTCACGTGAGCACAAGTCCTCAGTGGGAGGGGAACATGGGATGCTAGCTATCTAGTTCCTAGTTACAGGGTTGTGGGCACAACGGCCCGAACGAATAGCTGTTAATTAATAAAATAATTAATTAAACTCGTGCTCCTGTTGGGGAGTCACGGAGCACCAAAATGCTTTTAAGCCCTGTATGTGCACGAGGTCAACTACCCTCCTTCAGGCCGCTTCAAGCTGCTCGGCAGTTGGCTTCCCGACTGCAAGGAGGACATGACGACACGGATCGGCATGGCGTGGGCGCACCTCCATGACCACCGCCGCTGGTGGAGCAACCCTGCCCTACCCCGGATCGTCAAGCGTGACCTCTTCAAGGTCGTCATTCTGACGATCCTGACCTACGGCGCCGAGACGTGGACACTGACGCAGGAGCTGGAGCAACGACTCGACGGCGCCGTCACCAAGATGCTGCACAAGGCCCTTAACATCCCCTTTGGTTTGCACATTATTAATGAGGATTTGTACGCTGATTTGCCCTATGTTATGTTAACCCGGGCAAAGAGAGCCACGAGCCACGAGCCACGAGGTAGCCATGGCTGACGGCGGAGCTGATAACTTTCACGTTTGAGCACCGACTTTAGCCGTGAATATCACAATCGACGCGTCTTTCTACGACGCACATGCTGATATAATTTTCCGAAGCTATTACGCAATATACGATGAGCAAACGCCTCTCGACGCAACGCAGCCTGGCGGCTGCGCTCAGCAATGAAAATACGTCTGCAGCTCCGGCTGCAGCTTCGCCAACCGGCCCAGAAGGCAGCGGCGCCACTAGCCAAGCTCTAGTGGTCGTCCAGCCCCCTGCTGCGCCCGCCTCGCCAGCAGCGTCGCCTGAACCCAAGCGGAGTCGCTCTGCCAAGCCGAGTTGGGTAGAGCTCGACTTTGTCGCCGAAGCCCGCCAGCCCGGCTTCCTTGACGCGCTTACCGAGGAACGCATCCTGGTTTGCGTGTTCTTTGGAACGCACGCCTCGCTTCTTGCACTGTGCAAGCAGCTCTTCATCCAAGGTCGCCTCTTTGATCCTCGCCGGAATCGTGTCCCCGCTTTCGACCCCTTCCCCAGCCTCCCCCGCCCCCACCTCCAGCAATTCGCTCTCTTTTCCCTCCTTGGCCGCTCCATCGGGGAGCTTTGGCCCCTCAAGCCCCTCACCACCACCTTAACCGCATCCTCCATCCGCTCACTCCTTAAGGAGGCCCTCGAGCAGCACGTGGCCCCCATCGCCGCAGATGTGGCGGCCATAGGCGGCACGCTGACTGCCGAGCTTCCCCTCCTCTCCACCGCCACCTCCACCATCTCCACCGCCACCTCCACCCTCCTCGCCTCCTCCACCGCCACCACCTCCACCTCCGACGCCATCACCGCCCAGCTCCGTGACATCGACCAGCGTCTTAAGGACAACGCCATCGCTATCGAGGTTCTGCAGAACACCGCAGGCCTCACCGCCCAGGCGGTGAAGGACATTGCCGCCAAGCCAGCCCCGGCTGGCCTGGCCGGCGATGCTCCTCCCATCACCACCTGGGCGGACATGCTTAAGCAATGATACCACCTCCACCACCTCCGCCGTCGCAGCCCAGCTCCAACGGCAGACGCTTGACCTCCGCGAGGAGGCCGAGCTCGCCAAGCGCAGCCTCAACGTCATTGTCAAGAACTTCACCATGGAGGAAGGTGAGAATTCCGAGAAGCTTATGCGTGCGTTTGAGAGAGAAATCCTTGGTCGCATGGGCCTTAACGGTGAGATCGAGCTGGCCGCCCACCGCCTTCCCCGCGCGCGCCCCCGCTCCTTCTCACCTTTAAGACCCCGGCGGACAAGATTTCTTTTCTCAGACGCCGCAAGCGGCTCGAGAAGACTCTCTTCACCCTTGATGACGACTTGACCCTGGCGCAGCAACAACGGCGACGGGAGGTATGGCCGACCTACCTCCAGCTCCGGCAGACCAAGGCGGGGCAGCCGGTGTACTGGAAGGGGGCGGCCATCTACGTCGGCCACAAGCCCTGGCAGGCGACCCCCGCGGCCCCAGCGACTCCAGACGCCCCAGCTTAGGGGAATACAGCAGTAGTAGTGTAGAATAGTTAGACCGTGGCCATGTACATGTACGCCTCCTAGAGGCACTATCCCAGCTAAGCCACGCGCTTTATTTAATCATGTACATGTGTGCCTATGATAAGCCACCCTCCAGATGATGCCTAGCTTTATTTAGTAATGTTGTGCCCATGCAGGGAGTCACTCTCTGCTGAGACGCCATTAATTAATTAATTATCAACATCACTCCGTTGGGAGTCAATGTAGCACATATCCCTGAGAAGGGCCGGCATATGGCTTTTAATACATCCTAGGCTACTTCATGCAAGGGTGGGAATGTAAGCAACACTTGCTCTAGGTGCCGCAAGGGCACCTGCACCACCATGCTGTCTCAGGTTCAACCCAGCGAAGGGGATCCTGGCACGGGGGAGGAAGATCATCATGGCTATACAAGGGCTAGGGCATGGCTTCTCGACAGAGAGCATCTCTCTGCATGGCATAGCATGGCTAAATTCTTAATGCAACATCCATGGGGGTCCCATTATAGGCATGGCTTGGCTAAATTCTAAAGGCAACATCCATGGGGCCATTATGGGCGCACATGCGCGTGGGCCACATCAGTGCTAGGCTAAGCCTTACTAATCTACACTACTGGTATATATATTCCTAGTCTGAGGTGGCAGGATCGAGGGGGCTGCCAGGGCTTGTGGTCAACGTGGATGACCGCCCCCCTCCAGTATACCGGCTTCCCCCCTGCACTGACGCTGCCGGAGCTGAAGGTAGGTCGGCCATAGCTCGCGTCGCCGCTGTTGCTGGGCCAGGGTCAAGTCGTCGTCCAGCGTGAAGCGAGTCTCCGAGAGCTTCTTGCGGCATTTAAGGAACGCCAGCTTGTCCGCCATGTACTTAAAGGTGAGGAGCACGGGTGCCGGGCCAGCCTTCCCCCGCGCGCGGGGGAGGCGGACAGCCGACATGTCCAGCTCACCAGTGAGTAACATGGGGGCAAGAATGGCGCGCTTAAATGCCTCAAGAAGGCTCGTGGAGGTCTCACCTGCCTGCTGGTCGAAGTGCTTGACGATGACATTGTGGCTGCGCCGGGCGATGTCGGCTTCCTTGCGAAAGTCGAGGGCTTGTTGCTTGAGTTGTGCCAAGATGGTGGAGGTGGTGGAGGTGGTGTGCTGCTTAAGCAAGTCCGCCCAGGTGGAGGGAGCATCGCCGGCCGGGCCAGCAGGAGCCGGCTGGGCGGCGATGTCCTTCACCGCTTGGGCGGTGAGGCCGGCGGTGTCATGCAAGCTCTCAAGGGCGTTGGCGGTGGCTTGAAGGCGTTGGTCGAGGTCGAGGAGCTGGGCTTTGATGTCGGCAGTGGAGGCGGAAATGGCAGTGGAGGTGGAGGCGGCGGCGGTGGAAACGTGAGGAAGTTCAGCAGTCAGCGTGCCGCCGATTGCTGCTATGTGACGCCATGCCCTAGCTTTTTTGTATAGCTATGCTGATCTTCCCCCCCATGACAGGCTCCCCCTTCGCTGGGCATAGCTTGAAGATCATGGGGATGCAAGTGCCCTGGTGCACCTAGAGCAAGGGTCCTTTACATTCCCACCCTTGCAGGAAGTAGCTTAGAATTTATGATAGGCCATATGCCCCTTCTCTGGGCTATGTGCTACATATACTCCCAACGGAGTTATGTTCCTAATTAATTAATTAATTAATTAATTTATTTATTTATTAATTAATTGCCCTATGTTTCCCACATTATTAGGCACAGGCGCCTGGGCCTAGCCGGGCACCTGGCCCGCACAGATCAGGTAGATACATCAGATAGACTAGCTGGCATGCACCAAGCCCGCCCAGCCTGGGCGATATGTCCTCACCTGGCGTGCCCCCGGCCGCGCGCGGCAGGGCCGCCACGTACCCGTGGACTTTTCGTGATAGACTCGGCATGGACATGTGCACACTAGACGTGACGGGCTCACACCCGGGCAGCCTCCTGGTTTGTCTGTAATATGGAGGCAGATGGTGCGCAAGGATAGATGGCAAGTAGTGATAAAGGAGACCACCCCCAAGCCTGTGGGGGCTCCGCGTGTGACCGCGTATGGCATGGCATAGCGATTCGGGCCGCGGTGCCCACACCCCTGTAACTAGGACCTAGATAGCTTATACCATCCATTCCACCCCATGTTCCCCTCCCACTGAGGACTTCTGCTCACGTGACGCAGTCACGTGTCTATTAATTAATTAATTAATGTGCACAAGACCGCATCGGCCTGGCCTGGGCCAGGCTCCGTTCGCTCAACACCTAGGTACTGGCGCTCGAACAGCCCATGGGCGAGCACCGCAAGCGCATGCTCTTCAAGGTCCTCGTCCTCACGGTGCTCACGTATGGCGCCGAGGCGTGGACACTCATGTGCACCCACACTGGCAGCTAGGCTCAACGGCACGGTTTACAGGATGCTCCTCCAGGTCCTGAACGTAGGGTTTTCCAAGCGCCCCTCATTAGAGTCTTTGTATCATGGTATGCCTCGTATTTCGGACGAGATTAGGCAGCGTAGGATAGCATTTGTAGGACACCTTGCTCGCACCAGCCAGGTCGACACCGCCCTTGGTCTGGCCGGCCCCCAGCGGCTTGGCCAGCCAGGGCGGCACATTCTGACCTGGCCTGGCCCCAAGGGCATTCCCAAAAGGGTACACTAGGAACTCGGCTTTGAGAATGGGTGAGAAATGGTGAGAAAAAGGGTGAGAAAGGTGAGAAAAAGGGTGAGAAATGGGTGAGAATGGGTGAGAAACTTAGGTGAGAATAAAGGGTGAGAATGGGTGAGAAAACACGTTTCTCACCCGGGTGAGATTGCCCCAAAAAGGTGAAAAAAGGGGAAAAACGTGAGAAAAATCTCAAAAAACAGGACGTGAGAAAAGTGAGAAAAACGGGAGGTGTGAAACGTGAGAAAAGTGAGAAAATCAGGACGTGAGAAAAGTGAGAAAATCAGGACGTGAGAAAAGTGAGAAAAGTGAGAAAACACAGCGCTGAGAAACACAGCCATAATACAATATGCTGGCAGCAGACACATGCATGCAGTGCCAGTAACAACCGCTGTTCAAAACAGCACGAACAATCATGATTTTTTCATTAAATGTTTGAATAATTTAATTGTTTACAGCTGCAAGAACCCGTTGATTCAACTATTCAACACTGTTACGGCGTTATGTACATCTTCGGCATTCAATGCCTGTTCAACACATGCAGTCTGTTATGGCGTTATGACATCTTCGGCATTCAATGCCTTTCATCAAATACTATATATGGCAGCTAGCTAACAAAGCGGGCCGCTCGACAGGGCGTCACATGCTGACTTGAAAGTGGGACCGCTCCCATTTCATTCTCGTGGTGCCTGCAAGAAATCAAGCAAACCGACACAATATATGCAAGAGGAAAAGAAATCAGATCCTTGACATAGATGTAAGCGTTCTACAAGGATCTTGAGCTCATCACCACCTAACAATCCATGCAGCAAATGTGTATGGCAAATCAAACCAAGCAATATACAATTCCACACATCCATGCATGCAAGAGGGGGAAAAAAAACAGGCCCTTGCAGATAAACATCTATTGCTTCAAATGCCAAAAACATGACACCTATAATTCCCCCCCAAATGAAAGCAGTGCAGCTAACCTTGGATGGTGATGCAACGCTCGACGCCGATGACATGGTATCGTCATTGCCATCCTCAGTGTCAGTCCTCCCACCACGAGCTTCCTCCTGGGCGGTCCAGTTTACCTGCAAGTAAGAGGCATACAAGGAAATAAACTAAATCAATGATGTTCAGGAAAACTTAATTGCAGAAAAAAGATGCTATATCAATAAATGGCGATTTTTATAACGGAACAAAATTTCAGAAATCATAGGGGGAAAAACAACAAAACCTAATCAGCCAACATAATTTACCATGATTACATGAACACCAATATGGCATGCATGCAAGATGCAAACAACTTATTTTTAGGCACGACTAAAAAGGTATACTTACCGATGTCATCCCCGTTGCCGTCGAGATGTCGATAGTCGCAGTACCCTGCCGGGCGCGAACAAGGGCCTTTTGTTTTGCTAGGAGGGCTTCTAGCCTGGCCAGTTCTCGCTCTGCCTCCTTCAAATCCGGCTCGAGTTCCATATCCACGTCGCTGAATTCCAGTTTAGCAGGCGCAACCGACAGCACCGTCGGCGTGGCGACCTCCGCCTTGGCCTGCGCCGGTGCCGGCGTGGCGACCTCCACCTTGGCCTGCGCTGCTGCCGGCGTGGCGACCTCCGCCTTGGCCTGCGCCGCTGCCGGCGTGGCGACCTCCGCCTTGGCCTGCGCCGCCGCCGCCGTGGCAACCTCCGCCTTGGCTTTCTCCACAGCAGGCGTGGTGACTACCACCTTTGTCCCTGCCTTTGCCTCGCTGCCCTGCACCGCAGCCCCAGCCACAACTCCCTTCGCACGCTTCACAGGCACCTGCTGCGCGGACTCCTCCACCTGTCTCTTTTTCACCGGATCCTGCATGTTGTTGGGGTCCACAGAGGCAGCAGCCTTCACGGCTGCTTGGGACCGCTTGAGGACTCGGTACGCCGTCATGTCCTCGGGGTACACTCTGCATCAAGCTAGAGCCACCCAAGCACATATTTCCTTGCTGTTCTCGTCTTGGGGGAGGTCGTTGAGGGCGAGCTCGTAAGTCTTGCTTGCGCCGTCATGCTCGACGAACAGGATTGAGTGTGGGATCTTCCTTTTCTTGTTGATGGAGCAGACTTTACCAAACTCCCAGATCCACTCATCCTGGTCCTTCTTAGGGTCCTCTAGGAGAAAGCGCACGGCGATGAACATCCCGATTTTCGGCTGGGCATCCTTTCGGATGTTGGCCACGCGGCTGAGCTGCGGCAGAAAGTGAGCCAGGCCCATGTCGAGGGGGGTACCGCGTTCCTTCTTGATTTGGGGCTCCCGTTCCTTCTTGAGTTTCTTTGGCGGCACATCAGCTTTCTTCTCTACTTTGTTCTTCTGCGAACCCGGCCTGGGCTGCCGGCGCCGCGGCCTGGGCTGCCGGCGCCGCGGCCTGGGCTGCCGGCGCCGCGGCCTGGGCTGCCGGCGCCGCGGCCTTGGCTGCCGGCGCCGCGGTTTCTGCGGCGGGGGGAGCCGACGTGGCGGAGGGGGAAGCGGCCACGGCAAGGACAGGGTTCCTTGGTGGCACAGGGGGCGGCGCCATGATATAGACGACCGACTGTTCTGAAGCTGAGGCCGGCTTTGCAGATTGTTCAAGTGCAGCTAGCCTGGCGCGGAGGAGGGCGATTTCCTGCTGCTGGGGCGTCAGGGTGTTCTCGACCTGCGCATGCCACAATTTCGGGGAAACGGACACAACCAACTAGGTACAAAAGTTAGAGGACGTGATTTCTTGAGCTATTTGCTCATCTGACATGGGGGCGCTTGAAAATGGCAAAGGCAAAGCGGAGCCCGCCGGCGGGCGTAACAGGTTGGTGGGGTGCTGGCATGCATAAATAAATGGGGCGGGGTGCTGGCATGCATAAATAAATGGGGTGGGGTGCTGGCATGCATAAATAAATGGGGTGGGGTGCTGGCATGCATTACAAGTATTACTGAATTTTTTTTCTAGGCTTGTCAGTCACTGCATTTCTTAACCAGATTTATATAATTAAGGGCGCGCGAATACCCACGGTTCAAAAAGAACATGTTCACGAGCATGGAGAGTGGAAAGCAACAATCTTTGCCGACGACATACAGTAAGCTAGTAGCCAGAATGCTTTCTTGCCGTAACATACCTTGGCCGGGGCTTGTGGCTCGAGGTGAGTCTTGTCTTGCTTGGTCTTCGCCATCTTGGGCTTTGGCACCCCGACCTTCACCTACGATCGTGCGAGTGATACGACGATTGTGGGGAAACAAAGACAAGCAAATCAATTAAAAGAAGGAACTTGACATCGAAGCTAGCGGCAATTAGTACACAATTTTACTCCAATACTAATGCTGCCGGATCAGAAAATATTGCATGCATGAAGTTCGGTTGCCTTTGCATCGGGAAAAGAAAAGCATTCAGTTCGAATAAGTCCAATGTAGAGCTTAGCTATACCTTTGGCGTGTCCAGGTTGGTTAGGTTGGCCAAGGCACCCCCCTCGTCCGGGTTGCGAATGCCGCGCTTCCCGCTATTTGCCTTGTTACTACTTCGAATTCGACAAGTATCGAGACAGCTCGGCGGCTACAAATTTCCGCGCCGGCTGGAATACCGGAGCCTTGCCCGCCTTCGCGGGGTCCACTTAATTTCTGCAATTCCTCGTACCTCCGCGTTGCTGACTCAAAAACTGAGTTTGCTAATGCCCCCGCAAACTCGCATATTTTTAGCAGTCTATCGACAACTGCATGCGGCAACTAACGCAGCATCTTGTTTAGCTTTTGGGTCCCCAAGGTGAAGGTACCTCCGCGATAGCACCGCTATCTGGCTGCGGAGGACTGCCAGCCGGTTACTCTCGGCGACAAATGGCAAAGGGACTTCCTCGCTGATCTTGTTAACACGGAATGAGCGCCACTCTTCATCTGTGGCCTTGTAAGGCCCATCCTGCTCTGCTGCCATGTAACTACCCAACGGCGGTTGGGTAGAAAAGTTGGAACCTGGGTCAATGCGTCGGCCGCCTGTGTTTGCGGCTCCATGGCAACAACGACTACGTTCTGTGGACGCGGCAAATTCAACGCATACATCATCTTGAAATCGTGACCGTCCATCTGCACCGATCCGACGACTCATGCAGTATCCCGCTTTTTTTTCTCTCGCAGGAGAGCCGTTGGCCGGTTCACGACGCGTGCGACCACTGGTCTGCATTAACTTAACTTACCTTATTAAGTTCTCCAGAGAAGTGACCCAAGCCGTCGGTTGGCACTCATCGACGTCAGCCGCAGTGTGTTGACGCGTCCGCGCGATTGACGCGGCGGCACCAAACGGCACCTACCGACAGAGGGAGCACCGCGCAACCTAAACAACGTGTTTGTCTCATCTGTGGAGGTCTGATGTGGCTTCGACGAGGAGTTCGCATCAAGTCTGACGCGGGGCCTTCCGTGACTTTACATTTACTGTCTTATTTATTCCTGAATACTAACAATGGCGGATTTGAACTGTAGCATAGATGATTTTTTACAGGAGGGGGGCGATCATCTGCCTGGTACCGGGGAGGAGGATGCAAAAGAGTTTGCCAGAAACTTCGCAGCTACAGTAGGCAAAATATCAGCAGACACACCACTTTATTCAGGATCCAGTAACACTGCCATAGCTAGCGCGTTGGAGCTCTTATCTATACTCGGCAGGCATTCTGCATCGGCTGTCCTAGCGGATGAGGTATTCAGTTTCATCAGCAAAGTTCTGCCAGCCGGTAATTCTCTGCCAGAAAGTGTAAAAGAAGCCAAGAAAGTCATGAAGGGTTTAGGGTTAGATATGCGTGTATATGATGCGTGCCCCTGTGAAAAATATATATTCATTGAGAATGATAGATTACGGAGGTGAGATAGGCATGCAACATAAGGAAAAACCCGAGAACTGGGAGAATAACCCTGAAGAAATTAATAGTAATCTGACACAGACATCCAAGGATCACGCCAGCGGCACAAGGTACAACTAACTATACATCACAAAACTACACGCAGCAACAGCGCTGCCGGCCCACCATGCAGGCCTGGAAGGAATCTAGACCGCATGGGTCGCGACAAAGTCGGCCCGGGTGCGGCGGAATAACACATCAGCCACGGTGCGAGTGAGGGCGAGTGACAGACGCTGCCGCCAATACGAGGACCACGTGCGGGCCGACCACGGGGCGGTCTGACCCTCGAGGTCGAGGCGGTCTTCATGCACGGCGCTGGCAGCACTCGTGGAAAAACTCCGCTGTCTTGGGGCCCATGGCCCCGAACTCCTCAAGGACAAAGGGGATGACCCGGTGGGGCCCCACATTGCCGTAGGAGGCAAACTTGTCGCGCTCAGCCACAGCGGCAGCAGCGCCGGCATCCACAGCCGCCCGGAGGATGTGGCGACCGGAAAGCGGCCGAGCCACGGAGACATCGATGAGCAGGTGGCAACCCTGCCCGTCGTAGTCAAGCACGGTAATGTCGGGGCGGTGGTTGGGTGAGTAGAGGGCGGCCCCATCCGCGTCCTCGCACTTAATGGTGGAGTGGGGAAAGACCGACCGAACCATGGCACACACCACCCGGAGGAGAGCGGTATGGAGATAGAGGAACCAGTTCTGGTTCTGCTGGCCACCCATGCACGCGATGTAGTGCGTCCCAGTAGTATCCAGAGCAAGCCCGCAGCTGCCGCAGGACGCACCCGCCGTGATGAGAGGTTGCGGGGCAAAGAGCTGGTGGCGGAGAGCGATGGCGTAAAGGGCCGGAACCAGTGTGAACAAAGGGCTCATGGGGAGGGCGCGCAGGAATGCGGACCCCACGCTCCCCTCAAGGGAAACGGAGTGAAGCCAAGCCTTCCCCTGATCGTTCAAGCTCGCATGCAGACCCATCCAGTCGGCACAGTGTAGTATACCCGCGTAGGTCTTTTGTTGTTTTTCATGAACGCAGGCAGGGAAGACACTAGGACTGACGACAGTGGACACGCCGGGCGTGCCCCGGGGCAGGCGACGGTGGACGGCCTGAGCGGGGCGGACGAGGTCGCAAGCCTGCTGGATCCCGAGGTAAGAATCCTGCACAGCCTGCACAAAGGGGAAGGGGGATGGGGTGACCAAGTCGGGAATGGCGCTGACGGCGCTGGGGACCAACCGGCGGATCTCCGCCCAGGCCTGAGCAACAGAGCCAAGGAAGGCGGCGGGGGCGAGGCGGGCGGCGCGGGTGAGCCCACACCCGCCCATGCGGCAGGGGAGGGTGGCCAAGCGCATGGAGTGAGCTGGCAGGCTAGGGCCGGGGAGGAGCACCTGCAAGGCGGCCTGAATGCGCTCGTCATGGCCTTCCGCGGCAAGCCGCACCAAGTGGGGGGGAGCGCCACGGAGCCAGTGAACCACCCGCGGGTGGGCGCAAAACCACAGGAGGAGCCCTTTGGTCTGGGGGTCCTTGAGGCGCGCCCAAGTCTCAAGGACATGGGTGCGCTGTTCCACGGTGGCCCGGAGCTCCTCTTCGACGTAGTCAGGGTCACCCACAGGGACGCCCAGGCACGAGAAACCACGCGCCCGCGCCAATGCCCCCGGGATAGCCGCGGGGAAGCCAGAGCAGTCCCCCTGGGGCGAAAAGACTGCACACTTGGGGAGGGTGAGCCGAAGGTTGATGGCCGCCATGGCCACTTCAAGGGCAGCCAGGGCGGCAACCACAGCGTCGGCCGGGCCAAGGGCATGGATATCGTCCATGTAGGCGAGGAGCACGACATCCGGGTGCGCAGCGTGGACACCTTGGAGAGCCTTGTGCAGCGGGGCAGACAGGTAAAAGGGGCCGAGGGGGTCACCTTGCTGGGTTCCCGTGCGGGAAGCGATGTCGGCGAACGTCCCATCCTCCATGAGGAAGGAGAGTTGAGTGGGTTCGCCGTAGCAGGCTGCTGTCCACGCAAGAAGGTCAGGGAACGCCTCGCCGACGGCCTCAAAGATGCTAGCCTTGGTGACAGCATTGAACGCATTGTGGCAATCCACCTTCAGCGCCACATGGGTCGGATGCGTCTCGAGGTAGGCCTGAACTGTGTGCACGATGATGTCGCTGCCCCCTTTGGTGGCGACGCCAAGCTGGGCCGCGACGGACTCCTCAGTATCACTCCGGTTGGGGCAGAAGTAGGCGCGAAACTCGGGGGCCTTTTGGCGACAAATGACCTTACTCACCAGCTTGCGTAGGACCTCGCCGCAAGCAATGGGACGAACGCGGCCAGCAGGCGGGGGGACGTCGTCTTTCAGGAGGGCAATGAGGCGTGCCCCAGCCAGCCAAGGGCGCGCCGCGGGGGCCAGGGACCCCGCGGCCAAGTCGGCGGCAGCCTCAAAGAGTGCGGTCGCCCCGCCATGGCCCGCCATCACGGAGAGGTGCTCGTAGCGCCAGCCTGAGGGGCCGGTGGAGGAGGCGTTCGGCAGATCCTTCAGCACAGCCGTGAAGATGTCCAGGTCCAGGACAATAGGCGGGGGCGGGGGGGTGGCCGGGGCGGGCACCGCAAAGGCCGGTTCGTCGGGGTGAAGGTCGCGCAAAGCCTGCAGGGTCGGGGGAGTGGAGGGAGCCAACGCGGTCAGTTCAAGCTTTTGCATGGCCCGGCTCAATTCACCTACCTTCACCAACCGCATGACGTCAGCTTCCACCCGGGCAAAGGAGGCGGCCCCCGACACCCGGGTGGAGGCCGGAGGCTGCAGCGCCCACAGCCCTTCCCAATCCCCGAGGAGGAACCGCCGGCAGCGAGCGATGACCGCACCCTGTACGCCACGCACGCCCCGCTCCAACGGCGCTAAGAGGAGCCGGGGGGTGACGAGAAACAGCTTGTGGCCGAGTTCGTCGAGAGGGTGACTATGCATCCGGGCCAGGGAAAGCAGGGCGCAGCGCGTAAACAAGCTCCGGGCGCGGTGAGGGACGTCCGGGAGCGTCATGCAAGGGTTGCGCGCACAGGCGGCAAAAGGGAGCGTGGCCAGGAATGCCCAGCCTGCCGAGAGGTCCCCCGGATCGCTCGTACCCTGCGATGCCGGTGGAGGGGCAGGGGCCGACCGAGGGGCCGCCCCGGACCGGGAGGCCGGTGCGGCCGCCGGGCCGCCGGGCAGGCCGTTCTGGGGGGTTTGGCGGCGGCACTGCCGCTCATGCTGGTACCGCCCGTGGATCGAAAAAATCCGCTGGCAATGGGCTGCCGGGCAGCGGTAGCAGTCCATGGCGCGCATGGCGGCCTCCGTGATGTGGGGGTGGGAAGCCCGAATGTGCACCAGCAACGAATTCCGGTTGGGCAGGCGCGCGCCACACGGGTCACCAAGGGGACCATCGACTTGGCAATAATGGAAGCCATCTGAGGGGGTGCGCCCACCCGGTTGGGCCGGCCCGGGTCGAGAGGGGGAGGGGTCGGGAGCACCCTCAGCCAGAGGAACTACAGCTGCAGCGGAACCCAGGGCGGGGCCGGCCGCCGGGCGGTCAGCAGGGCTCGTGGCAGCCGAGGACAAGACCGGCGCGGGGACGGCCCCCACGGCCGGGAGGGGGGCGCTGGAGGAGGCAGCCAAGCCGGCGCGCGACCCACGACCACGCACAGGGGAGGCAGGTGTCGGGGCAGGCGCGTGGGACTGGCGGCGCACGGACACGGGCGAGGGCCCCAGCGGGAGAACGCCAGGAGGCAAGGGGGAAAGGACCGCGGCCCGGCAAAGGGGGCAGGTGGCGGAGGTCGTGTGCAAGCTCGTGGCGATGCAAGCTTGATGGAAGACGTGGCCGCAAGCAGGGAGGCGGCAGAGACCGTCACCAGGGCGAGGCAGGTCCAAGCAGATGGGGCAGGAGGGGCCGCTGGCAGTGACATCCACCAAGTGGGCCGGCCCGTAGTGGGCGGGCGCCGCGTCCCACCCCAGCTCCCAGCTCGGCAGTCGGGCGATCTCATCGGCGGAGAGAAGACGGCGGCGCGGACCAGCAGGGTGCCAGACATGGGGGATGCCCGCAAGCTCGAGCACATCGTGCAAGATGGCGGGCACGGCCGCACCCGCGCTCAGCTCAAGAACACGCCCCCCCCCGCATCGTACAGAACCAGGTCGCCGGCGTGCACGGTGACAGGAGCCCCGAAGTCAACGCGCAGGCGGGCGGCTTGCGCTGGGGTGACCGCCGTAGTCAAGCGCCCGTGGGCCTGCGCAACAAGGCCGGCCGAGCCGGGCCCGGCAGAGGCAAGAAACGTGTGCAGCTGAGGGCGATCGAGCAAGGCGTGGTCGGTGGCCCCCCCAGCGAGATATGTCGCACGGGCGGCCTGCTGGGCCTGCACGGCAAGCCCTGTAGCAAAGAGCACCACCGCCTGCGCCACTTGAGCGTCCAGATTCAGGAGCCATTCTTGGCGCACCGCGGGCAGGTGCCAAGGCAGGCGGCCGCCGGCATGGTAGTCCTCGAGGACAAACCCCCAAAGCGTGGAGGCAAGGACAGGGGGGGAGGCTGCCTGCAGCATGTGCCGGACACGAACCACAAGGGCACTAAATTCAGGGGGCCGTGGGAGCGTAGGAAACGCCGCGTGCAAGCCGACAGCGTCCAACAGCAAGGGGCAATACAGCCAAGAGAACGTGGCGTGCCGGAGCGCGCTGACGCCCGCAATGTTGGTGGGGGGCCAAACGGAGAAGTCGTGGGACCCAAGCGCGGCCGACCAGGGGCCCACCACAGGAGTCGCCGCAGGGTGTCCCACAGCCTCAGGGAGGAGAGCCGCCAGGGACCCCTCAAGCACAGGAGGACGCAGGTCAGTGGCCACCGCCGTGCTGGCCGGAGGTGGATCCCCAGAGCTAGGCGGGGCAGGGCCAGGGGACCCCGCGGAGGGGCCGGACGTGACGGCGCGGGGAGAGCGGGAGCACGGTGTGGAACCCTCCACGAGGGCCGCAAGGCCCAGGAGAGGGTCCAGCGAGGGGCTGCGGGAGGGGGCGCGGGCCGAATGGGATCCCGGGGTCGACACGGCCGCGCGTCGGGAGCCTAGGGACGGCCGAGGCGGGGCCACGCAATGAGGGCACGCCCAAGGACCCGGGGGAGGCAGCCGGAAGAGGGGCGGGACCAAGCAGCGCGTGTGCCAGCCGCATTGGCACGAATCACACACAAGGAGACGGGGGGCATCCTCACCACTGTGGCAGACCTCGCACACAAGCGAGAGTGGCACAGGGGCGCCACGACCGCCGTCGTCCAGGTCGCCCATCTCCTGCAGGTGCGCCGCGATGCGTAAGGACCGACGCGGCGCAGGGGCGCCACTAGGCAGCGCATCCCGCGCCCGGGAGGTGCGGCGTCGTGAAGGAGGCATGGGGGAGGTGCGTAAAACAACGGAACCGGAAGCGCGGGGGGAGAGCGAGATGCGGACGCGGGGGGTTTGGGGGGCGTGCCCCCCAAGCGGGGGGTTTGGGGGGCGGCAGCCCCCCAACGCGGGGCGGCCGCGGCACCGCGGCACCTCGGCGCAGGTTTTTTCAGCTGTGCATGGAGAAAAAAACGTGTCTCAATCCAGGAACCCCCGTCGGTTCATCATGTCAGCCTAGAAAACTGGAGCGGTGGAGCCACAACTAACGGGAAAGCCGCATTCAAATTCGCCTAGCCCACGGGTCACAATTGGCCGACAGGTAGATGCAGCCAGCCCCGGGCGTGTCGCAGACAGTAATCACTACGGTAGGCCGCGGTGCCGCACCTCGGCGCAGGTTTTTTCAGCTGTGCATGGAGAAAAAAACGTGTCTCAATCCAGGAACCCCCGTCGGTTCATCATGTCAGCCTAGAAAACTGGAGCGGTGGTGAAAAATATATATACAAAACAAAAGAAGTCCAGACCTGCCCTGTATGTAAAAACAATAGATTTGAACAATACGAAGATAGAAATGGAGAGACAGTAACAACAAGAAGGGCCCATCGCCAAGTTAGATATTTCCCTCTTATAAATCGTTTCCGGGGATTTTTTAGGATACCCGAGATGTCCAAGGCATTACGATATGCTGGAGAAACTGAAAACAAACAAGATGAAGAAGACCCAAATCGGAAAGTCCACGGAATTAAAGGTAAAAGGTGTCCTTGTCAATTTTTTTTCTGCACGTGCTTTTTGGCTGGCTGTATACGGTTCACCCAACTCATGCTGCATATGTTGTGGTGATTTTGCTGCATATTATAACATTTGGTTGTGCCGCCCGCACTTCGGCCGTCCCGTTTACCCACCTCCCTGTTGTATAATTGCATGCAGATTGCCGAGCGATGCTGCACGTCAAGAGAATGTTCCCTCAGTTTCGGCTTGACCCACGCTTCCTTTTTTTAGCGCTTTGTTTTGATGGAGTATGTCCTAGGTGCTACATGGACCAGCACTCCAGCTGGCCGTGTTTCTGTGCAATCTTGAACCTGCCTGAATGGGTCTTCATTAACAAACATTTCTGCCCAATGGTGCTTTTGGTGGGAGGGAACAAGAAAGGTAAGGCCCCAAAGAATATGCACATTTTTCTTGACCTGATTGTAGATGAGCTGGTGAAGATGTGGGATGGGTTTTACATTTGTGATGTGTTGGATGATGATGAGCATGGTTGTAACAACCAAATGTTACATCCAAAGTTTTCCTACTGTTGAATCTTATTATGAGTTCTTTAGGACAATTATTTGAGAAGTTAGGAGGCTTCGACGTCTGATAGATATTGGGCCTGTTGAGATCTGTCGAATCTATTGTTCTACCCTCATTGGTCGTGGCCTGATCCACGTAGGGTACTTTGCATGGTGTTGTTTAGTCAGTCAAAGATTCTCTGCAGTACCGTTGTACCTGGTGGATTTGGTTCCAGGTCCTTGAGATTTCGTATGTGCTGGCTTTGTGTTGTGTGGAGGATTCGGAGGCTAAGATCTTATCTTGAGTGATCCTCACTTTTGATTGGTCCTTCCGGGTTAGGGTTGGATGGATGCTGCGTGCACGATGACTTTTATCCTGTTTGGGGCGGCCGTGCATGTGTGCGTACGTGAGAGCTAAAGCTATGGTGTAATTCAAGGGTTTCCTTGTTTCATCAATCAAACAACCCTTGCCAAAAGTCAACTATAACTTCAACAGATAGTCGACTTGGATATAACTTGTCTGTTGTGTCTAACAAGGGTGGGGACTCATTCCCTTAACTGTTGAAGATCCATCTTCATTGCTTCTCTGGACGTGAAGTTATCTGTCGCGACTCCAACCCAGGTATAAAGATCTTTTCACGCTAATGTTGATACTGAGGCTGTTGCAAACACAACATTTTTAGTCGTTACATTGGTATCGGAGGTTTCTACCTAGGTGTTGGTTGTCTTGACAGTATTAGTTCACGATTAACAATGGAATTCTTGCCAGACCCAGAGAGGGTACGTTATGCTGTGTATTCGGACAGTTCTTAAGAGTGTGACTCATCCTTATGTGACAGTCTTGCTCTGAGAACTGCCTTGAGCCCATAAGTCTCTAACGTTCCCCAGTCCGGCATGCGCGACCCATGGAGTGATGAGTAACCCGGAGACACAACCACCGTTATCAAGTAAGAGAGTTGAAGATGCAACCACATCTTTAGCAGCTCAACGGACGACCGGTGATGAAAGGGTTTCATCATCTACTCCCAGACGTCAACTATTTGGAGATACCACCTTAATGTCTGCTTCCCGCAGATATTCGCTGTCGGTCGGCCCAAAGTTCTCCATCTTGCCCCTCGGTGTGCAACCAGGCGAGCCCTCCCTGCGTGGCATTGGTAGAGGTGTACCACGGTTCTCCAACGTGGGGACACGCGTTCGCCAGCACCCGAATACGGTTCGGCTATTCGTTTTGGCTACAACACGGTGCCGGGGCGAGACGGCACTCGGCTAGCGGCTGACGAGCTGACAGCGGAGAAAATTCGATTACAACATGAACGTGAGGAAGCTGCGAGAGCTAGAAGTGTGGCGGAAGCGCTGGAGAAGAGTGTGGGTAGGACTATTGCGCGTGTGCAGCAACTTGAGTCGCAAGGGCAGGCGGGCGATGGAGAGTCTGTTTTCGTGGATCAACCGTCTCCAACACTGGGTATACGAGGGTATATGCGGTTGACGCTCCTTTTGTTGATGAAGGGACAGATGCACAGGGGCATGAGCCTCCACGGCTCTCGGTGGCTGCGACATTGTCGGAGAATCAGAATGCACCACACGCCCCAGTGATGGAGCTCACGTCTTTGTATCCTCGTACTGTTCCTTTTCCTAAGGTGGAGTCGGTAGACAAGCTATCGCTGACCAACCTTACCCATCGCAGCTTCGACCATTTCTCCACCAAGTTTCAGGATGTCTTCGCTATCCACTTCGCCAACTATGGGCCCAAGGCAGAGGAACGTCTCACGATGGACATCCAGAAGAGAATGGTTAGGCAGCGGATGAGCGACAGTGCCAGCGACCGTTTTGATGAGTTTTTGCGTTCTGTGGCTGGACGTGCGTGTACCGACCTCCCCTCTCTCCTATTGGGCTTTCGCCGGTTTCTGTTACCCCAGGATCAGCTTCGCATGGATCGGGACGCACTGGCTAACTGTACGCAGGCTGGTTTGACGCTGCCACAGTTCGTGGAGCAATTCACCAACCTTAGAGCCAAGATTCCCAATGCTCTGACGCAGAGGCGCTTCACAGACTACTGCATGGCATGGCTCCACACGTGCGACTGGATGTGGACAAGCACTTCTCCCAGTTCGACTACGTGGATTGGCAATGGGACAAGGTGTTGTCTTATGTGCTTACCCTTTGTCGTGTGCCTGCTTTTTCTGTCAAGTGGGAACCTGTGGCCACGCCAGTGCCACCCATCAAGAAGTCCCTGAACCAGCTGGATGACCTCCTGGGGGAACTCAATGCATTGGATCCCACCCAGGGTAACTGTTTTATCTGCAACCAGCCAGGTCACTTTGCACGGGACTGCCCTAGACGGGACCAGTTTCCCCCTGCCACGAGAGGACCTTTTGGCGCCCTGCCATCTCCCAGGCCACCCAACCTTCCTCCTGGCGTTCCTGCTGGCGATCACCGGATGCAGCCAGGGTTCCAGCCCAACTTCCAGCCCTCTGGGAGGTTCCAGTCCCGCGCTAGGCCCTTCAGCAGACAGGATAAGCGTAGGATGGTGAACGCTCTCATGCAGCTGCTGGCAGATGAGGAGGATGGGGGGACGAGGATGAGCCTCCAGCACCACCTGAGCAGCTTCCACCATCGGGCAGTGGAGCATCCCCAGACCCACCTGAGTCAAAAAACTAGTTGGGTCCCCAGGTCATCCTTCTGTCATGGCCAGGTCTGACCTGCCTGCTGTTGACGTTAGGCCAGTGAACACTGTGGGTGCTTCTGACCCTGCTGTCCCTGTGGGTCCTCCTGTACCAGGTCACTTACTCAAGTTTCAGGCTAGGCTCCTCAACGTGCCAGTCCCCTTGGCTCAGCCAGCTTGCTTGTTTATGATTGATTCTGGTGCTGGCAGTAATTATATTGCTGCATCCTTGGTGCAGGAGCTGAAGTTGCCTGTGTTGGCCCACCCCACACCTGTCATGGTGCAGTATTCTGATGGCAGGAGAAGCTGCTCACCTGGCTATGTGCAGCTCATCTTCCAAGTTTGTTCATCCCAGACTTTGGAAGTGACAGCAGATGTCATTCCCCTCACGGCAGCAGATGTGATTTTGGGGATCCCATGGTTGTCTGACACCAATCCTGCTATTTCTTGGCCTGACAGGGTGGTCCAGTTCAAGGATGGGACAGTGTGGGATGCTACCTGTGTGTTGCCAGGGGGGAGAAGAACAGCCACTGAGTGCTGTTCCACACAGACAGCTGTCAATGATGGCAAGGGAGGGGAAGCAGGTGCGAAAGGGGTGGATCAAGAGCCGACTTTGGAGGAGAAACGGGCTGCCCTACTGAAGCATGTGTGGTCTGCCAAGCATACTCTGTCTTATTTGGCCACCTATCCAGTGGAACACATCTTTTTCCTGCATTTGGTGCCTAATGAACCTGAGTCTGCTAGTGGTCATTCTGTCAATGCTGTCAGTTCTACTGTCACCACTGAGCAACAACAGCAGCATGATGCCTTGTTGGACAGGTATGGAGCCATCTTTGAGGACAAGATGCCCCAGTATCCTCCTGAGGGACCCATCACACATGTCATCAAGTTGGTAGAGGGTGCTCGTCCTCCTTTGTGCCTATGTACAGGATGGGCCCTGCAGAGATGGCAGAGCTGAAGACCATACTTATTGGCCTGTTGGAGGCTGGTCTGATCCTCCCAGCTAACAGTCCTTTCAGTTCTGGGTGTTTGCTTGTACCCAAGCATGATGGGGGGTGGAGGTTGTGCATTGACCTGAGGGGACTGAACAAGGTGACTGTCAAGTCCAGGTACCCTCTGCCCAGAATTGATGAGTTGCTGGAGAGGACTGCAGGAGCTGCCTTCTTTACCAAGTTTGACCTCAGGCATGCTTTCTGGCAGATCAGGGTGGCTACTGAGGACATCCCCAAGACGGCCTTTTCTACCCCATGGGGACAGTTCCAGTGGACAGTAATGCCCATGGGTGCCTCTAACAGTCCTGCCACTATGCAGATGTTTGTCAATGCCATCTTTGGCCACCTGACTGGAAATGCCCTGCCCCAGATCTCACCTGACCTTCGCAACCCCAGGTTCAAGGACATTGCCCACTTGTGTGACACTACCAGGGTGGTCTTCAGGACTTGTGTGGTCGTCTACCTGGACGACATTCTGGTACACTCTCGTACCTTCAGGGAGCACCTGGAGAACGTGGAGGAGGTCCTTAAGGTGATCCATCAGTATCATCTGTCGGTGAAGAGGTCCAAGGTGGAGTGGGGCCAAGAGGTGAAGTTTCTGGGCTACCAGCTGAGCGCTGCAGGTATGACTCCTGAGGCCAGCAAGGTCTCTGCTGTTTTGGAGTGGCCTGTGTTGAAGTCAGCTCAGGATGTCAGATCCTTTCTGGGCCTGGTGGGCTGGTACCGACGGTTCATTCCCGACATGGCGGCCATCTCTGGTCCCCTGTTAGCCCTGCTCAAGAAGGATGTCCCTTTGAATGGACTGCAGCATGCCAGCAAGCTTTTGATGTGTTGAAGCAGAAGCTTACCACTGCTCCCTTGTTGGTGGGCCCCAACCCAGACTTGCCATACCAGGTTAGGTCTGACGCCTCACAGGGTGCTATTGGTGCAGTACTAATGCAAGATCATGGTAAGGGCCCTCAACCAGTGGAATACATGTCCAGGAGTATGACGTCTGCAGAACGTAACTACCCTGTTCATGAGCAAGAGCTGTTGGGATTGGTGGTGGCCTGTCACAAGTGGGAACACCTACTGAAGGGGGCCCAGTTTTCTGTGGCCAGCAGCGCCAGAGATGGGCAGGGCAACGAGTCTATTACCCTGATGACTGACCACAGGCCCTTGGTACATGTGTTGGAACAGACCCGGATGAGTAAGAGGATGGCTGGATGGATGGAGTTCCTGGGGGGGTTTGGACCTTTCTCTGTGAGGTACATTCCTGGTACGCAGAATGTGGTGCCTGACGCCCTGTCCAGGAGGAGGGATTTGATGGGAAGTTTTCATGAGGACTTGGACATCTGTGCTGCCCTGATTTCTGTGGTAGAGTGTGGAGCCTTGACTAGAGCTCAGGCCAACAACCAGAAGGTTTCTCAACTGTTGACACCACCTGTAGGGAATAACGGTGGTCCCGTGATGCTCATCGACCAGGGCTCTGTCCCAGAGTTGACAGGCGTCCAGGAGGGTGTCCAGTCACTGTCTGACAGTCTTAGGAGAAGTCCTGAAGGTGTGGTGCCCACTCCCACAGAGCAGCCAGGTGAGGGAGGCCCTGCTAGGCGCAGCAGAGGTAGGCCCAGGAAGTGGGTCATGGACCCTGTGTTGGTAGGCCGGTCCAAGGTGTTGGCCTCTCAGGTGATGGCAAGGTCAAAAGGGCCTATAGCTACTACTGTCTCATCCAAGCAGTTGGTGGCTAGCCCTGGGCAGGAAGAGGAGATGCAGATGCAGCCCCTGGGACCTGACAAGGACCTGGTGTTGCCTAACCCTTTAAATATTTCCCTGCTGGACGTCATCAAGGCCTTCACCAAGACGGAGGACATGGCTACTGCAGCTATCCAGAGGGGCAACTTTGGCAATAGACCTGTAGAATACTGGGAGGGCGTTCTGTATGTTCACACTCATGATGCAGAGCACACGGTGACTAGAAAAGTGTATGTGCCTGAGATGGCCATTCCCACAGTGTTACATTGTTTCCATGACGATGTGACTGCGTGTCATCCTGGTTATGCTAAGCTACTGCATGAGGTGCAGCAGAGGTTTTGGTGGCCTGGCCTTTATCAGGATGTTAAGGCCTATGTGGATTCCTGTGACTCCTGCCAGAGAAATAAGGTCAGGAACCAAGCCACGCCCATTTTCCCATGGCTATGCCCATTCCCCTGCGCCCTTGGATCAGTGTGACTATGGATTTTATCTGTGGTCTTCCCATGTCAGATGGTGGCAATGACAGGATCCTTGTGGTCATGGACAGGCTGTCCAGGATGTGCCATCTGATTCCTTGCAATACTCATCTCACCGCTGTACAGTGTGTAGATTTGTTTATGAAGGAGATCTACCGTCTGCACGGCATGCCTAGAGTGATCATCACTGATCAGGACCCCCTTTGGCTGTCAGGGTTTTGGAAGTCATTCTTTGACATCCTAGACACTAAGCTGGCATTCGGTGTGGCATACAGGTGTGCCAGTACTGGGGCGGTGGAGAGGATGAACAGAATTGTCAGGGAGTGTCAAAAGCACTATTGTACACACGACAACAAGGACTGGGACAAGAAGATACCTTTCATAGAGTTCGCAATCAACAACTCTCCTCTGGCTCCTCACCAGATGTCCCCCTTCGTGATCTGCAATGGCCAGTGTCCCTTGACACCATTCGACTTGGAACTGCCTGACAGAGACGCTGAAGGCCCTTTCCAGCGACGTCTTGGTTCAGTCCAGCAGTTGTTGGCTTCCTTCCAGGAGGCTCACAGCATTGTGGCTACCCAGCTGTTGAGGACACAGGACAATACCTGACTACGCCTGGCAGCAAACGGTGGCCAGTCATTCCTTTGTAGCTCCTGGGGACTTGGTGTTGCTGGAAGCCAACAGAGTGCTGCCTGAGAAGGAGCAATGCAGGAAACTGCAACCACTCTGGTTGGGTCCTTACCCAGTGTTGGCAACCTTCCACTATGGTACAGTGGTCCAGGTCCAAGTGCCTTCTCACTGGAAGCTCAGGAATAATATTTTTCACCTAGCCCAGCTGAAGCTGTACAGGCGCAACACCTTACCAGGCAGATTGTCTGCCCCTTTGCCTTATGAATTGGATTCTGAGGGGGAGAAGATCTATGAAGTGGAGCGGTTGTTGGCTCACAGGGTGAAGGGGAAAGGTCGTACCAAACAGTTGCAGTTTAAGGTACACTGGAAGGGAGAGCTAGAGGTGACTGCTACGTGGCTGTGGTTGTCTGATCTCACCAACAGTCACTCTGCTGTACTAGAGTATTGTCAGCGTCATGGTATCACCTTGCCTGAGTGGTATGTCATGGGCTCTGAGCGGTGTGCTCCCCTTCATAGCTCCCAGTGAGCACTGCTAACACCTCTTTTTGGTGTTTTGTGTCTGTGGTTGCCAGCCATGGCCGACTCCCATCCGGAGGGGACACCCAGGCCACCTGCACGAACCCAAGAGGACGTGAGGGCTACGTATGTCTTTCAGCACGACTACGCTGGCCCCAGAGCCCGGGCCCTTCGATCCAGGAAGACGCTGGGTTTGTGGAAGCCCATTTTCTCAATCTGTTCCAGCGTATGGTACATGATCAGCAACGGCACGAGCAGCGTCACGGGGCCTTGATAACCAGGTTGATTAATGTGGAGGGTCTGGTTACTCAGATGGCAGAACACTTGAGGGCTGGGCACATTCCAACTGTGGGTTCTGCTGTGCCTGCAGTTTCTGAGGCTCCAGTAGCTCAGGAGGCTATCCCCACCCCGGTGGTCTCAGTCCCCTCTCCTACGGAGGCTCCTCCACCCCCTAAGGTGGTGGTACACTTGCCCAGGTCAGCTGTTCCAACAAAACAGGTGGAGCAGTTCTTGGACCACCGTAATTGTGCTCCTGGACAGTGCGAGTGGTGTAAATCCTTGTACACAGCCATGCAGGCATTGGATCAGACAGTGGTGGAGGAGGGTGAACTAGTACCTGAGGGTATGGTAGAGTTGGCCCTTGACTGTCTGCCCCCCAGTCTCTGTGAGATTGGGTCACCTATGGTGGCTTACATTATGCACACCGTCTTTGCAGTGTACCCGTGGCCTTCGTTTGACATGAGGCCGGTGGAGGGCCAGGACTTGATGGAGGCTCTGCCCAGTGACCTGAGACTCGCCTTTGCAGGGCTCAAGCCAGTTGGATATTCCCAGACCTACACTGAGCTACTTGAGCAGGCTGTCAAGCAGGGAGAGTTTGACCTTACCCGTCGTCCAACTGCTCTGTGATGTCTTGTTTTCCACGCAAGGACAGCACAGTCTTTGTGGGGCTGCAGTTACCAAAGTTCCCTAACGAGCTGAGGGCCAGGCTCACACCTTTGAGGGTGCTGGTACCCATCTTGGGCGCCAGGTGGGGGCCTATCAAGGCCTTTCTACAGCTGTGGTGGGCCTATAGCAGCTGGCTATGTCGCCATAAGACTGCCAGTGGCTGGGTCTTCGATCCCCTCCGACAGGCTGTGGTCACTCTGTCCTACCCTGCCCAGTGCAGTAGGTTTTCAGCTGAGTTGGGCAAGGCTGCTGAGACCTGCTTGGATATTCAGGTCAGCAGGAACTGGCCAGATCTGGTGTCCATGGTGGAGCATTTCCCAGTGTTTGGAACGAGGGGAAGGATATGAAGAAGGGGGATTGGTTCACTCTGTGAAGGGTTCCAGGATGGTTGGAGATGGGCTGTGGAGTGAGGTGGGGATCCAGAATGGAGGCGACCAGTTCTGATGTCCAGTCCAGATTTCCAGCAACGACAGTTCTGAGTTCATGGTAGCTTTGCAGTTGTATTATCCAGGCATGGTTGCCTGTGTGTTAGTCACTTGATGACATTTCATCTGTGGGTGAATTTGTCTTATTCAGGGTTGACATGATCAGATGGTACTGAGATAGGAGGCCCTTTGGGGATGTAAAAACCCACTTGCTTGTCCCAAGAGGTGGTGGACTTCCTGTTTAATGTTGTGTTGTTTTGTGGAGGTTGTCGTTTTATTCTTCTTGGCTTCTAGGAACTGGGAGTTCCTGTCTTGAGGGGGAGATATGTAACAACCAAATGTTACATCCAAAGTTTTCCTACTGTTGAATCTTATTATGAGTTCTTTAGGACAATTATTTGAGAAGTTAGGAGGCTTCGACGTCTGATAGATATTGGGCCTGTTGAGATCTGTCGAATCTATTGTTCTACCCTCATTGGTCGTGGCCTGATCCACGTAGGGTACTTTGCATGGTGTTGTTTAGTCAGTCAAAGATTCTCTGCAGTACCGTTGTACCTGGTGGATTTGGTTCCAGGTCCTTGAGATTTCGTATGTGCTGGCTTTGTGTTGTGTGGAGGATTCGGAGGCTAAGATCTTATCTTGAGTGATCCTCACTTTTGATTGGTCCTTCCGGGTTAGGGTTGGATGGATGCTGCGTGCACGATGACTTTTATCCTGTTTGGGGCGGCCGTGCATGTGTGCGTACGTGAGAGCTAAAGCTATGGTGTAATTCAAGGGTTTCCTTGTTTCATCAATCAAACAACCCTTGCCAAAAGTCAACTATAACTTCAACAGATAGTTGACTTGGATATAACTTGTCTGTTGTGTCTAACAAGGGTGGGGACTCATTCCCTTAACTGTTGAAGATCCATCTTCATTGCTTCTCTGGACGTGAAGTTATCTGTCGCGACTCCAACCCAGGTATAAAGATCTTTTCACGCTAATGTTGATACTGAGGCTGTTGCAAACACAACATTTTTAGTCGTTACAATGGTGGGCTCCACCCGGCAAAGATTCAAGCACTGCTGTTGTTTACTGTTCACGACTACCCGGGGTTCGGTAAGATGGTAAATATGCCAGACTCCGGGTACGACGGCTGCCTTGTGCACGGCCCTGCTTGGAAGGGCACCTATGTTTCCAAAGGGCGCATTGTTTTTCTTGGGCATGAGACCTTGCTGCCAGCTGATGACCCCCGTCGCGGTGGCAACGACAAGGAGGCGCCGCCAGACATGACGATGCAAACCTATGTGGAGCACTGCAGAAAGCACGGCCGGGAGCCGGAGCCCTTTTGCAGGCTGCCGTACTGGCCTCAACTCCTCCAACGGCACCTGATCGACGAGTTCCACCTGGGCCGCCTATAGGAAAACCTGTCACGAACTAGTATAGTAACACCCAGATGTTGCTGGACGACCTAGTGGTCCCAGCTCAGTTTGAGCACCGCATCCACTCTCTCTCCCTTCTTTGGACTGCCATGCAGAACAAGACGCGGTGGCAGCAGATTGTCAAGGCTCACACGTGCCAGACCCTGTGGGCAAGCCACCTCCCCCCAAGAGGAGGAGGCGTTTTGAAGAGTAGTGTAGTTAGGCTTTTTCTAGACTAGATAGCTTAGAGTTAGTAGGTTAGTTTGATTACGCGGATTCCTCCACTCCACCCATCCATCATGGAATATGTGCTACATGATCTCCCAACGGAGGCATGTTATATAATTTAATTTAATATAATATAATTTAATTTAATTTAATTTAATTTAATTTAATTTAATTTAATTTAATTTAATGTGCACAAGAGGAAGAAAGGGCAGAGACCCCCTTTCTCCTTCATGCAAGAGGCATGCCACAGCTGCAATCGGACACGGTAGACGATCCGGCAAGTTCTCGACTCGACTTGTTGAACTCTTGCATCGTTTGTTTAATTGTCAAAGACTATGACCGAGACATAATATGCTCCGGCAAGTCCGGTGTGTTTTGCAACGTCACCCACATCTGTTCGGTGCTGCCCCTTGGCACAAGCTCTACATGCAAACAGGTCGTGGACCGGCTGGATCGCGTAGTATCTCTGCATGTCATCTGAACCCTGTGATGCCAGCTAGATCTCCTTTGGGACTGTTCTGAGCTTGGCACTGGATTCGTTGTCCACATCGTCGCGTCGCTGCAGCAACACGATGTTTTCTGGCATACGCGGGCTTTTGGTTCCCGCCGCACATTTGAAAGTGATGTCCTCCGGACTTAATTTACCTTTGCACCGTGTGCAGTTCTTCGACGTTTGGAATCATGGCATGGCTAACGTAATGACTAGCTGCAGCTAGCTAGACCTTTTCAGTGGTTTTCCATTTGCGGGTATTTCCTCGTAAATGGTGGGAGAGCGATCGCAGCAATGGTGCTCACCACTCGACACCCCCGGCCAGTTAGGCTCGAGACACACGCCCTGATCAAGCAAGCTGTTTCCGGCCCCACCGTCTAGGTCATCTAGTCGCTCTACACGTAAGCCAGCCATAAGCTACCATGGTCCAGATTCTCCCGATTTCTGGCCTGCGCTGGTTGTCTCCTTGATAATTTCAAGGCACAAGGCTACACATTTCCATCACCATATTCATATTCATCATCCTGAGTGAACGTCTCGGACACGCGGATAAGATAACGGCAGGCTCGAGCCATGCCATGGTCCGGATTCTCCCGATTTCGGGCCTGCGCTGGTTGTCTCCTTGATATGATAACAAGGAGCGTGGGTAAGTAAACTGATCATAGCCAGGACGTAGCATGGCTGTACAAGGGCTAAGCTAAGGCTATGGCTGGTTGTGTACTGTGGGTTAGCGGTGCACGTGACAGTCGTGACTTGGTAGTATATATTAATAATATAATTACTTACAGCAGAGTGAAATCACTCAAACGAAAGCAAACGCCCAGCTATAAACCTCTATACAGAGCCATGTCAAATCTCTATACTACGATAAGACCAATGGAAACTCCTAACGGGAGGAACCTAATAGCCCTGCTGCACCGCAAAATCAGCCCGCGTACGGCGGAGCATGATGTCAGCCATGGCCCGAGTCAGCGCCACCGACAAGCGCTGACGCCAATATGACGTCCAGGTCCGCGCCGACCATGAGGCCCGCTGGCCCTCCAGGTCCAGCCGCGGTCCTCCCGGAGCCGGCAACACTCCTTGAAGAAGGCGGAGGTCAGGGGCCCCATGGCCCCAAACTCCTCCAGGACAAAGGGCACCACACGATGGTGCCCGACGTCGCCGTAGGCCAGGAGCTTGGCCCGCTCCGCCCGGTCCGCCGTGTAACCTGCCGTGAGGGAGGCCCCAGCCACGTGGCTAAGAGCCAAGGGCCGCGCCACCGAAACGTCGATAAGCAGATGCCGGCCACCCCCTCAAAGTCCAGCACCACGATGTCAGCCCGGTGGTTGGGGGAATAGAAGGCAGCGCCATCCGCATCCTCGGACCGGATGTTCGCGTGGGGAAAACCGACCGAATCATGGCGAGCACCACCGTCAGGAGGACAGTGTGCAAATACAAATACCAATTCTGATTCTGTTGGCCCCCCATGCAGGAAAGGTAGTGAGTCCCCGTGGGATCCAGCGGCTGCCCACAGCTACCACAAGGCCGCCCGGCCGGAACAAGACGCTGCGGGGCAAATAGCTGGTGCCGCAGCGCCACCGAGTAGTGGCTGGGAGCCAAGGCGAATGGGGGGGCCATGGGAAGAGCACGAAGGTACGCCGAGCCCACACTCCGCAAGGAAAGCGAGAACAGCCACGCACGTCCCTGGGCGTTGAGGTCCGCGAAAAGAGCAATCCAATCAGCCGTGTGCAGAATACCCGCGTAGGTTTTCTGCAGTGTTTATCGATGACGCGAGCAGGGAATGCGGCGGGAGATTGAACGGAGGCGACCGAGGGAGTGCCGCGAGGGAGGTGGCGCTGTACCGCCTGAGCGGCACGGACGGGAGAACAGGCCTGCTGGATCTCACTCAGCATAGGCCTCCTGGATGGCAGTGACGAAGGGCAAAGGGTTGCTGGGGTCCAGGAGGTCAGGCGCTGCCGTTGCCAAAAGGGGCAGGAGCCGGCAGCTTTCCGCCCACGACTGAGCGACGGAGCCCAAAAATGCTGCTGGGGCCAGCCGGGCGGCACGAGTCAGACCACAGCCACCCATCCGTGCAGGCAGGGAGGCAATGCGAATAGCATGTGCATGGCGGGAGGTCGGGGCCCGGGACCAGCTGCGCCAAGGCCGACTGGATGCGTTCGTCGTGGCCCTCGGCGGCCAGCCGGACCTGAGCCGGAAGAGCGCCCCGGCGCCAGTGAACGACGCGAGGGTGAGCGCAAAACCACAGAAGCAGACCCTTGGTCTGCGAATCATGAAGGCGCGCAATCAAGGGCAGTACCTCAGTGCGTGCCTCGAGGGCGGCCCGCAGCACTAGGAGCCGGGTGTTGACAAAGTGTGACAAATTTTTGTCAACAATTGTCAACTTGTTGACAAAGTGTGACAACTTGTTGACAAATTGTTGACAAAGTGTGACAAAGTGTGACAAAACTAGACAAAAAAATGTCAACAGCTTGACAAAACTTGACAGAATGTTGACAATGTTGACAAAACGTTGACAATCGTTGACATGTCAACTTTATGTATATGTCAACAAATGTCAAAACACTGACAAGCCAAGGTGATTTGTCAACAAATGTCAAGACGTTTACAAACGCAGGCCAAACGCAAGAAAAATGTCAACAAATGTCAACATGACAAAATGTCAACACGATAAACAAAGGCATAGCAAACTGACAAATCAACACCACGCACAGGTAAACTTACTTCATTAAAATCAATATGGCTGCTGCCTTGCTGCCTGAATTGCGGTTTTCTGCATTACATTAGCATGACAAACTTTACTGACAAAACACATGAATGAAGAGTGCACTCAATCACAGTCCGAGGGTGGCGTGCAAGATGTACAACCGCAAGCATCTCACAAATGCAGTATAACATCCGTCATAGGGCTGTCCCAGCGATCATTGCTGAAAAAAATGGACTCTCTAGAAATTTATCGCATGACAATGTCCAGTGCTACAGCGATGTGACGAGGGCTCAGAGCCTACAAAATCTGTGTCCGCAGGTGCCCTCCCCGCCATGCTGGCCAATGTGTCCGCCATGGTTGTGTTAGGTAGATCGCCTGCATGCAAGGGATACATGCGTTATCCGGCAAAGCAGCAAAGGGAACACACAAAGATCTTAAGTGAGATGAATACCCGAAATCAGCTGTGTGTAATGAGACGTCGTGAGAGCACAGCAGTCGCGTGGCTGTTTGTGAGTAATGGCTTGATTTTAGGACCGAGAAAGTGAGATAGCGGGCAGAGAGAGAGAGAGAGAGAGAGAGAGAGAGAGAGAGAGAGAGAGAGAGAGAGAGAGAGAGAGAGAGAGAGAGAGAGAGAGAGAGAGAGAGAGAGAGAGAGAGAGAGAGAGAGAGAATGGGACGGGTATTCTCACCTAACTCGTCCCATGTACCTCACAAGATGTGGAGAACAGCGAAACCCCAGGAATCCCTAGAGAAGAGCGTTGCGTTGCAAACTGCCGAAAAAACAAGTGGGAGCTGTAAAGTTTCTCCAAGATGCCAGGATGCTTTACGATCTACTTTCTTGCAATCTCACTACTATGGTGAATACGGCACTCTGAGAAAGAAAGAAGAAAGATTGACGCCAGATCCATGCGAAGGAAAAGTTAGGCCAATCAACTGAATATATGCCCCGTACAGGGTACGAATAAAATCTAACGAGGTAGAAGGCATCATAACTAAAGTTGACAGAGAAAGGAGTCGTTTGGTGTGGGGGGTGTGGGGGGGTGGGTGAAAAAATCCTGTGATTATCAGCAAAAAGACGCTACTAAGGCAAGAAAGAAAGAAAAAATCTATCCATGCCACGCATGTCAACCAAGGCTTCTGGATTTCACAGAAGAGTCTCCCAACGGCAAAGGAGTTCGTATGATTTGTAGCTAAAAGCAGGGCTCCAAAAATATGCATAGAAGCTGGAAGCACAAAATACACTTTCCAAACTGCTACATTTAATTCCAATTATTAATGCTGGAGGGATCACCACCTACAAACGCTCAATAAAACAAGAATGCAGAAAACAAATTATTCCCGTGTGTGCTCTCCTGCCTGCTTTCTAGCTACCAAACAAACAAAGAAAGTGTACATTCTTTGGCTCTCCAATGTGCCTCTTTAGCGTTAAAAACAAAGAAATACAATTCTTCGGCTCACAATTGTGCTTCATTGGCGGTAACAACAGTGCTGCCGGCTGGGCTATACCAGAACACAAAGAACTATTAAACGGCACAGTCAGTAGAACCGTTGTAAAGTACTAAACAAACGAACAAACAAACAAACCGGAGTTGAATATTCAAATAAAGAAGGCGTTCCCATGAGGGAATTGCAACCGATAAAACATCATTATCAAGTCCCGAAGGCCTTTGGGTGCCCCTGGACTGAATTACAATGCGGACATCCAATGGTGGCTGCAACGCACAGCATGTTTACAGCTTCGTGAATGGACACTAGATGAAGAATGATGACAGTTGCTCACCATAAAAAAATTGGCCGCGCTGGACAGCCGACCACGCCGCTGCCACATGCGATGGGGCCACGTGCAAGTCCAACGGTATCAGGCATCACAAGTACACGCGCGAAATTGACATCGAAATGGCAGCACAGATGCAACATACGAATGTATGGAGAACCGTTAGCTTAAACAACGGAAGTTTGTGAAAAGAAGGAAAGTGACGCAATAGCAGACCGTGGCATACATGATACGCTCAACCTGTACATTATTTAAATACCTAATTCATAAGCACGTGACGCAACCTGTACACATCGGCAGGCTCGAGTTACCATGGTCCGGATTCTCCCATGCGCTGGTTGTCTCCTTGATATCGATGCCTTTCATAAGAATTGAACCAGATTTGGTTTGAATAGTACAATTGACCTTGTGTATCTAGGAGAAAATGAATGTACTGCGAGCATGGCTAACTTGGCGGGAAACTCTGGGCGGCCCATGTAGCATCATGGGCGGTGGGCCCTAGGGCAATGCACGAGAATGTCACGTGCGTACGGCGTGTTCAAGTCGATGCAAGACTGTCAGTATTTCGGACGAAGAATTACTTACTCACCTCAAACGGTTAAGAGTGGGTTAGCTTCTGGATGTCCGAATGGCGCTGTGCCTACCAGCGAACAGATCGATGACAACTTAATTCTAGATCCTGGCTGTGTTTCTCCCCCGATGGCTTCTTCTGGCCCTCCGAGCTAGCTAGATAAATTTCATCAAGGACGGCGATTTAATTGCTAAGAAAATCATGACGGTCATCAGTGAGTCTATGATCCTATTCCTTATATGTAGTTATTCGTTCCTACCATACCGCCATTGCTGAAAAAGTCACAGCATGTAATTCCCACCTTGGCTGCGAGCCTTGGCGTAGCTTCCGTCTTCCACCTTCCCCGGCCACAAGCTTTTCCTTGGAGCACAAGCACGTCTTTCGTTTGTCATCGTTTAGCTTCAACGGGAACACCCGCGCAAGTCGCAAGTCGCCACCACGGGAATCACTTGCACAAGCTTGCAAGACTTTGCGCAAGACGATAGTTGGCGTCGTCTATTAGTATTGTCCACGCATTTGCGGCCGTCTGTCAGTCTGCTGACTCTTATCGGCGGTCCGTAAGTTTGTGGCCATGCCCTGGCCATGCCAGTCATCCGACAGCCATCAGATGACGTCCAGTAAATTAAGTAAAAGTACTTATGACGAGTATTTACCAGTGGTAGAGAAACAGTCGTCACTCTACAGTATCGCTTGGTTGGGATCGCTTGCTGCTGGCGTAATCGCGTCCTTGATCGCCGTACCATTCAGGGAGCGGCCGTACCCGGAAAAACTGCATTGCGCAACAGTTGCCCGTCAGCATCCTTTCCCAAAATTCAAAGTTTGCGCCAAAGGCCAGCGTTCAACGAAGGCAGAAGTAGGTGTTGCGCGCAGGAAAAACCATGTCTACGGTTAGTGCTTGGGGCTAGCGCCGGCCGCCGGGCAGAGAGGGCTCGAGCAACGGGGCCACTCACCGAAGTTCTATGTAAGCAGTGAGCGCCATCCAAGATTGTGCAATAAGAGATGTTGCAGGCCCTCGAAGTGATGTGATTTCTTCAGCAACCGCTATCAGTAACGATGTAGGTGCACTGTCGATGTATGTATGCTGAGCTAGGACATGGTGGTAGCCATTGAGGGAGAAACGTGTGCAGTCCTGAGCCAAGCAGCTCTTTACGCTGTAACGCAGCTCGAACAGGACGTCTGGAGCGCGCCAAGCTCCTTCAACGGCACCACGGTCAGCGAATTTTTGTCGTACGGTTTAACTAACAACACGAATATAGTTAGCATCCCGTGCTCGAATGTGTAGGGCCGTTTCGTTGCGGGTAAAGCTTGCCACGTATTTCAGAGATTTTAATGTGTATTCTCTGAATGCTTTCATTACCATGGTGCTTTCCGTGCTCGTCATCATATGTATACATTTGTGTTGCCGTTTCCTCTTCCATTTTGCGCGTGTACTTGCGGGTGACTGACACCGTCGGACGGGCATGCGGCCTACCCGCGAATGGCTGAGACTGGCTCCTGCTTGAGACTTGTGGTGAGTAGTGGTTACGATCCCATACATAGGGTCTATACTAAGGATATCACCGTGCTGTAGGTGGAATCGCATGCAGTGCCTCCTGTTGTTTTTAACTCCCTTTACCTGGCATTTTTGCCGAGGGGTGAGGATTATTCCTTGTCATGGGGGCATACAGGACGGGTTACTTATTCCTTGTCATGGGGGCAGGCAGGACAAGTTAATTATTCCTTGTCATGGGGGGCAGGCAGGACGGGTTAATTGTTCCTTTTCATGGGGGCAGGCAGGGCGGGTTAATTATTCCTTGTCATTAGGGGCAGGCAGGACGGGTTAATAATTCCTTGTCATGGGGGCAGGCAGGACGGGTCACTTATTCCTTGTCATGGGGGCAGGCAGGACGGGTCAATTATTCCGTGTCATGGGGGCAGGCTGGACCTGTTAATTATTCCTTGTCATGGGGGCAGGCGGGACGGGTTAGTAATTCCTTGTCTTGGGGGCAGGCAGGGCGGGTGAATTATTCCTTTTTATGGTGACAGGCAGAACGGGTTAATCACTCCTTGTCATGGGAGGCAGGCAGGACGGGTTACTTATTCCTTGTCATGGGGGGCAGGCGCATTGCATATACATTTATTCCTTGTCATGGGGGGCAGGCAGGACGGGTTAATTGTTCTTGTCATGAGGGGACGGCAGGGGGGGCTCATGATACCCTGTAGTGGGGTGGGCGAAGGCAGGGGGGGTTAATGATTCCCTGTCATGGGGTGGGGGAAGGCAGGGGGGGTTAACGATTCCTTGTGTCCATGGGGGGCAGGCAGGACGGGTTTCTTATTCCTTGTCATGAGGGGAAGGCAGGGGAGGTAAATGATTTCCTGTCGTGGGGTGGGAGAAGGCGGGGGTAATAATTTTTCCTTGCCATGGGGGCAGGCAGGACAGGTTAATTATTCCTTGTCATGGGGGCATGCAGAAAAGCTTAAAAATTTCTTGTCATGGGATTGAAAGCACCTCACAGTCAGTTGTCCTCCCTTACGAAATGGCGATTTTGTAGCTACATGATTAACAGAGCATATGCTCTAAATCTTGTAGCAATGGACCGCGTTATATTTCTGTTGGCGACTACTTTCAAACATTCATCATTTTTGTTTTTCTTTTACATTTGTCTTGTTGCGGACAGGGAGGGTTGATTGCCTTTTCATGGGGGGCAGGCAGGGGTGGGGGTTACTCCTTGTCATGGGGGGCAGGCAGGGGGGGTTGATTGCCTTTTCATGGGGGGCAGGCAGGGGCCGGGGCTTAATTATTCCTTGTAATGTGGTGCAGGCAGGGGGGGTAATGATTCATTGTCATGGGGGGCAGGCAGGGGGGGGGTAACTCCTTGTCATGGGGGGCAGGCGGGGGGGGGGTAATTATCCCTTGTCATGGGGGTTCAGGCAGAGGGGGCTAATCCTTGTCACATGGGGGGCAGGCTGCGTGGGTAATTTTTCCTTGTAATTAGGGGCAGGCAGGGGGGGTAGTTGATCCTTGTCATGGGGGACATGCAGGGGGGGGCAATGATTCCTTGTCGTGGGGGGCATGTAGGGGGCGTCAAGTGTTCCTTGTTATGTGGGGCAGGCAGGGGGGGGATGATTCTTGTCGTGGGGGGCAGGCAGGGGAGGGGATGATTCTTGTCGTGGGGGGCAGGCAGGGAGTGTTAATTATTCCTTGTCACGGGGGGCAGACAGGGGGGGGCAATGATTCCTTGTCGTGGGGGGCAGGTAGCGGGGGTTAGTTGTTCCTTGTCGTGGGGGGCAGGCAGGGGGGGTCAATGATTCCTTGTCATGCCCGGGGCAGGTAGGGGGCGTAATTATTCCTTGTATTGGGGGCCAGGCGGGGGGCGTTAATCGTTGTCATGGGGGGCAGGCAGGGGGGTTTAATCCTTGTCATGGGGGGCAGGCAGGGGGGCTTGTTCCTTGTCATGGGGGACAGGTATGGGGGGGAGATTATTCCGCGTCATGGGGGTAGGCAAATGGGTTAGTTTTTCCTTGTCATGGGGGGCAGGTGGGGCAGCTTTATAATTCCTTGTGGTGGGTTTTAAGCACCTTGCAATCGTTATGCCCTCTTAAGGAAGTGTGCTTGCGCAGCTAATCGATTAACATAACATATGCTCCAAATTTCGTACACAATGGATACCGTAATAAATTTGTTATTGACTACGAATAAACATTCATAATTTTTGTTTTTCTTCTGCAGGAAGTCTCGGCTGTTCTGGTGCCATATGCATCCTCACCATCGTCGTCATCGACGTAGCCGGCGGACTCGTCTAGGGTCCATGCACGGGTTGCTCAGGTTTGTCTTTGAATCTGTGTGATGAGGTGTTTTCTTTGCGCAGTGTATGTTTGCCTGCAGCTACCTTTTTTGTTCCAAATAGATCAGTGCTTTCTTCTTTGCATTTGCAGCAAGAGAGGGAAGTTTTTGTACAGGTTTTTTAACGTAATCTGCCTCTTTAATGTTGCACAACTGACAACAACCATGTATACATTGATGTTATTTCCACCTCTGCATCTTTTTTCTGTGTTTTACAGGAGAATCGAGAGCTTTTAATCAAAATGACATCCGCAAATGACGGCTGCACACAATATACCCAACGGGCGGCTGCCTGCAAATTCTTTGCAAGCATTTAGAGCTTTCCGTGGAAGTCATGCTCACAACGGGCTGCACGCAACGCAATGGGCTGCCGTCCGAACTTTGCCTACGAGACAATCGTTGTTGCTGTCAGCATTAAGTAATGCTTATTTTGTAATAAAAAGAAAAATTTCACTGGTTTTTGTCACTTTTTGTCACTTTTTGTCACTTTTTGTCACTTTTTGTCTGTTTTATAGTCCTGATAAATTTTCAGGATTGTCTGTGATATATCAACGTTTGTGTTGTGATAAATGTGCACAAATGTCACTAATTGTGGTGTGATAAAATGTGATAAAATCTCACTCTCATGTTGACAATGCGTGACGTTGACAATGTGTGACATTTTTTGACACTTTCACCTTGATAATTTGTCAAGAATTGTCTTGTAAAATCGACCTGATATGTCATGGTTTTGTCAACATTTGTATAGCTTTTGTCACACTTTGTCACACCACATGTCACACTTTGTCACACTTTGTCACACTTTGTCAACCTGACATGTCAAGCATTGTCACACTTTGTCAACACCCGGCTCCTAGTGAGAGCATCGATGACAAACGCAGGGTCGCCAACCGGAACGCCGAGGACATCCAACCCATGGAGGCGCTCGTCCCGGCCCAAGAGCTGGGGCGGAAAGCCGGAGCAATCACCTTGGGGCGAGTACACCGCGCACTTGGCCAGGGTCAACTGGAGGTTGATGTCGGCCACCGCGGTCTGCAGTGCCAGCAGAGCCGCGGTGGTGGCCGGCACAGGGCCCAGAAGGTAGATATCATCCAAGTAGGCCTGAATAGCGACCGCCGGGTGGGCAGCATGGACCGCTTGGAGGCAACCCTGGAGGGGGGCGGCAAAGTACAGGGGTCCCAGGGGGTCCCCTTGTTGGGTGCCCGACCGCGACAGCAGGCCGCCGCGAGTGCCGTCCTCCATGATGTGAACCAGTTGGCCGGGCTGGCCGTAGCACACGGCTGTCCAAGCGTACAAGTCCTCGAAGGACTCCATGACGGCCGCAAACATGCTGGCGCGGGACAGACTGTTGAACGCGTTGTGGCAGTCGACCTTGACGACAGCGTGGGTGGGGTGGGCCTCGAGGTAGGCCTGCACCGAATGGATGAGGATATCCGCCCCGCCTGGAGTCGTCACCCCCAGCTGGGCCGCCACCGAGGTCTCACCCGCTGCGAGGGGCGGGCAGAAAAAGGCACGGAGCTCGGGCGCCTTTTGGCGGCAGATCACTTTGCCCACGAGCTTGCGGAGCACCTCACCGCAGGCGATCGGGCGCACCTTGCCCTCGGGGGGGGCAAGACACCCTTGAGCAGAGCGAGGAGGCGAGCGCCCGCTAACCACTCGCGCGCAGCGGGAGGAACGCGACCAGCCGCCAGGTCAATGAGGGTGTCAAAGAGAATGTCCTCGCCCCCATGCCCCACCAGGACCTCCAAGTGCTCGTAGCGCCAGCCCGACGGCCCGGTAGAGGAAGCCCGCGGGACCGCACGCATCACCTCCAGGAAGCAGTCGCGGTCCAGCCGGAGGGGGGCCGGCAGGGGGTCCGGCACGGGCAGCTGGAATCCGGGCTCCGCAGGGTGAAGAGCCTCCAAGGCCGCCAGGGTAGCCGCATTGGCGGGGGCCAGCTTGGCCATTTCCAAGCGGGTCATGGCCCGGCTGAGCTGCCCCTCGCGGACGAGGCGGATGACGTCGGCGGCCACCCGCTCGAAGTTGACCTCCCCCGACAGCCGGGCCGTGCGCGGGGGCGGCACGCCAAACAGCCCCTCCCAGTCCCCCTGCAGAAAGCGTCGGCAACGGGCAATAACCGCACCCTGGAGGCCGCGCACACCACGCCCGAGAGGGGTGAGGAGCAGGCGGGGGGTCACCATGTGCAGTTTAAAGCCCAGCGGGTCGTCCGGAGCGGCGTGCATGCGCCGGAGAGAAACGATTGCACATTGCGCGAAAAGGCTACGCGCGCGGTGGGGGAGGTCGGTCAGGGTAGACGTCGGGTTGATGGCGCATGCATCCCAGGGAACCGTGTCAAGCCAACGCCAACTGGCCGAGTAGTCGGGCGGCGGGGGCTGGGAGCCGGTGGGAGCCGAGGCGGGAGGGGGGGAGGGGGCCGGGACTGCTGGCCGGTTGAGGGGCCGTTGAGCAACACAGGCGCGCGCGTGCTGAGCGCGCCCGTGAATGGAGTACACCCGCTGGCAGTGAGCTTCCGGGCACCGGTAACAGCTCATGGCCTGCAGATCCGCCGCGCCGAGATCGGGGTGCACAGCGCGAAGGTGCTGGCAGAGGAGGTTACGGTTGTGGAACACACCAGCACACGGGGACCCCGTGGGAAGCAGCACGGCACACCGGTGAAGGCCGTCGGCGGGCGCTGAGTGGCGGGGAGCGGCGCCAGCAAAGGCAGGACGTGGGGCCTGCGGCGTCTCCCCAGCCGGGCCGGCAGGCGCGCGCACCACGACCCGACCAGCGCCCGGCTGCCCGCCGGGGCCACGGAGGAGGCAGTGCCCACCGGGGAGACCCCCAGCGGAGGGGGATCGAGAACGCCGGCGCCCCTCCCAGGGGGACTCGCCAGCGCGCCCGCGACCACCCCAGGCCCCGGCAACGAGGCCGGGGGCGCGGCCGAGGGGTCGGGGAGGCAGCTGGCCCCGGGGCCCGGTGGGGACCCGGCAGGGGACCCAGCGAGACCGGGGGCGGGCCGAGAGGAAGCGCAGTCCCAGGGGGCGGCACAACAGCCCGGCACAACGGGCAGCGCGGCACGGAGTGGAGCAAGCTGCGCGCGATGCACGCTTGATGGAATGTGTGGCCGCACGCGGGCAGGCGACACAAGCCATCCCCCGGCCGGAAGGGCTCAAGGCAGATGGCACAGGAGCCCGACTCGGGGTCGTCCCCCTCCAGAAGGGACCGGACATGAGGGGGGGCGGGTCCCAGCCGGCCTCCCAGCAACCCGGGAGAGCAGCAATCTGGGCGCGCGAGAGGATGCCGACCGGTTGGTCAGCCGCGGGGTGCCATTCGTGCGGGATGCCTGCCAACTCCAGGATGTCGTGGAGGAAGGCAGAAACAGGCGTCCCCGCGGTTAGGGGCTGGGCGCGCCCGGCCGAGTCCACCAAGATGGCCTGGCCGCCCTGAACCGCGATGGGGGCCCCGAACTCCACACGCAGCATGGCGGCCTGCGCCAGGCTGAGGGAGGTGATGAGAAAGCCCCCACTGGCAACCGGGCCGGGAGGCGGGGCCTGGGCGTCCAAGAAGAGGCGAAGCTGCCGCGGGGACATGAGGCCCAGGTCGGCGCCGCCCGCGAGGTAGGCCGCCCGCACCGAGACCTGTGCGTCTCGAGCCACCGCCGTGACGAACTCGACCACCTCCTGACCCACCCGCTCGTCCAGGGAAAGCAGCTCTTCCTGCCGGGCGGCCGGGAGATGCCACGGCAGCCGGCAGCCGGCGTGATATCCTTCCAAGACATACCCCCAAAGAGTCGAGGCCGTCACCGGGGGGCGGCGGAAAGAAATGTCGCCCGCACCGCGCAACTAGGGCCAGGAAGGCCGGGGGCCTAGGGAGCGAGGGAAAGGCGGCCTGCAACCCGACCGCGTCCAGCAACAAAGGGCAGTACGCCCAAGAAAAGGTGGCTCGGCCCACCACGCCGACAATGTGCGAGGGCGGCCACGAGGTGAACGTGTGGGCCCGGGGGGCGCCGTACGTCCCACGCGGCAAGGACGGGGGTGGCGGCTGGGTGGCCAACCGCGGCCGGGGGAAGGGAGGCCAGAGCGTCGGGGAGCGAGGGGCCGGGGGCGGGGGCCGGGGTCGCCAGGCCCGCCGGGGGGTCGGCCGGGCCCAGCCCAGGCGACAGCGCCGCGCCCCCGTCGGCGGGGCCAGGCGACGGGTGGGGCCCCGGGGCCGAAGGCGCCAGGGCCCGAGCAACGGCGGCCCCATCGGGCAGGCCACGGCCCGCCCCGAGGGCCTCGGCGGGGGGCGCACGGGGCAGTGGGCCGGAGCACCCAGCGGGGAGGGCAGCCCGGGGGCCCGCGGGGGGGACAGCGCGGGCACGTCCAGGAGCCCGGCGGGACCCGGTAGAGCCGGGGAGTAAGACACTGCAAGTGCCACCCGGAATTGCAAGCATCACAAACTAACATGTGGTGCCCGCGGTGCCCGCTCCGGCAGACCTCGCAGACCAAGGAGGGGGAGACCGGGGCGCCCGAGCCCCCCGCAGCCGGGTCGCCCACCTCCGCAAGAAGGGCCGCAAGCCGAGAGGACCGCCGAGGCGCCAACCGGGGAGCGGGGGAGCCGTTGGGCGAAGGGGGTCGTGGGTCGTCCATGAACAATCAGGGCAGGCGTGGCAGCCACCGAGGGGGGGGCGGGGGGTGTGGGGGGCGGAGCCCCCCACGCGGGGGGTTTGGGGGGCGGCAGCCCCCCAACGCGCTGCGGTCGCGGTACCGCCTGCCGTCCGGCACTTTGAAGCCCGCCGGTGCTATAATTCCCTATCGTCCACGCATGTTTTCCCCTGCCTCAAACCGCACGTTGCATTTAAATCTGGAGCCCAAAATTCACTGAAAACGTGTGCCAGCCGGTAGCAAACTGGGCCAAGCTGCCACGGAATGGTGGTACCGCCTGCCGTCCGGCACTTTGAAGCCCGCCGGTGCTATAATTCCTATCGTCCACGCATGTTTTCCCCTGCCTCAAACCGCACGTTGCATTTAAATCTGGAGCCCAAAATTCACTGAAAACGTGTGCCAGCCGGTAGCAAACTGGGCCAAGCTGCCACGGAATGGTGGTACCGCCTGCCGTCCGGCACTTTGAAGCCCGCCGGTGCGATAATTCCTATCGTCCACGCATGTTTTCCCCTGCCTCAAACCGCACGTTGCATTTAAATCTGGAGCCCAAAATTCACTGAAAACGTGTGCCAGCCGCCGGTAGCAAACGGGGCCAAGCTGCCACGGAATGGTGGTACCGCCTGCCGTCCGGCACTTTGAAGCCCGCCGGTGCTATAATCTGGCGGAGCCAATTTTCGGAAGAACCGTTAGGTTCGCCAGAATTGGCGAAGCTTATAAGGCCGTACACGTGAGAAAACATAGGAATAGGGGATGAAAATCCGTCAATCCATCCATCCATACATACATACATCCACCGAATTTGTCCCGAATTTGCAAGCATAAGGGTGAGGTTCTTCCGAAAATTGGCTCCGCCGTAGAGTTTCAACGGGCAAGTTGCAAACACGCACGTTACTTGATTCCTACTATCGTCCACGCATGTTTTCCCCTGCCTCAAACCGCACGTTGCATTTAAATCTGGAGCCCAAAATTCACTGAAAACGTGTGCCAGCCGGTAGCCAACGGGGCCAAGCTGCCACGGAATGGTGGTACCGCCTGCCGTCCGGCACTTTGAAGCCCGCCGGTGCTATAATTCCTACTATCGTCCACGCATGTTTTCCCCTGCCTCAAACCGCACGTTGCATTTAAATCTGGAGCCCAAAATTCACTGAAAACGTGTGCCAGCCGGTAGCAAACTGGGCCAAGCTGCCACGGAATGGTGGTACCGCCTGCCGTCCGGCACTTTGAAGCCCGCCGGTGCGATAATTCCTACTATCGTCCACGCATGTTTTCCCCTGCCTCAAACCGCACGTTGCATTTAAATCTGGAGCCCAAAATTCACTGAAAACGTGTGCCAGCCGGTAGCAAACTGGGCCAAGCTGCCACGGAATGGTGGTACCGCCTGCCGTCCGGCACTTTGAAGCCCGCCGGTGCGATAATTCCTATCGTCCACGCATGTTTTCCCCTGCCTCAAACCGCACGTTGCATTTAAATCTGGAGCCCAAAATTCACTGAAAACGTGTGCCAGCCGCCGGTAGCAAACGGGGCCAAGCTGCCACGGAATGGTGGTACCGCCTGCCGTCCGGCACTTTGAAGCCCGCCGGTGCTATAATCTGGCGGAGCCAATTTTCGGAAGAACCGTTAGGTTCGCCAGAATTGGCGAAGCTTATAAGGCCGTACACGTGAGAAAACATAGGAATAGGGGATGAAAATCCGTCAATCCATCCATCCATACATACATACATCCACCGAATTTGTCCCGAATTTGCAAGCATAAGGGTGAGGTTCTTCCGAAAATTGGCTCCGCCGTAGAGTTTCAACGGGCAAGTTGCAAACACGCACGTTACTTGATTCCTACTATCGTCCACGCATGTTTTCCCCTGCCTCAAACCGCACGTTGCATTTAAATCTGGAGCCCAAAATTCACTGAAAACGTGTGCCAGCCGGTAGCCAACGGGGCCAAGCTGCCACGGAATGGTGGTACCGCCTGCCGTCCGGCACTTTGAAGCCCGCCGGTGCGATAATTCCTACTATCGTCCACGCATGTTTTCCCCTGCCTCAAACCGCACGTTGCATTTAAATCTGGAGCCCAAAATTCACTGAAAACGTGTGCCAGCCGCCGGTAGCAAACGGGGCCAAGCTGCCACGGAATGGTGGTACCGCCTGCCGTCCGGCACTTTGAAGCCCGCCGGTGCTATAATTCCTACTATCGTCCACGCATGTTTTCCCCTGCCTCAAACCGCACGTTGCATTTAAATCTGGAGCCCAAAATTCACTGAAAACGTGTGCCAGCCGGTAGCAAACTGGGCCAAGCTGCCACGGAATGGTGGTACCGCCTGCCGTCCGGCACTTTGAAGCCCGCCGGTGCGATAATTCCTACTATCGTCCACGCATGTTTTCCCCTGCCTCAAACCGCACGTTGCATTTAAATCTGGAGCCCAAAATTCACTGAAAACGTGTGCCAGCCGGTAGCAAACTGGGCCAAGCTGCCACGGAATGGTGGTACCGCCTGCCGTCCGGCACTTTGAAGCCCGCCGGTGCGATAATTCCTATCGTCCACGCATGTTTTCCCCTGCCTCAAACCGCACGTTGCATTTAAATCTGGAGCCCAAAATTCACTGAAAACGTGTGCCAGCCGCCGGTAGCAAACGGGGCCAAGCTGCCACGGAATGGTGGTACCGCCTGCCGTCCGGCACTTTGAAGCCCGCCGGTGCTATAATTCCTACTATCGTCCACGCATGTTTTCCCCTGCCTCAAACCGCACGTTGCATTTAAATCTGGAGCCCAAAATTCACTGAAAACGTGTGCCAGCCGGTAGCAAACGGGGCCAAGCTGCCACGGAATGGTGGTACCGCCTGCCGTCCGGCACTTTGAAGCCCGCCGGTGCGATAATTCCTACTATCGTCCACGCATGTTTTCCCCTGCCTCAAACCGCACGTTGCATTTAAATCTGGAGCCCAAAATTCACTGAAAACGTGTGCCAGCCGGTAGCAAACGGGGCCAAGCTGCCACGGAATGGTGGTACCGCCTGCCGTCCGGCACTTTGAAGCCCGCCGGTGCTATAATTCCTACTATCGTCCACGCATGTTTTCCCCTGCCTCAAACCGCACGTTGCATTTAAATCTGGAGCCCAAAATTCACTGAAAACGTGTGCCAGCCGGTAGCAAACTGGGCCAAGCTGCCACGGAATGGTGGTACCGCCTGCCATTGCATTACCGAAAGCCAAGCCTTGACCCCCAAGACGTCCGGCTTTCAAGTTGGAGTGTACCCCCGCGGCATCTAGCAATGCCGACTAGTTTCAAGTGCGCACCAGTCAAAGTAGTTACCCTTCGCACAAACTCCAGCCACACATTTTCGTAACCGCCCTTTTGGCACCGCAGGAACTATTCTGTCTGATTCGGCCAGATTTCATCCAAGGAATCGGAAAGGAAAAACGGTGGAATCAGAAAAGGAAAACGGTGGAATCATTTTCAGCCTGACCTAGTACAACACTATCGTCCGTTCAAGTCCGGCCTCACGGCCCATGCGACGCCATGTCGACCCGCCCATGCTTAGCCTTTTTTGCGCTAGACTAAAGAAAAATGGTCCCGTTCTTGCCTAAGCAAAAAAATGCACCTCAGCACCTGCTAGCCATGGTATATTTGCTAGCGATGGCAGTCTGGGAAACTTACAAACCAAACGGCAAATCAATCCAATCTCACGTTCAAAATGCCGCTTCCGTAGACATGTGTCGACTACTTTGTTTATGCGTGTGATTCAAACAAGCCAATTGTGAATTCCAGATTAGGAGTTAAGGTTTATGGCTGGCAGGACTGATATATTGCATGACGACACACCCTTTTTTGGCTTGAGACAGAAAGCTGTATATAAATTTCTTACATGAGATGTTTGTCATGTTCATTTTGATTTTAACGCACAGCCCCCCATTCAGCATGTCGAATGGCATGCGCATGTGCTGGCCGGCAGCCACTGCCATGTCGCCGGATCAGACTGGCGTACAAACCACACAATCTTCTTGTTCACGCATGCTAACCACAACCATCGGTAAGCCGACGTTGTGCAGGAATTTTTTTTCATATGCCTTGGTTTAATAGTGGACGCTGCATCCCTGATTCGGCCGTGAAGCTTGTTGTCAGCTAGACGTTAGCAGCTGAGTGCCGGGCCGCCCTATGTGGAATAACTTTCACATTGTCCATCGGCATTAACAGTTGAAAATTCCCTCCGATCGACCATGCCATAACAGGAAAATGCCATCATCTGTTGCAGTCCAGGCTTATATTTGCCACGATGTGGTGTGTGCCAGTTGTGCCACCTGTAATTTACATTACTAGGCTTGGTGTTCCTAGGGATTCCATTCATGGTGTTCCACTTAGTAGCCATACCAGCATGCCTTGCAGTTTTCACAATAGATTGCCTGCAGGCCATATCAAACCCAACTCCCAAGTTGTCCAGTAATGCATGTGGTACCAATGAACCTTACCTTGTACAGTAAAATAAGTTATGATATTGGTTGATGTTGTGCGCCCGTGCTTTCAATTTGTTTCATAATCCATGTGCCGTTCAGGCATGCACGTGTGAAACATCCAGGTATGCCTGTCATCTTCCCCCCCCGTATGATTCAATATCTCAGAGCCCAGATTGTTGTGGCACTGCGATAATGCATTATATAGCGTTGAAGAAAATGTGGGGCAGGTATTTGTGCAATTAACGCGCCATACGAACATTCCGGACGGTACATTCCGGTGATGTCGGGCAGTTGGGGGGTTCGCTTGGTCCCTTGGTTGCTTCCTCGCTTGGCTGCCACTGCGGGGGTGTAAGGACAGGTGCTCAAATGGAGAGACACTAGACGTGCATGCATGTTTGATGGATGGGTGGGTGGGTGGGTGGGTGGGTGGGTGGGTGGGTGGGTGGGTGGGTGGGTGGGTGGGTGGGTGCAGGTGGGTGGGTGGGTGCAGGTGGGTGGGTGGGTGCAGGTGGGTGGGTGGGTGCAGGTGGGTGGGTGGGTGGGTGGGTGGGTGGGTGGGCGGGCGGGCGGGCGGGCGGGCGGGCGGGTGGGTGGGTGGGTGGGTGGGTGGGTGGGTGCAGGTGGGTGGGTGGGTGCAGGTGGGTGGGTGGGTGCAGGTGGGTGGGTGGGTGGGTGGGTGGGTGGGTGGGTGGGTGGGTGGGTGGGTGGGTGGGTGGGGGTGGGTGGGTGGGTGGGCGGGGGCGGGCGGGCGGGCGGGCGGGTGGGTGGGTGGGTGGGTGGGTGGGTGGGTGGGTGGATGGGTGGGTGGGTGGGTGGGTGGGTGGGTGGGTGGGTGGGTGGGTGGGTGGGTGGGTGGGTGGGTGGGTGGGTGGGTGGGTGGGTGGGTGGGTGGAGGGGAGAGAGAGAGAGAGAGAGAGAGAGAGAGAGAGAGAGAGAGAGAGAGAGAGAGAGAGAGAGAGAGAGAGAGACAGAGAGAGACATGTGTGTGTGTCTGGCTGTCTGGGTGGGTGGGTGTGCGTGCTTGGGTGCGTGGGACAGTGTGGATGTGGGTGTGCTTGCTTGCGTGGGTGCGTGAGGGAGGGAGTGGCTGGGTGAGCGAGTCAAGCATGCACGTGTCAAACAGCCAGGTAGAATTGTCATCCTTTCCCCCCATCATGACAAATCATTGGCATGGATTGTTGTGGCACTGCCATCATGCACTACAGCGCTGAAGAAAACGACGATGGGCAAATATATGTGAAAGTGACACAACATAGCCCATGGCGGTGGCTGCTATCAACAAGCAGCTCTTGCCTCCATGCACAGTCAAACACCTGCATCTTCTTCAATGCAGATTATTGACATCTCTTTTGTATATTATGTACAGATTATTTGCATTTGTAATATTATTTGTATACCACTGCAGTTTGCAACATGTAACCAGTGTTGCTAGTAATCTGGTAATGTGAGCCGTGTTGATATCAAAGTGCTGCGATGCAAGTCATACATCAGAACTAAAGCGGCAACACTGGCTACGGACACAAAGAGTCATACACACGCGCGCACACACACACACACACACCGTGCTTCGTGCATCGCGACCCAGGGCCTGACAAGCTGCGGCCGAGACCAATGCCGAACACACCCATGCTCAGAGCACATTGCGGATGCCAGGCACACCGCGTTTGCCATGGAACACATGGGTAGACGCTTCGTAAACGTGACAACGAATGACCCGCTGAGATCCCCACACTTGCGCACGGGAAAGGCGGCACACTTACGTTTCATAGATTAGCCGGGGCGAGATAGTAGCTCGTTTGCCTAGCCGTCATTAAGCCTATAGGCGTTCCAAGAAACGCATGAAATTTCTCTACCACTACCGGTGGCGCACTATCGGTCTATGATCGCAGAAACTTCTCTTGAAGGGGCCTTACACTGTCGTGCATGTAACCACGGAGCTTGAATGGTGGCATGACAACGAAAGAAAGTTTTCCTTAAGCCCGACCTCCCCTCCCGCATTCCACTGGTGATATTACAGCTGTTATAACTCCTGGAGCTAAAAACATGCGGAAAACATGCTGGGCGAGTCCTGTCAAAATTAAAAACCAACAGACTTGATTGACAGCGCCGTTTAAACGACAGCAAGAGCTTCCATGCCATCGAACACTGCCCGAGGTTGGTCTAATTTAAAGACTAAGCCTGCCGTCTCAGAAAAAAATGTTCTATGCTCGGAGTCCACGGAATCAGGAAGTCGGCCCGCAGGTGCCGTACAGATCCGGTAGTGACTCGTGAAGTGAAAGATTTGGGCAGATTTGGGCAGATCGGGTTTGGTCGATCCGGTCCTGGATCAGTCCGTACGCTGAAATTTGCGCGCCGTCCGTTGTACTTGAATTTTCAAGGGAAACGAATGTTGCCTCTTTCGGTAATGCAATGCGTCCGGCACTTTGAAGCCCGCCGGTGCGATAATTCCTACTATCGTCCACGCATGTTTTCCCCTGCCTCAAACCGCACGTTGCATTTAAATCTGGAGCCCAAAATTCACTGAAAACGTGTGCCAGCCGGTAGCAAACTGGGCCAAGCTGCCACGGAATGGTGGTACCGCCTGCCGTCCGGCACTTTGAAGCCCGCCGGTGCGATAATTCCTATCGTCCACGCATGTTTTCCCCTGCCTCAAACCGCACGTTGCATTTAAATCTGGAGCCCAAAATTCACTGAAAACGTGTGCCAGCCGCCGGTAGCAAACGGGGCCAAGCTGCCACGGAATGGTGGTACCGCCTGCCGTCCGGCACTTTGAAGCCCGCCGGTGCTATAATTCCTACTATCGTCCACGCATGTTTTCCCCTGCCTCAAACCGCACGTTGCATTTAAATCTGGAGCCCAAAATTCACTGAAAACGTGTGCCAGCCGGTAGCAAACGGGGCCAAGCTGCCACGGAATGGTGGTACCGCCTGCCGTCCGGCACTTTGAAGCCCGCCGGTGCGATAATTCCTACTATCGTCCACGCATGTTTTCCCCTGCCTCAAACCGCACGTTGCATTTAAATCTGGAGCCCAAAATTCACTGAAAACGTGTGCCAGCCGCCGGTAGCAAACGGGGCCAAGCTGCCACGGAATGGTGGTACCGCCTGCCGTCCGGCACTTTGAAGCCCGCCGGTGCTATAATTCCTACTATCGTCCACGCATGTTTTCCCCTGCCTCAAACCGCACGTTGCATTTAAATCTGGAGCCCAAAATTCACTGAAAACGTGTGCCAGCCGGTAGCAAACTGGGCCAAGCTGCCACGGAATGGTGGTACCGCCTGCCGTCCGGCACTTTGAAGCCCGCCGGTGCGATAATTCCTACTATCGTCCACGCATGTTTTCCCCTGCCTCAAACCGCACGTTGCATTTAAATCTGGAGCCCAAAATTCACTGAAAACGTGTGCCAGCCGGTAGCAAACTGGGCCAAGCTGCCACGGAATGGTGGTACCGCCTGCCGTCCGGCACTTTGAAGCCCGCCGGTGCGATAATTCCTATCGTCCACGCATGTTTTCCCCTGCCTCAAACCGCACGTTGCATTTAAATCTGGAGCCCAAAATTCACTGAAAACGTGTGCCAGCCGCCGGTAGCAAACGGGGCCAAGCTGCCACGGAATGGTGGTACCGCCTGCCGTCCGGCACTTTGAAGCCCGCCGGTGCTATAATTCCTACTATCGTCCACGCATGTTTTCCCCTGCCTCAAACCGCACGTTGCATTTAAATCTGGAGCCCAAAATTCACTGAAAACGTGTGCCAGCCGGTAGCAAACGGGGCCAAGCTGCCACGGAATGGTGGTACCGCCTGCCGTCCGGCACTTTGAAGCCCGCCGGTGCGATAATTCCTACTATCGTCCACGCATGTTTTCCCCTGCCTCAAACCGCACGTTGCATTTAAATCTGGAGCCCAAAATTCACTGAAAACGTGTGCCAGCCGCCGGTAGCAAACGGGGCCAAGCTGCCACGGAATGGTGGTACCGCCTGCCGTCCGGCACTTTGAAGCCCGCCGGTGCTATAATTCCTACTATCGTCCACGCATGTTTTCCCCTGCCTCAAACCGCACGTTGCATTTAAATCTGGAGCCCAAAATTCACTGAAAACGTGTGCCAGCCGGTAGCAAACTGGGCCAAGCTGCCACGGAATGGTGGTACCGCCTGCCGTCCGGCACTTTGAAGCCCGCCGGTGCGATAATTCCTACTATCGTCCACGCATGTTTTCCCCTGCCTCAAACCGCACGTTGCATTTAAATCTGGAGCCCAAAATTCACTGAAAACGTGTGCCAGCCGGTAGCAAACTGGGCCAAGCTGCCACGGAATGGTGGTACCGCCTGCCGTCCGGCACTTTGAAGCCCGCCGGTGCGATAATTCCTATCGTCCACGCATGTTTTCCCCTGCCTCAAACCGCACGTTGCATTTAAATCTGGAGCCCAAAATTCACTGAAAACGTGTGCCAGCCGCCGGTAGCAAACGGGGCCAAGCTGCCACGGAATGGTGGTACCGCCTGCCGTCCGGCACTTTGAAGCCCGCCGGTGCTATAATTCCTACTATCGTCCACGCATGTTTTCCCCTGCCTCAAACCGCACGTTGCATTTAAATCTGGAGCCCAAAATTCACTGAAAACGTGTGCCAGCCGGTAGCAAACGGGGCCAAGCTGCCACGGAATGGTGGTACCGCCTGCCGTCCGGCACTTTGAAGCCCGCCGGTGCGATAATTCCTATCGTCCACGCATGTTTTCCCCTGCCTCAAACCGCACGTTGCATTTAAATCTGGAGCCCAAAATTCACTGAAAACGTGTGCCAGCCGCCGGTAGCAAACGGGGCCAAGCTGCCACGGAATGGTGGTACCGCCTGCCGTCCGGCACTTTGAAGCCCGCCGGTGCTATAATTCCTACTATCGTCCACGCATGTTTTCCCCTGCCTCAAACCGCACGTTGCATTTAAATCTGGAGCCCAAAATTCACTGAAAACGTGTGCCAGCCGGTAGCAAACTGGGCCAAGCTGCCACGGAACATGGTGGTACCGCCTGCCGTCCGGCACTTTGAAGCCCGCCGGTGCGATAATTCCTATCGTCCACGCATGTTTTCCCCTGCCTCAAACCGCACATTGCATTTAAATCTGGAGCCCAAAATTCACTGAAAACGTGTGCCAGCCGCCGGTAGCAAACGGGGCCAAGCTGCCACGGAATGGTGGTACCGCCTGCCGTCCGGCACTTTGAAGCCCGCCGGTGCGATAATTCCTACTATCGTCCACGCATGTTTTCCCCTGCCTCAAACCGCACGTTGCATTTAAATCTGGAGCCCAAAATTCACTGAAAACGTGTGCCAGCCGGTAGCAAACTGGGCCAAGCTGCCACGGAATGGTGGTACCGCCTGCCGTCCGGCACTTTGAAGCCCGCCGGTGCGATAATTCCTATCGTCCACGCATGTTTTCCCCTGCCTCAAACCGCACGTTGCATTTAAATCTGGAGCCCAAAATTCACTGAAAACGTGTGCCAGCCGCCGGTAGCAAACGGGGCCAAGCTGCCACGGAATGGTGGTACCGCCTGCCGTCCGGCACTTTGAAGCCCGCCGGTGCTATAATTCCTACTATCGTCCACGCATGTTTTCCCCTGCCTCAAACCGCACGTTGCATTTAAATCTGGAGCCCAAAATTCACTGAAAACGTGTGCCAGCCGGTAGCAAACTGGGCCAAGCTGCCACGGAATGCACTAGGAACTCAGATTCTGAGAATTTTCTCAAAACCCTCAATTTTCTCACCTTTTGTGAGAATTTTTTGAGAAATTTGAGAAAAATCTCAATTTTTTTCCGCAAACGCTAGGCAAAAAATCTCACCAGGGTGAGATTTTGGTGAGAAAAAGGGGGTTTTGGTGAGATTGGGGTGAGAAAAAACCCTTAAGTGAGAAAAAAGGTGAGAATGGGTGAGAAAAAGTCCGAAAAATTGAGAAAATTGAGAAAATTGAGAAGTTTCTCACCAACACGAGAAAAATCACTAACACGAGAAAAATCACAAGTCAACGTGGTGAGAAATTTCTCACCAAGAGTGTAACACGAGAAAAATCATGAGCTTTATTTCATTAAGTCCTTAACGTGAAAAAAAACTCAACACCACTTTGATATGCATTATAGGGTGCACAAAGGTGCAATTAATATAGGGTTGTCATACAATATAAAACAGCACATCATTCCATAAACAATGCTGTCATGCCCAAATTAAATCAATAGTCATCTTCTTCAGAACTGCTGTCCGAGGGGTTGCTTGCATCAACATCATCTTCTGATGACATAGTGTCATCCCCACTAGTGTCGCAATAGTTCACAGCTTTACGCTGCCTTCCACTGGCCCTCTTTGCCATAGGGACCTCCTCAATTACAACGGTGGGCTGGCTAGGTCCAGCATCTGTGGGAGCACCACGCTTGCGGCTGCGCCCTCGAGCAGGTGCCTTGCCAGCGCGGCGCACCACGTCGCCATCACCTAGGTCTGCCGCTGCCACCTTCTTCTTCTTGGACCCCTTCTTCTTGCCTTTCTTCTTGCCACTAGGCGGTGGCGGTGGCATCGGCTCACCCTCCTCAATCACTTCAAACTGCGGCATGGTGGGGAAATCTGCTGCCACGCTGTGATACACATGGTTACTGAGGGCAGATTGCGCCTGATGTGCCATGCTCCATGGCAGTTTGGCAGGGATTACCACCATTTCGGGAGCATAGCATTCATCGACGACATACCCAACTGAGCTCACTGCACCTGGCAACACAAGGCACGACGACCTGGGGGCCTGTGCGCTGCTGATGACCACCAACCTCTCGTGGGGCAGGTGAGCGACATGAAGGCGATCAAAAAGCTCCACCTTCAACAACAGCTGCCATTCCCAGCCCCCTCGTGGGTACTCTAACCTGGCCTTCAGAATGTGTGTAATGAAACCAAAGTCTACACCGCCCGGGCCATGCACCGCAACTCCCGCATTCTTGTGCCGCTTTCCCTGGGATTGGTCCGCAGCCTCCGTGCGGTAGTTGAACCCGTGTATCCTGACTTTGTGGAAAGAATCCGCGTAGCGCTTCACGCCCCCACACGCCGCTACAATGCCTTGCGGCACAAGCGGCGTCAGGTTTAATGATGCCCATGCAAGCACGTTGAACGTTGTGTCAGCACAGCGATCTCGCCTGCATTCAAACAAACGCACACCGATAACCCAGCAAAGAGTATTATTATTGCAAGTATTGGTTATTAAAAAAAATAGAACAGATACAACACAGGACGCTTTTACTGGCGGCAAGATCATGGCACCCGGATGGGTAAAACCAAACAAACTAGATATTAATTACTAGGGCTGGCTTTGTGACAGTAAAACATGATTGCATGGCTAATCCCAAGGCGCCTTTCAATAGGACTGAATTAAAAAAACCAAAGCAGACGGCGTAAGTAGCATTTGCAAAAAACAAGGCTCACCAGTAGGCCTCGTCGCCATTCGCAGGGTCGCTGTAATCAGCCTTGGGAAGGGCATCTTCTACCAGCAAATCCCTTGCCGCGTTGTGTCAGCACAGCGATCCCCCCTGCATCCAAACAAAGGCACACCGATAACCAAGCAAAGAGTATGCAAATGTGTAGCCTTGTTCATTGAAATTATGGCTGGCTTACGCAAAGAGCGACTGTAAGATGACCTATACAGTGGGGCCGGAAACAGCTTGCTTGATCAGGGCGTGTTTTTCGAGCTTCACTGGCCGGGAGTGTCTAGTGGTGAGAACCATTGCTGCGATCGCTTTCCCACCATTTACGAGGAAATACCCGCAAATGAAAAACCACTGAAACGGTCTAGCTAGTCAGTCATTACATTAGCCACATGCCATCATGCATGTTTCCAAACGTCCAGGAACTGCACACGGTGCAAATGCCATTTGCAGTGCAAAAATCCAGAGGACACGACCTCATTGCTTCATATTTGTATGCAGAAGACTAAAAAAGTAACATGCATTAATGGCCCGCATGCATAAAGGGCCTGAATTCTGATGCGGGCCCAACGGCAGCACCGCCAAAGCAGATAAGGGCCCGCAGTCTGATGCGGGCCCCACGGCACCACCGCCATAGCAGAGCTCGAAGGTCGTGGTGCGCGTGAAACGTACGTATGCCCTTTGTCGGTAGGTGCCGTTGGGGTCAAATTGGGTGCCGCCAAAATCGGGCCGACGCGTCAATAGACTGAGGCCGTCGATGAGAGCCATCATGCGGCTTGGGGAACTTCAGCTAAGTTAACTTAACGCAAACCACTGGTCGCCCGCGTCGGGAACCGGCCCAACGGCTCTCCCGCAACAGAAAATTACGCGGCATACTGCATAAGTCGTCGGATTGTTACATTTCGACGGTCAAGATTTCATGATGAGGTTTGCGTTCAATTTGCCGCAGTTTGCCGCCCAGAGAAAGTAGTTGTTGGACTCGTTGCCCACGATGAAACACAATCAAGCAAGCCGTTTCCGGCCCCACCGTGTAGGTCATGTAGTCGCTCTTCACGTCAGCCAGCCGTAATTTCAATGCACAAGGCTACACATTTCCATCTCCATTCATATTCATAATCCTGCACGACTCGAAAACGCGGACAAGATAACGGCAGGCTCGAGCTACCATGGTCCGGATTCTCCCGATTTCTGGCCTGCGCTGGTTGTCTCCTTGATATTGGCAACTCTCTCCGGTAAGAGATTTTCCGCAGTTTGGCTGTTTCGAAACGTTAATTAAGTGAGATGCCTTCGGATCAGGAGACTCACACAGCCGCGAAATCATGCCAAAGGTCATATGTTCGATCCCTTGCTGGTAGCTTCTGAGCTTTCTTATTTTCTGTGTTCCGCGGAATCTCAGATTTGGGCCGCTAGCGTTTTCACGTTTGTTGCTTTCTGATCCGACGACAACGTTGTGCCTTGCTCGTGTGACATCTGGCGCATGGTGTGATTCATGTGTATGGTGCTGCCTTGCCACATGGGGCTGCTTTGCCATAAGAGTGAGTGTTGGGTTCTACACATTTGCTGCATGGACCGTTAGGTGCTGGTGAGCTCTTCCTTGTAGAATGGTGATGTCTATGTCAAGGATCTGATGTCTTTTTTGTCTCTTGCACTGCTTTCATTTTAGGGGGAATTATAGGTGTCATTATTTTGGCATTTGAAGGTATAGATGTTTATCTGCAAGGGCCTGTTTTTTTTCCCCCGGCCTCTTGCATGCATGGATGTGTAGAATTGTATGTTGATGGAATTATGATTTGCCATACACATTTGCTGCATGGATTTTTAGGTGGTGCTGAGCTCAAGATCCTTGTAGAACGCTTACATCTATGTCAAGGATCTGATTTCTTTTCCTCTTGCGTATATTGTGTCGGTTTGCTTTATTTCTTGCAGGGACCACGAGAGTAAAATGCAAGCGGTTCCACTTTCAAGTCAGCATGTGACGCCCTGTCGACCGGCCCGCTTTGTTAGCTAGCTACCATATAGTATTTGATGATAGGCATTGAATGCGAAAGATGTCATAACGCCATAACAGACTGTGTTGAAAAGGCATATTTGAATGCCGAAGATGTACATAACGCCATAACAGTGTTGAATAGTTGAATCAACGGGTTCTTGCAGCTGTAAACATTAAAATTATTCAAACATTTAATGAAAAAATCATTATTGTTCGTGCTGTTTTGAACAGCGGTTGTTACTGGCACTGCATGCATGTGTCTGCTGCCAGCATATTGCATTATGGGTGTGTTTTTCAGCGCTGTGTTTTCTCACTTTTCTCACTTTTCTCACGTCCTGTTTTTCTCACTTTTCTCACGTCCTGATTTTCTCACTTTTCTCACGTTTCACACCTCCCGTTTTTCTCACTTATCTCATGTCCTGTTTTTTGAGATTTTTCTCACGTTTTTCCCCTTTTTTCACCTTTTTGGGGCAATCTCACCCGGGTGAGAAACGTGTTTTCTCACCCATTCTCACCCCATTCTCACCCTTTTTTCTCACCTTTCTCACCCATTCTCACCCATTTCTCACCCTTTTTCTCACCTTTCTCACCCTTTTTCTCACAATTTCTCACCCATTCTCAAAGCCGAGTTCCTAGTGTGGTGGTACCGCCTGCCGTCCGGCACTTTGAAGCCCGCCGGTGCGATAATTCCTATCGTCCACGCATGTTTTCCCCTGCCTCAAACCGCACATTGCATTTAAATCTGGAGCCCAAAATTCACTGAAAACGTGTGCCAGCCGCCGGTAGCAAACGGGGCCAAGCTGCCACGGAATGGTGGTACCGCCTGCCGTCCGGCACTTTGAAGCCCGCCGGTGCGATAATTCCTACTATCGTCCACGCATGTTTTCCCCTGCCTCAAACCGCACGTTGCATTTAAATCTGGAGCCCAAAATTCACTGAAAACGTGTGCCAGCCGGTAGCAAACTGGGCCAAGCTGCCACGGAATGGTGGTACCGCCTGCCGTCCGGCACTTTGAAGCCCGCCGGTGCGATAATTCCTATCGTCCACGCATGTTTTCCCCTGCCTCAAACCGCACGTTGCATTTAAATCTGGAGCCCAAAATTCACTGAAAACGTGTGCCAGCCGCCGGTAGCAAACGGGGCCAAGCTGCCACGGAATGGTGGTACCGCCTGCCGTCCGGCACTTTGAAGCCCGCCGGTGCTATAATTCCTACTATCGTCCACGCATGTTTTCCCCTGCCTCAAACCGCACGTTGCATTTAAATCTGGAGCCCAAAATTCACTGAAAACGTGTGCCAGCCGGTAGCAAACTGGGCCAAGCTGCCACGGAATGGTGGTACCGCCTGCCGTCCGGCACTTTGAAGCCCGCCGGTGCTATAATTCCTATCGTCCACGCATGTTTTCCCCTGCCTCAAACCGCACGTTGCATTTAAATCTGGAGCCCAAAATTCACTGAAAACGTGTGCCAGCCGCCGGTAGCAAACGGGGCCAAGCCGTGCCACGGAATGGTGGTACCGCCTGCCGTCCGGCACTTTGAAGCCCGCCGGTGCTATAATTCCTATCGTCCACGCATGTTCCTAGTATATATGGTGGCACGGCTAGGAAAACATTCTAGGCATGCATGGCTGCCATGGCGGCAGTGACTACCAATGCATGATCACAAGCTAGCTAGGGCTATTCTAGCCCGCTGGGGGCGTCCACATCTTGTGGTTGATCATCAGGTCCCCGCCCCTCCAGTACACCTTGGGCTTCTGGGGGTCCTACTTGCGGCGGAGGTATTCAGGCCACAGGTCGCGTCGCTGCTGCTGCTGAGCGGGGCTCAGGCCGGCGTCGTCCAGCGTCCAGGTGAGGTCGGAATCGCTATGAATGCCAAACTGGGTCACATGCACGCGCGGAGCCACACTGACTTGGGGGTAAGTTAGTACTTGCGTGTCATGCGCATGGGCATGCCACGGAGAACTAAGCTAACCTCATTAGAAAATAATTGCACGAAAGTTACAAACATCGTCTGCATCACTTGTTGGGGGTGGTCTCCTTCATCACTACTTGCCATCAGACTATCCTTGCGAGCCTCCATACTGACAAACCAGCAGGCTGCCCGGGCGTGAGCCCGTCCTGTCTAAGGTAGCACATGTCCCTGCCTAGTGGCCTATAACGGAAAGTCCACGGATGGTGAAGTCTTGGATGACGGCGGGGAGCCGGTGCAGGCTGGTGAAGCCGGGCGGGCGGCGGGGGGGCAGCAGGGCCCCGGCCGCGGGCAGCTTGTCACAAGCTGCATTGGTGGAGGTGGCAGTGAGGTGCCGAAGGGCCGATGCCGGGCCGGCAGCGAACAGCTGGGCGTGGCTGGCCGGGATGTCCAGCGCGTCGACGAACGCCTCTGCCGCGCGCTTAATTGTGGGTGCGTTTTTCAGGTAAGTCCTCCCGGAGCGAGATTGTATCTATCTAATACCTAAACTAACAAACCAGGTAGCTCTAGAGGTCACGCCGGGCATTCTTCCCATGACGGGTGATCATCTTCTTCCCAAATGGACTTAATTAATTTATAGACACATGACTGCGTCACGTGAGCATGAGTCCTCAGTGCATGGGAGGGGAACATGGGATGGAATGGATTAATTAATTAATTAATTATCAACATCACTCCGTTGGGAGTCAATGTAGCACATATCCCTGAGAAGGGGCATATGGCTTTAAATACATCCTAGGCTACTTCATGCAAGGGTGGGAATGTAAGCAACACTTGCTCTAGGTGCCGCAAGGGCACCGGCACCACCATGCTGTCTCAGGTTCAACCCAGCTAAGGGGATCCTGGCACGGGGGAGGAAGATCATCATGGCTATGCAAGGGCTAGGGCATGGCTTCTCGACAGAGAGCATCTCTCTGCATGGCATAGCATGGCTAAGTTCTTAATGCAACATCCATGGGGGTCCCATTATAGACAAAGCATGGCTAAATGTTGAAGGCATCATCCATGGGGGCCATTATGGGCGCACATGCGCGTGGGCCACATGCTAGGCTAAGCCTTACTAATCTACACTACTGGTATATATATTCCTAGTCTGAGGTGGCAGGAGGGGGCTGCCAGGGCTTGTGGTCAACGTGGATGACCGCCCCCCTCCAGTATACCGGCTTCCCCCTTGCGCTCTGCCGGAGCTGAAGGTAGGCCGGCCATAGCTCGCGTCGCCGTTGTTGCTGGGCCAGGGTCAAGTCGTCGTCCAGCGTGAAGCGAGTCTCCGAGAGCTTCTTGCGGCATTTAAGGAACGCCAGCTTGTCCGCCATGTACTTAAAGGTGAGGAGCACGGGGGCCGGGCCAGCCTTCCCCCGCGCGCGGGGGAGGCGGACAGCCGACATGTCCAGCTCACCAGTGAGTAACATGGGGGCAAGAATGGCGCGCTTAAATGCCTCAAGAAGGCTCGTGGAGGTCTCACCTGCCTGCTGGTCGAAGTGCTTGACGATGACATTGTGGCTGCGCCGGGCGATGTCGGCTTCCTCGCGAAGGTCGAGGGCTTGTTGCTTGAGTTGTGCCGAGATGGTGGAGGTGGTGGAGGTGGTGTGCTGCTTAAGCAAGTCCGCCCAGGTGGAGGGAGCATCGCCGGCCGAGCCAGCAGGCGCCGGCTGGGCGGCGATGTCCTTCACCGCCTGGGCGGTGAGGCCGGCGGTGTCATGCAAGCTCTCAAGGGCGTTGGCGGTGGCTTGAAGGCGTTGGTCGAGGTCGAGGAGCTGGGCTTTGATGTCGGCAGTGGAGGCGGAAATGGCCGTGGAGGTGGAGGCGGCGGCGGTGGAAATGTGAGGAAGTTCAGCAGTCAGCGTGCCGCCGATTGCTGCTATGTCGGCAGCAAGGGGGGTCACGTGCTGCTGAAAGGCTTCCGTGAGGATGGAGCGGAGGGTGGGGACGGAAAGGGGTGGAGCCCAGATCTCGCCGTCAGAGCGCTGGAGAAGGGAGTTGAGGATGGCGTGCTGGAGATGGGGGCGGACGCAGCCGGACAGCCCGTAGATGTTGGCCCAGCGGCTGCCGTCCGGGGCGAGGAGGCGATTGATGGAGTGGAAATGGAGGCACAGGTCGTAAAGCGAAGCGTAATCCCCGATGGAATGGATGGTGTAAGCTATCTAGGTCCTAGTTACGGGGGTGTGGGCACCGCGGCCCGAATCGCTATGAATGCCATACGCGGTCACACGCGGAGCCCCCACAGACTTGGGGGTGGTCTCCTTCATCACTACGTGCCATGTATCCTTGCGCACCATCTGCCTCCATATTACAGACAAACCAGCTAGGAGGCTGCCCGGGTGTGAGCCCGTCACGTCTAGTGCAGCACATGTCCATGCCGAGTCTATCACGAAAAGTCCACGGGTGGCGACCCTGCCGCGCGCGGCCTGGGGCACGCCAGGTGAGGACATATCGCCCAGGCTGGGCGGGCTTGGTGCCAGCTAGTCTATCAGTATCCATTAATTGGAGTCACTGCCGCTAAGGCAGCCATGCTTAGAATGTTTGCCTAGCTGTGCCAACATACCTATAGTCACGTGCCGCTAACGCACAGTACACAACCAGCCATAGCCTTAGCCTAGTACAGCCATGCTACACCCTGGCTATGATCAGATTTCTTGCCCACGCTCCTTGTTATGATATGCTCACATGGGTCTTATTAATTAATTAATTAATTAGGAACATAACTCCGTTGGGAGTAAATGTAGCACATATCCCTGAGAAGGGGCATATGGCTTTTAATACATTCTGGGCTACTTCCTGCAAGGGTGGGAATGTAAGCTACCCTTGCTCTAGGTGCCCCAGGGCATGCACCTGCACCCACATGATCTATCACGCTATGCCCAGCTATAAGGGGGGAGCATGTCATGTGGGGGAAGATCATCATGGCTATACAAGAGCTAGGGCATGGCTTCTCAGCAGAGAGTGACTCCCTGCATGGGCACTGCATAATAAAGTAAAGCTAGGCATCATCTGGAGGGTGGCTCATCATAGGCGCACGTATGTACATGACTAAAAATGCTAGGCCTCAGCGGGTATAGTGCATGTAGTAGGCGGGCATGTACAAGGCCACTGTCTAACTATTCTACACTACTGCTGCTGTATTCCCCTAGGCTGGGGCTTCTGGAGTCGCTCGGGGCTGCGGTGGTCGAGGGGGTCGCGTGCCAGGGCTTGTGGCCGACGTAGATGGCCGCCCACTTCCAGTACACCGGCTGGCCCGCCTTGGTCTGCCGGAGCTGGAGGTAGGTCGGCCACAGCTCCCGTCGCCGTTGTTGCTGTGCCAGGGTCAAGTCGTCGTCCACGGTGAAGTGAGTCTTCTCGAGCCGCTTGCGGCGTCTGAGAAACGAAATCTTGTCCGCTGGGCTCTCAAAGATATGAGAAGAAGCGGAGGCGCCCCTGCCTTACCCCGCGCGCGGGGGAGGCGGTGGGCGGTCAGCTTAATCTCACCAAGAAGGCCCATGCGTGCAAGGATTTTGCTCTCAAACGCACGTGCAAGCTCCTGGGAATTCTCACCTTCCTCCATGTCGAAGTTCTTGAGTATGGCGTTGAGGCTGCGCTTGGCGAGCTCGGCCTCCTCGCGGAGGTCAAGCGTCTGCCGCTGGAGCTGGGCTGCGACGGCGGAGGTGGTGGAGGTGGTATGTTGCTTAAGCATGTCCGCCCAGCTCGTGATGGGAGGAGCATCGCCGGCCAGGCCAGCAGGGGCTGGCTTGGCGGCAATGTCCTTCACCGCCTGGGCGGTGAGGCCTGCGGTGTTCTGCAGGACCTCGATAGCGATTGCATTATCCTTGAGGCGCTGGTCGATGTCGCGGAGCTGGGCGGTGATGGAGTCGGTGGAGGCGGAGGGGGGGGGGGGGGGAGGCGAGGAGGGTGGCGGTGGCGGTGGGGATGGTGGGGAGCTCAGCACGGCCAGCGTGCCTCCCATTGCCGCCACATCTGTGGCAAGGGGGGTCACGTGCCGCTCGAAAGCTTGGGGTGCGGATGGTGGCTTCGGTGGGGAAGGTGGGGGGGGGCGGTGGGGAAGCCCAGATCTTGGCTTCAGAGCGTCCAAGGAGGGAGCAGAGGGCGAAGCGTTGGAGCTTGGGGCGATTCATCATGCGGAGAATTATCGGGAGAGCCTCGGCGAGGTCGGCAGGCTGGCCATCACCAGCTAGGCCAGCGGCCGCGGTTGTGGGAAGTGAGGTGCGAGCACAGGGCTACAAGCGAGGCGTGCGTGCCGAAAAACACGTCTTCTATGAAGAGCGATGGGCGGCGAGTCCAGTAGCCAGGTGCGTTGATGTCGAAGGCAATCGCGTCCCAGTGCGGCTCGGCAGAGCGACTGCGCTTAGGTTCAGGCGATGCAGATGGCGAGGCAAGCCTGGGGGGCTGGGCGAGCACCAGTGCGCGACTAGTGTCACCGCTGCCTTCTGGGCCGGTGGGCGAAGCTGCAGCCGAGGCTGCAGGCGTATTTTTATTGCCGAGCGCAGCCGCCAGGCTGCGTTGCGTCGAGGGGCGTTTGCTCATCGTATATTGCGTAATAGCTTCGGAAAATTATATCAGCATGATGTGCGTCGTAGAAAGACGCGTCGATTGTGATATTCACCGCTAGGTTCGGTGCTCAAACGTGAAAGTGAAGAGCTGCGCCGTCAGCCATGGCTACCTCGTGGCTCGTAGGCAATTAAGAGAGTGCCAGGATGCGGTGCTTATGAGTGGGATGGGTCTTATTGCACCCACAGACTGCCGGATCGTTAGCGTGTCCGTTTAGCTAGCGTGCCCGCACTGATGCAGCTGTGGCATGCCTTTGGCATGAAAGAGACTGGGGGTCTCTGCCCTTTCTCCTGTTGTGCACACACAGGGATTAAAAGCACTTCGGTGCTCCGTGACTCCCCAACGTACGGGAGGACGTGTTTAATTATTTAATTAATTAGTCTATCTGATGTATCTACCTGATCTGTGCGGGCCAGGTGCCCGGCTAGGCCCAGGCGCCTGTGCCTAATAATGTGGGAAACATAGGGCAAATCAGCGTACAAATCCTCATTACTAATGTGCAAACCAAATGGGATGTTAAGGGCCTTTGCGCAGCATCTTGGTGACGGCGCCGTCGAGTCGTTGCTCCAGCTCCTGCGTCAGTGTCCACGTCTCGGCGCCGTAGGTCAGGATCGTCAGAATGACGACCTTGAAGAGGTCACGCTTGACGATCCGGGGTAGGGCGGGGTTGCTCCACCAGCGGCGGTGGTCATGGAGGTGCGCCCACGCCATGCCGATCCGTGTCGTCATGTCGTCCTCGCAGTCGGGAAGCCAACTGCCGAGCAGCTTGAAGCGGCCTGAAGGAGGGTAGTTGACCTCGGCATCGTCTAAGAGGCGAAGTGGGGGCGGGAGCCTGGACAGACCGAGGGCCAGGGCCTCCGTTTTGGGGCTGATTTCTAGACCAACCGCCCGAGCCTCGAGCGCCAGGCAGTCCAGCCAAAGTTGGGCAGACTCCGGCTTCTCGATGAGCGTGATGTCGTCGGCATAAATGAGGTCAGCTAGTAAATTCAGCTTGTTATAGTCGGCCCCCCTTCCCCAAGCTCGTTCGTGATCGCTAGGCCAGGGGCACGGCCTGCAATGCTAGCAAAGCGAGCACGTGCCTGGCGCATAACATAATCCACTACAATAATAAACAGGTACGGCGACAGGACGCAACCCTGCCAGACCCTGCATGGTCTGCAGTGGGCATGGCGGGGTAATGCCGTGTTGAGTGCGCACCGAAGTGGTCGACCCTTCATACAGCGTGCGGATGACGGCAATCAGGGGAGTGGGGACGCGAGCGCGAGCAAGTACAGCCCATAGAGCGTCCCAGAGGACAGAATCAAAAGCCTTGATGAAGTCGACGAAGATCAGGATGGCGGGAAACTCAGGCCTTGATATAGTCAACAAAAATGAAGACCAGCGGCAAACTGTCAGGGCAAAGGCGACGCACCTCCTCCATCAACCGGCGCGCGACAAACTCAGCCATGACAGTGTTACGACCACGACGGAAACCCATCTGAGACTTACCCAGGTGCATGTGGGTCCAGCGCGGCGCGGAGCCTGTGCAGCATCATGCGCATGAAGACCTTCAGCGCGGCGCTCTGGATATACAAATGGGTTAATTGCGAAATCAGGGTTGTCGAAAGCAATGACATCATCAATGTATCGACATGTGTGGATAAAACGCTTGATGAGAACATCATCGTTTGAGGCAATGAGATTCTCCATGAATGCAAGCTCATAAGTGTATCAAGGAGACAACCAGCGCAGGCCAGAAATCGGGAGAATCCAGACCATGGTAGCTCGAGCCTGCCGTTATATCTTGTCCGCGTGTTCAAGTCGTTCAGGATGATGAAGATGAATGGTGATGGAAATGTGTAGCCTTGTGCATTGAAATTATGGCTGGCTTACGTGTAGAGCGACTAGATGACCTAGACGGTGGGGCCAGAAACAGCATGCTTGATCAGGGCGTGTGTTTCGAGCCTAACTGGCCGGGAGTGTCTAGTGGTGAGCACCATTGCTGCGATCGCTCTCCCACCATTTACGAGGAAATACCCGCAAATGGAAAACCACTGAAAAGGTCTAGCTAGTCAGCCATCACGTTAGCCATGCCATGATTCCAAACGTCCAAGAACTGCACACGGTGCAAAGGCAAAAAGCCGGAGGACAGCACTTTCAAATGTGCGGCGGGAACCAAAAGCCCGCGTATGCCAGAAAACATCGTGTTGCTGCAGCGACCCGACGATGTGGACAACGAATCCAGTGCCAAGCTCGGAACGGCCGCAAAGGAGCTCATAAGTGTATAGATAGAGGTTTGCAAGGAGCCCGGCACAGTTAGTGCCCACAGGGATGCCGATAATTAATTAACTAATTAGACTCGTGCTCCCGTGGGGGAGTCACGGAGCATGTCCTCTACTAGCTGTTCCGATAGCTTGTTGGCATACATGCATGCCATATATCATCAGCAGCGGCGCCTGCAGCTAGTAGGTCACTTAGCTCGCACCAACCAGGTAGACACCTCACGTGGCCCCCCCGCGGGGCTGCGCCCAGCTCAGCCTGGCCGGCACCTCCTTACGTGGGCCGGGCCCAGCAATGCTCGCCGCCGCAAGGCCCGCACCTTCAAAGAACAGCTAGTCGCAGACATGGGGGGGCTAGGTCTCTCCGTGATTTGGAACAAGATGATGGACAAGGCCAAGTGGGCCCAGGTCATAGCGGACAACGACCCCCCTCCCGTGAGGAAGCGCCCGCGTGTGCAAACATACGGGAAGCATGCCAGACAGGTCCCCTAGAGTAGCGAGCTTAGACTAGTTGGCTTTTTGATGTTGTAGATAGATGCTGTAGATGTATGTTGTAGATAGATTAGACCTGTAGGACTGTTTGCATCCATCCATCCATCGGGGTTAATGCTCCGTGACTCCCCAACGGGAGCACGAGTCTAGTAAATAAATTAATTAATTAAACCAAAGGGGATGTTAAGGGCCTTGCGCAGCATCTTGGTGACATTGACGTCGAGTCGTTGCTCCAGCTCCCCACTGGATGACATGATGCAGAGGATATTTGTAACTTTCGTGTACTTAATTTTCTAAAGAGATTAGCGTAGTCATCCGTGGCATGCCCATGCGCATGACATGCAAGTACTTGCTTACTTACTTACTTACTTACCCACTGGGGGGGGACCATTGTCCTCAACAACCTAGGCCCAGATGGCCTTGCTCTGCATCGTTTTCCACATCACGGAGAGTCAGTCAAAGACTCCACGCCATGCGAATATTTAGAACCATCCGCTTGGTTGCTATAATACATTCATCGGCTTGGTTGCTAATCCCATCCATGTACCCAAAAGGCTTCTGTAGCCAACGTATTCACATCCTGTACAATTTGAAGAAAAGGGACTCGTGTGTCAAGCCAGTGAAGACACGTGCCATCCTGGCATCGTCACAACTCCACCAGCGCCACACAGAAACATGCGCTCCCCTGCCGCTTGCACCCACGTCAGAGCAACCGCGCGAAACCGCTTGCATCGGCCACATGGTAGCACGTAGTTGCATTGTCCCAGCAGCCCCATGTTGGGTGCACGCCATGTCTCTGCTTGTGCCCTCGGCTGTCCACTTTATTCAAACAAGGCCTCCAAAGGGAGGCACACACACACGGGGAGAGGCAGGCCATGCCTGCCGTGCAGGTGACACCCGCCCCTTCCTGTACATGAGCGGGCACCGTGCTAGCGCACCACCGCCCCCCACAGGTGCGCCCGCGCCAGTGTGCTATCGCTAAAGCGCGCCCCCACCCCAAGCGCCGTGTTCGGGGCTGACTGCGACACATCCCTCATCACGGCATGCGTGCCTGCAACTAGAGGACCCACATCCTCCACCGGGCGGCTCCACACTTCCCATGGGCCAGGGTGAGCACCGCCCCCATAGCACATGGGGCAGCAAGGGGAGGAGAAAACGGGGATGCCCCCGCGCCCGTGCGGGCCACACGCGCTGACTGGCGGGCTGGTGGCGGGGGTCATGGACAGCAAGCACGGCTCGTCTGCCTCATGGCTGTGCTGGCGAGGACTTAAGGCCACGTCAGATGGGAGTGCCCCCGCGTCGCGCCGCCTGCAGACATCAGCACTGCGCCACATCAGCCGCTGACGGGGCGATGAGGGGCCGTCGCTGGTGCAGGACCCGCTGCCAGCTGTCTCCTCCTCGTGGCAGCGCTTGCGACCCGACATCACGAACGGGGGGGACTGGGACCGCCCCACCACAGTGCCCTCCCTACAGGTTTCCCTGCCGCTACCATGCACCAGATGCATGTCCGGGTGGCTCCGCACTACCCCCCGCGCCACAAGGGGGTGTGCGGATAATGACGCCCCCCCCCCCGTGACCAGGGCCAGCAGCGGGCACAGGCGCGCCAGGTAGGCGCACACGTCTGGGTCCCACCCAGGGCATCCCCGCACATCGAGCGAGCGCAGGCAACCGGCCACCCCTCCACCCCAGCCCACCCCCTGGCCCCACCGCCCCAGCGCGCTGGCAGCCTCCCACCCCAGCAACTGCGGGCATCCGCGCGCGTCCACGTACACCAGGTGCACGCACTCCTCCGCCAGCGCGGCGATACCCGCATCCGTCACCTCGCAGCCGGCCACCGCCACGGAGCGCAGGCCGTCGGGTCCAGAAAGCAGTGCCAGTGCCCTCACGCCGGCATCCGTCACAAGGGGGCAGCCCGAGACGTCCACCTCCTGCAGCGACGCGCCCGCCGCAGCAGCCGCGGTGGCCAGCTGTGCGTCCCCCATGCAGGGCAGGCAGGCGAGGCGCAGGCAGGCCACTCGGGTGACGTGGGGCAGCAGCAAGTCCAGCGCGTCCGCACTCACCTGCGCACAGCCGCTCAGGTCCAGATGCGACACCTGGCTACCGCGCGTGGCGCCGTGCACGGGCGGGCCATACGCGCGGGCATCCGCCGGTGCAGGCTGTGCCCATGCCGCGGCTAATGCTGCCAGACCTGCATCTGTGAGCTCAGTACAGTAGGCCAGGCATAAGGACTGCAGGCGAGGGCAGTGGCTGGCTATCGCTGCCAGGGAGCGGTCGGTCATGCCCCGACAGCGTGACGCGTCCAGGTGCACCAGCCGTGGCAAGGAGCTGGCGAGGAATAACAACCCGCGTTCCGTGACCAGAGGGCACTTGCTCACCGATATCCATTCCACCAGGGGGCATAGCGTAGCAACGATGGCCAACGCCTTGTCCGTGATCAGCAGACAGCCAGATAGATCAATGTGCCGCAATCCCGGACTGCTTGCACAGATGGCAAGGAAGGAAAGGTCCGACACGAGATGCTGGCAATTCTGAAACGCCACTTCCAAGCGGCCGGCGTCAGCTGCGAATTCACTTGGCGCCCTCTGGAAAACATTCCCGAAATCGCGATCTGCAATTCCTCGCACATGAACCGGCGTTGACTTTTCACATAAAATTGATGGGCGGACGTGCCCAGTATTCTCCTGCGCAAATCCTGACCAACGACTAGACTCTGGAGGCGCGGCATCGAAGCTTCCTCTGCAACAAGGCGTGTAAACGTCGAAGTGCCGAAGATAAAGCGAAAAGCTGACGTCGACATCGCAACCTGCCGAACCATTGCTACCTGCATGGCCGACAGCGCTCATACAGCCAGGATGATCCATGGGGAAGGTGATTCTTGCAAACAGTCACATTAATTTAGTAACCCGAACACGACGAACCCTTTGCTTCCAGCCTGCTCCGCGGTGGCTTGTGTGTCCACGCCTCCATCGCATGATCTCGTGACCCGCTCATCATGAACCTCTGAATCGGCCATCAGTTCTGAAACGTTCGCCATTCGCCGTTGAAAGACGAGGCCGCATCATGCAAGCGAGATTTCTTGTCGATCCAGCACTTAATAATTCTTGGGATTTTGCGCCCAGTTTGCAGTGGCAAGTCACGCACACAAAACTGAGCTCATTCTAGATCCCTCAGCACTCTTAACTGAAAGGCCTCTGAAAACTTTTTGCAACATTGAAGGCCCGATCAGTACACCCGCGATCCGCTTGCCGTTGCAATCTGCCACGACAAGAGTTGCAGGGTTGCAGGGTTGTATCATGAGACGGCGCTGACGCAAAAGGGGGAGCCTATTGGACCGCACAGTGCGTTCATACGGCGCGATTCTTGTCACCCAAGGAAACGCTACGCGTCAACGTCTGCCCATGTGCGGCGTGGGACTCACCACCAACAACAACAATTGCGTCATACGTCTGACGCCGGCCCTTGCCACGTGACTGCGAGGATGCCAAATCTCGGTTGCGCAATCGCTGAAAAAGGTTGCGACCCGCCTTTCAGCAGGCGCTTTCCAGCGTGCTTCAGCACGAAAGCGCGCGTTCAAACGGCCGTACGGGCGCGGCGCACAACGTGCTGTGATACTGACAGATACTGCGCAGACCCGTCAGAAAAGGATGCAGTGGATCCTGACGAGATTACAACTCATATATTTCTGCTGACAGGAAATCTCCGCCCTCCGGCTCCAGGCCTGGGGCTAGGCAGCTCCACAGTCCCCATTGCACGAGTCCAGCAGCCAGCAGGACTGCTTGACCAATGTTGCAACCACGTGGCTGACTGGCGGGAAGCTTCAGCCTCAAGCCACGCAAAGCACCACGAGTCCACGAGACCACGACCACCAGCAACCGTATCAAACGCTATCAAACGACAAGCACGCAGGCCAGAAATCCGATGGGAATCCCGAGTATATACTCTCCCAATGATTCGATCAAGTCAGCAGCACTAATTGTACAGTTGCGTTGAACTTTCGAAACTCCCGTTGACTCGGTCAATGTGTGGCTTTTAGCCAATTTGTAGCAAGGCACGTGTGGCAGGCGTGAGGCGGCCTTCCATAGCGTGAGGCGGCCTTCCATCGGGCGCAGCGCTATGCGTGCTGGCTGATTCGAGCGTTCTCACCAGGGTTGGGCGTAAATGGTTTTTGCGGTGACTTAAATTAAACGTAAATTAAATGCAGAATAGGCGGACTTAAATTAAAGCAGACATAAATTAAACTTAAATTTACCTCTGGACTTAATCTTCAATTTTAAGACTTCCACCCCTCGCATTAGTAGTTTTAATATGAAGGCGTCATCGCACTTTACATTCATCAAACCAAGAGGACCAAACTCTCGTCCTCGGACCAATTTCACCTAGGTCTGCCACTACGCTGGCAAGGGGCGCCGACATGGCGCCGATGACCTTCCAAAGCATGCAGTCCACACAAGATCCTCGGGTCGACATCGACCCTCGCCTACAGAATCCACGCATGAGTACAATATCTCAACTATAGCTATAAAGTACGCAGCGCGGCGCGACTGCACCGGCCCCTAGAAGATACACGCATACAACAACCTAGGCCCAAAATAACTGGTCCGAATCGCCCAAACTGTCATAGTTCCATACAAAAGTCCTGACCAAGGGACAATTCCCAAAAATGAAGTCCCGAAATGAGTCCCAAAGTCCTACGGACTATGACAACAAGTCAAACTATATATAGCTACATAATTTATTCCATTGTTACGTCCGTCCAAAAGGGCCGGGACGTAACATCGGGCTGCCAAACAAACAAAGAAGTTGTAAATAAATATTATTTTCCTGCCACGTGTGCAGCTTTCTCGCTAACAAACAAAGAAATATTAAACCTCTGGCTGAAAAATGTGCTTTTCCTAGCCGTACAGAGCAGTGCATCCGGCTGGGTTATACAGAATGTCAAAGTCAACAAACAAAGAATTATTAAACTTCGCAGCCAGTTCATGATCAACGGTTGTTCGGTAATAAAACAAACTAATAATTAATTAATTGGGCGGGCACAGTAGCACTTTCAACCAATAAAACGCTAATGTCTAATTCCGAAGGGCCTTTTCGCTGAACCGAATTAAAACTACCAATGCGAGGGGTGTACCGTAGTGGTCAAAATCACTTTGCGAATAATTACTTTGCGACCCCAAAACAAGGTGGAATGTATAGTTTGCGACCCAAAACGAAGGCAAAGTTTTACGTTTGCGAGCTGATCGACTTGCTTGTGGTCCGTGGCTTGGGTCTCACCGACTTCCCGCATCCCTTCATGGCCCCCTTTCGATGTAACCCAACTACCCAACTGAGTACTTTTATCGATCCATTGGGTGGCACTGATTAAAATAGCTAGGCGTGGGGCTGTGTGGCGCGGCGCAGGCGCGGCGCGGTAACATTTGAACTTTGCGACCCAAAATGAAGCCCATTAATAGCAGTTTGCGAGGTCGATTCGCAAACAATTAGAGCCTTTCCACATATGGTGACGAATACGCGCGAATTAGGAGGACTCGGATTGGTCCGGACCGCAGTTCCAGGCTCGAGGTCTAATTCGGCGCGGCGAATAATAATAATTAGCGGTGAATTGATCGGGACCTCCTTTCCACAACCAGACCCGATCCGTACCGTCCTGGCGCTTTCCCCGCCGGTTTCAACAACTCGACCTACCTTTCTTGACCCTATAATTCTGACTGGAACTGGCCGGAACTGCTTTTTTCGAGTTCCAGGAGTTCCACCCCAGTTCCGGTCGAATTAGCGGTCGTATCCAATTAAATTTCTAATTGGACGGTCAAATGTGGAAACCTCTAGTTCCGAAATCGACTGAATCAGGACCCTAACTCCCCGGAACTGACGAATGTGGAAAGGGCCTAATTAGACGCAAAGTGATTTTGGACCACTACGGTAAATTCCATACTAAAATGCAATTAGGTCTCCAGGAAATTAAAGTAGACGTAAATTAAACTTAAATTTACGTCTGGACTTAACCTTCAATTTTAAGACTTCAATTCCATCATACTAAAATGCAATTAGGTCTGCAGCCCGGTCCTCGCGAACCTTGATCTCCTGCGACAGCCGTAGCGGTCCGTGCTGTTTGGTTGGACTATAGTGTCAGATGCTGTCCTCTGGAATCTTTCGCGTCAGCGCCTTGGCCAATCCCCTTTGGTCCCAAAGTTGTCGGAAAAAAGAGTGTGACGATATGAAAAGTGTCACGCGTTTGGCGGTTACGAAATTTGATGGCGAAACAGTTACGAAATGGCGTGTCGTACCTCGTCGTGCTGACGAGTGTCCTTTTCCTTAAGTCGTGCTATCTGTGCCGAGAGATTCAGTTCCTGAAAGCGTTACATGTGTGTCGTGCGATTTGTTGGTTTGTTTTTTTGTAACGCTCGAGGCCACTTACGGACGCTTTCGGTGGTGCATTTTAGTAAGGGAATTTGGGGTCAATTCCTGATTACCCTTCAGGTGTTCACAACTAATAAGCAGGCGTTGGAACTAAAAACCGGGTGTTGGAAGTGAGAGTTTCGTGAGTTGCACGATGAGCAGGGATTATTTTTGACTTTTTTTTACGGCCGGCGCCACGCCGGCAAAATAAATATGACGCCGGCATCCGGCAGATGCCGGGCAGCAGCCGGCGTCCCGGCCAGTCGTTTGCCGCACAGCGAGGTACCTACCGGTACCGGTCGGCCGCCGGGGCCTGGCCGGCCGCCGGCACTAGCCGCTGACGCCAGCAGATCGTAGTCTCATCCAACATCAAACATGCCTCATGATAAATTAATTAACATGCCTGATGCCACTCACCTTTAATTCTATAATTTGGCATCCTATGTCTAGTATCATGCCGGCCATATGATGACTGCTGCACCACTATTGTCTCACTTACCGAATTCACATTATTTGATGATTTGATGCCATACAAAAAAAGGAAATGGGGCCGGGTTGTCACATTGGTGGAAACTGAATCACACAGCTTTTAAATTATCCATGAGACAAAAAGTTAATTTCATAATTCATGTTTTAGCCTTAACCCATTTTTTATTTTATTTTATTTTTTTATTGATAAGAACGCGATATATCGAGTTGTGAGTTTTTTTTAGAACGCGCATAACTTTTAGGGGATTTTTTTTTCGTAGTAATGTATATAAATACTTTTCTGAAAGCCCATAAATCAAAGGATTTTTTGAGCTACTCAGACATGCCAAACTCTTATTCAATAGAGAGATACACTGCTCTGAATACAGGGGGGTCTGATCATGACCACGATTTGTTGACCCTATAGGTGGCAAGTCATGTGTTTATTCAGAAATAGTTCATGTAAAAAATCTGGCGTTTTGCATGAGCTATGGGCAACACAAGCTAGCGGCAGAGGCGTTCGTCGACGCGCTGGACATCCCGGCCAGCCACGCCCAGCTGTTCGCTGCCGGCCCGGCATCGGCCCTTCGGCACCTCGCTGACAAGCTGCCCGCGGCCGGGGCCCTGCTGCCCCCCCGCCGCCCGCCCCGCAGTTCACCAGCCTGCACCGGCTCCCCGCCGTCATCCAGGCCCGGCAAGCCCTGCGCGACAACAGCGACCCCGCCCGCTACGCCCGCCTCAAAGCCGATTACCACTCGGCCATCCGGCAGGCGACCAAGGAGCAGGAGGACCTTCATGTCCGCGAGTACTTCGCCCACCTCAAGGACCAGCACGGCAAGTACGCCTGGACCCGCCTGCGTCACGCCCAACGGCCCGCCGGCGGCGCGCAGCCGGCGCCGCGGACGCTCTCTGGCTCACCGCAGCAGCAGCTCGACCAGTGGTATTCCTCCCAGTCCCGGCTGCTCGGCGCCCCCCCGCCGCCTCTGCCGCTTGGCCCTCTGGCGGCCGCACGCCTGGCAGTAGCGCCTGCGGACGTCCCTGCGCCGCCCACGCCGCCCGCCGCTGAGCAGGACAGTCTACACGTACCCAGCCCTGACGGAACCCCTGGCCGACCCCAACGAGCTCCCGCCGTTCACCGAGCTCGAGCTCAGCACCGCCGCCAAGCAACTCCGCTTCTATGCCGCCGTTGGACCTGACCAGCTCCCAGCCCCGGTGATTAAGCTGACGGCGCTCACGGGGTTCCTGCTTGACGTCTGCAACCGGATCCTGCTTGCCGACGCGCCGCCGATTCCTTCAGAGTGGCAGCACAGCTACCGTATTATGCTGTACAAACACAAAGGTTCCCTTGCATGACGACCCCGCCATGCAACTACAGAGGAGTCTGCATCCAGAGCGCGGCCCTCAAGTTGTTCATGCGCATGATCCTCAACCGCCTTCGTTCTGCTCTCGACTGTCACCTTGGGGAAAGTCAAATGGGCTTCCGTCCTGGGCGCCACACCGTCATGGCCATCTTCGTCGCGCGTCGCCTCTTCGAGGAAATCACTCTCAAGCAACCTGGTGAGTTTCCCGCCATCCTGATCTTCGTCGACTTCATCAAGGCTTTTGATTCTGTCCTCTGGGACGCTCTATGGGCTGTACTTGCTCGCGCTCGCGTCCCCACTCCCCTGATTACCGTCATCCGCACGCTGTATGAGGGGTCGACCACTTCGGTGCGCACTCATCAACACGGCATTACCCCGCCAATGATGCCCACTGCAGACCGGCGTCTGGCAGGGTTGCGTCCTGTCGCCGTACCTGTTTATTATTGTAGTGGACTATGTTATGCGCCAGGCACGTGCTCGCTTTGCTAGCATCACAGGCCGTGCCCCTGGCCTAGCGATCACGAACGAGCTTGGGGAAGGGGGGCCGACTAACAAGCAGAATTTACTAGCTGACCTCATTTATGCCGACGACATCATGCTCATCGAGAAGCCGGAGTCTGCCCAACTTTGGCTGGACTGCCTGGCGCTCGAGGCTCGGGCGGTTGGTCTAGAAATCAGCCCCAAAACGGAGGCCCTGGCCCTCGGCATGGCAGGGCCCCCACCCACACTCCGCCTCTTAGACGATGCCGAGGTCAACTACCCTCCTTCAGCAGGCCGCTTCAAACTGCTCGGCAGTTGGCTTCCCGACTGCGAGGACGACATGACGACACGGATCGGCATGGCGTGGGCACACCTCCATGACCACCGCCGCTGGTGGAGCAACCCCGCCCTACCCCGGATCCTCAAGCGTGACCTCTTCAAGGTCGTCATTCTGACGATCCTGACCTACGGCGCCGAGACCTGGACACTGACGCAGGAGCGCTGGAGCAACGACTCGACGGCGCCGTCACCAAGATGCTGCGCAAGGCCATGTTCATCCCCTTTGGTTTGCACATTAGTAATGAGGATTTGTACGCTGATTTGCCCTACTATGTTTCCCACATTATTAGGCACAGGCGCCTGGGCCTAGCCGGGCATCTGGCCCGCACAGATCAGGTAGAGATACATCAGATAGACTAGCTGGCACCAAGCCCGCCCAGCCTGGGCGATATGTCCTCACCTGGCGTGCCCCCGGCCGCGCGCGGCAGGGCCGCCACCCGTGGACTTTTCGTGATAGACTCGGCATGGACATGTGCTGCACTAGACGTGACGGGCTCACCCCCGGGCAGCCTCCTGGTTTGTCTGTAATATGGAGGCAGATGGTGCGCAAGGATAGGTGGCAAGTAGTGATGAAGGAGACCACCCCCAAGCCTGTGGGGGCTCCGCGTGTGCCCAAGTATGGCATTCATCGCGATTCGGGCCGCGGTGCCCACAACCCTGTAACTAGCTATAGGACATAGATAGCTTACACCATCCATTCCATCCCATGTTCCCCTCCCACTGAGGACTTATGCTCACGTGACGCAGTCACGTGTCTATTAATTAATTAATTAATTAATGGGCAACACATGCAGACTTCGTGGAACAAAACTCAGGCCTAATTGGCCGCTTGGAGCTATTTTTTTTAGGCATCACAAGTACAACGCAGTGGGAATAATGAGAACTCTCCACAACTTTACGCAATGGTACGAGCCCCGTACATGGGGCCATGATGAGCTAAGGAGGGTCAAAACGTTAAAAAAGGTGGTTATTTCTAGTTATACAAGATCAAACGTGCATCAGATATCATAACTGGATGACACTATATGATTAAATCAGGCTGCCATATAGCCAAAGCATCATCCACTCTCACAACATGTTGTGCACGTGCCTCATGGGAAGCGAGGTGCCGAGTTTCCATTCCGTAACGGTGCAATACTGAAAGACAGAGGAACATGCAATGCAAGCCTTGGATAGGCTGAGTGATCCATGAGCTAGCATGCAGGCAAAGATAACGCTGGAATGCATGCTAGCAGATGCATGGTGGCAAGATGCTAACAACACATGATTATACACCATGATTATTATGGGCACCTAGCTGATGACCTGATGTTATTGCACAATCAACGCAGTATGAACCATGAATACTCAATCCTCATAATATACCCACGGCTTGGCGACGTATAAAGAACCTAAATACTGCACAACCGCACCGTGCTGTGGCTGACATGCAAGCAGTATCGATCAGGATGGCGGTTTTAGAGAGGCTGGGCAGAGATCGGCAGACTTCAGTGGAAACCTGGCAGAAACTAGGTAGAAACACGATATACTTACGCCTGCAAGCACTACTGAGCCGGTGGCGCAAGCCATTTCCAGGAAAATACAGCATACAATAGATATAGCCGCGGTGACGCATTACCGCAATTTGCAGGCACCAACATGCCTGCGCTAAGCAATAAGAGACTGCACGAATCTCGGTTCAGCTGAGCGTCCGGGCGTTCGGAATGATTAAACATAAGTTATGGAGTCGATGTACCAAGGGAAAACCAAGCACTGTTCCCTTTCTCTCCATCCATGGGATCGAACCCCTTCATCTCGGCCTTGATGATAATATCATACTTATTATGGTCCCAAACTCTAGATTTCGGGACAGATGTGCCGGTGTCGCTATCGCCATTGCCGCCATCACCATCAGAGTGCTCTTGACATTTTAGAATGCCGGTTTCGTTACTTTTCTGCGCGGACCTCGTGGCCGCAGCCTTGAAAATGCAAATGTTGGGTGAGTTCGTCTCTTTTCATGATGACAGTGCTGCATGCGAAGTGCAGAGGTCGAGACCCTCGTCGGACAGGAGGGGATGTTGTTGTTGTTGTTCCCACGCCGGACATGACCGACAGGAATGTAGCCTGGCACGCCGCCGCGCCAGCTGGAGGGCACTATTGACTACCTGCATTTCACGTTCTTACATTGCTACATAGGCGCGAAAATATGCCGTCGGAGCTATGGCTGCCGAGAATGCTCATAACTTTCGACTCAGGCCATGAAATTTGGTCGGGTTTGTTGCATTCGACTCGTCTTCTGATGACGAACACGCTGGTATAATTTCCGGCAGCTATCGTCCCCGATTTCGTACGTTCTCGACCTCGGCCTGCCCAGCAGATATCGCTATTTTCGACTCGATATGGCGGCATTCCCTTCGTGAATAGCACGCCTGCGCCCCCCGCCCCAGCATTCGACATCTTCCTCGTAGCTATGGAGGCCACAACAACACCTGCCGCCCTAGAAACCCGCTCGCTGGACGACTTTCTTGCCGCAGCCAGCCCTTTCGTCGGCATCGCTCCCGCCGCTCCCAAGGGCTAGAAGCCGCGTACCACGGAAGTCACTTCGGAAGTCACTCCCATGGCCGCCGAGGCTACCCCCACGCCTGAAACCCCAACGCCCTCACCGTCTGATTTAACCACATATACAAGCCTCGGAAACCGCCTGCAACCGGCCGACTTTACGGCATTTTTCACCATGCCGGTCGCCGACGTGCTGCAAATCCCACTAAATTTCGCCGCCTACCTTTTTTAGCGGGGAATGTGGTTCGGTCAAGTAGGGGAAAACGGTGGCAGCTCTCCGAGCGTCAGATACTTGGAAATTTCGTTACGTTCGTATCGAGAGTAGATTTCTGACAATTTTCCTCGTTCGGACAGAACCACAGTGAATTTCAGCATCCGTCCGGTACCAAAGCATGGACCTAGCAGGAATTCTGTCAGACATCTCGGAAGTAGAAATTTTTAGTATCGAGCGCACTTGCGCTAGTGTTCAGTACGAATTTGGCCTCTGTCAGGTCAGCAAGGGGCGTGGGAATACACTGAACTGAACAAAACGGTGGACTGTACTAAGAAATTCGTACTCAATTTTCGTAATCCAAATCGGAGGGAAATATTCGACCAAGGACTAGAGATTTCATCGAATTTTCAGAACTGGCCAATTGATGCCAAATGGCGCGATTCTAGATAACATATGTTGCTTTACAGGTATCCGACGGTGCCGAACTTCGAAATTGAATTTGTAACCCCCGCCGTATTGACGGAACCACATTCTCGCATAAGTTGGGTTTCCGCGGTGGCGAAATGTAGTGCCTCAAGATTCGATACGACGCCGACGACATCATTCGCCACCCCAGCACCGGCGCAGCTGCGGATGACCCCACCGCGGAGTGGCAGCACTGGGACGACGACCAGCTACGCACCTCCTGCCTCTTTACATGCTGCCCTGAACTCTGCAAACCGCTGGCGACCATCGCGGCCGCATCCGACACCTCGGCCGATGCCGACACCCCTGCCGGCGCAGCCGACCCCACTGACCTGCAGGCGATCACCTCTGAGCTCAAGTCTGTGCAAGGTGCGCTCAAGTCTTTGGCTGCTGACTCTGCTGTCACCCAAGCCACATTGCTGGACTTAATTAAGGGGAGGTGGCACCCCAAAACCCTTAAAAATTGACCTATGCTAATATCACTTGAAATTCATTTGCACAACGCTAAGTTATGATTGGGGGCACTAAATAACATCTCTAGTGAGTTGTCCATGCACTTGTTGGGGGTACTACCCCCATATATACACCAATAATGCGCTATAAATAGCAAAAGACGCTAATTAGGGCTGGGTATGCCCCAGCCAATGCACACATTTATTTGCAAAACTGCCTGCAGCGATTTTAGTTCCCTGAGTTTGTAGCTTGCTGAGCTATTTACATCATGGAAAGGGCAAAACCTCGAACAGTTATCAATTTCCCCGCAAAACGACCCTTTTTTTACCGGACATTGGGAATAACTTTTTATAAACACGTCAAAAAAATACTTTTTTCTGCAGCGAAAATCCGTCTAACAGGGGTACAACTGTCTTCCAAGTCCCAGGTCATTCCGACAAGTCTAGCTCAAGTTATAAAGTTAAACGTGCTAAAACCTGAACATAAGCTAAAGGAGGTTTTTCTTTGTACAAGGCCAGTTAGGCATGATGTTTTCCATCCAAAAAGCCTGAAAGCATGCCCTACTCGATCACAATACATAAGCAAACAGCTAGGCACCTCATCTGCCCTCACCTGCCCTCGGCATGGCCAACCTTGCCAGCCCAAGCATAGCAACACGATCGTTAGGCATACATGCCAAGAGAGCATACACATTAGTCAACCCAAGGTTACCTTGTAAACTTCATGATTAGAACTCAGCAAATCTATGACCAAAAGCACATATAAATAACTCTTGCACACTGATGACGACACATGCTCAAGGTTTGGGGTCACTGTGACACGCACTGATGGGTTTCCTAGACGACCACCTGACAGGCGCTAAGGACCACTCAGTAACCAAGTTAACACAATCACACTTTACATGCCATCCAACATGCATCAAATACATGCTGAATATGTTATGAAGTACAAAGGGGTGGCCACACACCTCATACACCTTCACCGTCCCTCGAGCATGGCCAGACATATAAGCATGTGAATAGCAATAATGATGATGGCACTAAAATGCCTAACCAGCATTTTCTATGTTTCTCCCAGGTTAGAGTGTAAGGTTTATGCCAACCAAGCTAATCAACACAGCAACAACTCCTTCACTGCCCTACATGAGATGGGCAACAAACTGGAACTATGGAGGGCAAGGAACCAAGTCCTGAGATCATGGCATACAACGATGGCATGCAGTCAACCATGTCAACCATGGTTGGCTCAGCACATTGCAGTCTTTTCACATCATCATATCAAGGGGAAGCTCAAATAAACCAATGGTGGCAGCTATCTACATGCAGTCACACAAATGCAATATCTCCAACATGATCGTCAATAAAACACTTCCTCCCCTGCACGATAAAATGGAAAGAAACCATTGGCGGCCCTCCAGCGCATGAGCGCTGTGATGCCGCTGCGAAGAGAGGGTGCGTCACTCTAACACAACAAGAAGCGTCCATACGCACACCATCCTTGCCAGAACACGTTTTATGAAATGCCTTAAACCTTCCCGAGAAGCTATAGGCTTCGACTGAAGCGGCCCTAACCACGACATCAACGAAAACAATCTAAAGCTGCCAGGTATTCGGCAAGCAACAGCGAGCTAGCTGGCGGAAAAGGCCCAAACAGAACGCAAAAACCTTCGAACGATGAGCTCATGGAAGAAAGAACTGATAGCACATAACATTCGCGACAAATCTATACCTTGCCCTCGCAGATCCCTCGCTCAGGCGCGCAACAACGGCCGTTCTTCCATGGAAGGTTCCGACATGCACTGCGCAGGCCTGAAGAATTACTTACCGACAATGGCCGAAAATGTAGCAAAAAGCACCAGTTCGGTTGGGAATTCAATGCTACCGATATTAATGCATCCTTGACGGTCAAAAAGGCCCCCAAAACTGCGAATTTACTGCCGCTATCACGAATTCTATTTTATTCCGCGCGACCAAAAAATGCAGTTTAACCCCCATGCCGATGGCAGTAAAAGAAAGCAGCGATATTGAAAACCAGCTACTTGCCGCCACAACCCAACATCATGAAATCATCTTCTTCAACATTCGAGCATTTTTTTTGCATTTCTGTAGCCCTACATGGCTAGTTTCGCCTAAACGCAGTCGCCATGACCACTTCCGCAAGGGGTGCGCGCACGGTGCACCCACTTTTCACGGTACGGCTGGTACCGCGAATTTTTTCGCGCGGAAAATATTCGGCGCGCCACGTCCCCTTAAAGGCGGCCATGGCCACCCCGGCCAGCCGGCGTGAACTTGAGTGTACCAGCGAGTGGTTATCGCTGGTAATATTGTGCGGAACCTGAGAAGCCCAAGTGGCAAAAGGTTTCCGCAGAATATTAACCTAACTAAGACCTTGACCCTTGCGGGGCGCAGGTTCGAATCCACTCGTAAGCGGATTATTTGGGGAATAATTCGTTCCGATTTGGCACCCGGCTCTAATCATATGCGCACCAAGGAGATGCTCATATTCGATCATATTCATATCGATATTTGCACCAACGAGATGCTTATATTCGATCATATTCATGTATACGGGTGTTCCGAGCCTAGTGATTCGTCCTCGCCCCAAGAGGCTAGGTTTTAGTTAGGTTAATATTGTGCGGAAACCTTTTGCCACTTGGTTGGGCTTCTCAGGTTCCGCACAATATTACCAGCGATCCATAACCACTTGAGTGTACCAGCGAGTGGTTATCGCTGGTAATATTGTGCGGAACCTGAGAAGCCCAAGTGGCAAAAGGTTTCTGCACAATAGTAGTATTAACCTAACTACCCCCCCCCCCAAGCGGGTCACGTTCGCGGACGCGGCGGGGAAGAACTAGTGGAAGCCATAGTCGCCCAGGCGGCTAAGTCGGCTGCCACCGCAGTCGCGTCACAGAATGTGGCTCAGCTCCGACAACGCAATATCATTCTCAAGAATGTTCAGAAGGGCACGCATGACACCGCACAAGCACTTACCGAGGCCTTGCGGGGCCCCGCGTTCTTGGGGTTGCTGCAGCTGTGCGATCACGTGACCATTGACAGGGCCATCCGCCTGCCAGGCCCAGCTGGCCTGGTCACCATGGCCACCGTGAACAACCAGAAACGGGTGATGGGAGCCCGTCGTCTGCTCAACTTAGGGCCACCCCATCAGCATGGATGAAGACTACACCCCGGCACAGCTGGCGGCGAGGAGCATTGAAGTGCTGGAATAGCGAGAAGAAGGTGGTGGTGGCACGAGCCGGGTACGTACCGGGGGGTAAGCGTGTGCAGCTGCGACTGTTGCCAGATGGTCGTTTTGGTGCTTACCTGGGTGGTGTCCGTGTAGACACCGAGAATGTGGAGTCTCGTGTGGAGTCTCGTGGTGCGAAGCGTGCTGCCCCTGGTGGTTCCAGGAAGTAGACAACCCCACTCGTCAGCTCGCGGCTAACAGGCTTCGGGGACAGCCCCTAAACAGTCCCCTGTTCCACTCCCATGCCTCGACCTAGCCGTCGGGTGATAGACATGGTGGTTCCGGTATTTCGGGCTACAACTTCATCTGGCCCCTGTCAGATTCGTAAAACCCAACGCGTGCTAGATTACCTACGCCTCGGCGTTGTGCAATCACCCCCGAATACCCAGAGCAAGCGGCAGGCTCGCATCCTACGCTTGCAGGACATAATAAATGCGATGAAAAGCACTATTTCCTCCGCTTCCCTTCCCCCCCCCGTTCCACCCCCACCCCCACCCCCCGCCGCATCCACCCCCATCATCCATCGCCGTTCTCCCCTGGCTGTTGGGCCAGCAGGCATCCTTGGCCCTCGCGACTTTTGACGCACGTACATTGCTAGCAGATGACGATCATAGGCCATAGCTACCGGGTAGAGGAGCTATAGTCGCATTTTGCATTGCACATCGTGTATCTATTCTCGGTGTGCAGGAGCACCGTCGCACGGTGCCATTTGGCACGGTGAGCACTAACCGCCTTGCAGGTGGCTGGCGGTTTTATTTCGCTGGCAGTGGCACACCAGGCCAAGGTGGTGTTGGTCTTTTGTGCTCGCCGCTGGCAGTTGCTAGCCTCAGCACGCTAAAGTTTCTCACCCCACGCCTTATGGTAGCACATTTCACCTCCGTCGAGGGGCGGTCTAAGCACCACCTCACGGTGGGGGTGGGCTACGCACCCCATAGTGGTCTACCTGAGTCGGAACGCCAGGAGTTCTTCGATTCCTTGCATAGCCTTGAGGGGGTCACTCCGGCCCGCCACTTTTTGGTTATGCTGCTCGACGCCAATGCCACGCTCCCCGTGGGCACTGCTGGCAGTCGCTTTGCGCCTGCTGACACTGCTGCTAACGACAACAACACTCCCCTGTTTTCTGCCTTTTTGTGGGATAGCGGGATGGTTGCTGTCAACTGCCACTTCCAACGTCCCTCACAGGACTTGGTCACTTTCCGTGGTCCTAACGGCCGACAGGCCTGTCTGGACTACGTGGTGGTACGGCAGCCCAGGTGCACTTCGGTTCTGGACACCCGAGTGTTTGACACGCCCACGGTGTGCTCTGACCACCGCCTGGTGCGTGCGACCATTCGGCTCCGGTTCCAGGTCCCCGCGCGCCGCGCCCCAGTGGTCCGCCCTGACTGGTCTGCTCTACGTCCGGTCAAGGGAGATCCTGAGGACTGGACGGACGCCGAACACGAGCGGAACCGGTGCCGACTGGAGTACCTGTCGGCCCTGGACGCCCGGGCGGACGTCGACGAGCTGGACAATGGTGCTCCCAACGCCGCCATTTTTGCGGGCTTTGCTGCCCGCGCCCCGCTGCTGGCGGCCCGGCACCTGCCGGTCATGCCCCGCCGCCGCCCCGGCCCGCTCTACCGCCAAGACCCCAAGGCCTTGGCCGCCCGGCACCGCCTCAAGCGTAACCGGGACCCATTGCTGAAACCGGTGCTCCTGGCCGCCCTTGGGGAGGCCTACGCCCATGCTCAGGACGCAGAGGCGGCCCAGTGCATCGCGGATGCCAAGGCCTGCCAAGCTCGCAACCAGGGCAAGGACATGTGGTACCACCTCGACCGGCTCGGCGGCCGGCGGCAGCGCACCCCGGTGGAGCACACGGGGGACGGCACGGCGCCGGTCAGCCTTCTTGACCGCTGGTTGGGCCGCCCACAATGTTTCCTTGACAGGTGGGGCTCGCGCCCCTCCCCCGCCGCTTCACCCCGAGACGGCCACCCGTCTCGGTGTTGCCGGACCCCTGCCGCCGCCTGCGCCACCCTCCTCGGCCGCGGACTACCAATTAAGTCCCCGCCTTGCAGGAGGGCTGCCTTGCCACCAACGACGTCGTCCACCCCTTCACTTTGAAGGAACTGGACAGCGCCCTTGCTCGCCTGCGGTACGATGCGGCGGTCGGTGCCGACCACCTTTCTGCTGAGCTACTGAAGACCCCTGATCCGGCGGTTAGGGATCTTCTGCTGGCGTTTTGCAACCGGCCGTGTCCTGCTTTCTGACGAGCCTCCGCCTGCTGAGTGGCAGACGGCCATCCGCGTCATGCTGTACAAGAAGGGCTCTGCTGCTGACCCCGGTAACTACCGGGGTGTCTGCCTCCAGAGCGCCGCGCTGAAGGTCTTCATGCGCATGATGCTGCACAGGCTCCGCGCCGCGCTGGACCCACACCTGGGTGAGTCTCAGATGGGTTTCCGTCGTGGTCGTAACACTGTCATGGCTGTGTTTGTCGCGCGCCGGTTGATGGAGGAGGTGCGTCGCCTTCCCCCTGACAGTTTGCAGCTGGTCTTCATTTTTGTTGACTATATCAAGGCCTTTGACACGGTCCTCTGGGAGGCTCTTTGGGCCATCCTAGCTCTGGATCGAGTGCCACCCGCGTTTATCATGCTGCCATTCGCCGACTGTATGAGGGCTCACAGGCAGCAGTGCGGACTGCGGAAGGCACCACCCCACCATTCCCCCTTCACCACGGGGTGTGGCAAGGTTGTGTCCTGTCCCCATATTTGTTCATTATTGTCGTTGATCACGTCATGCGCCGGGCACGTGCGCGCTTTACTGCTCTTAAGGGGTTCGAGCCTGGCTTGGACATATCCTTAACGACAGCGCGCACGGCGGGGTTAAACCTGGTTACCGCCTGGCCGACTTGATTTATGCGGACGACACCACCCTCATCGCGCGCCCCGAGCACATTCAGACCTGGCTGGACTGCATGTCTGGGCTTGGAGGCGCGGGCGGTGGGGTTGGAGATTAGTGTCAAAACTGAGGCTATGGTGGTTGGGGCTTCCAGTCGCCCGCCGCTACCCCGGCTGCTATAGACGGAACGGAGGTCCCGTTTCGTGATCGCTTTAAACTGCTGGGAAGCATGCTTCCTGACACCGCCGCCGATGTGGACACCCGCATCGGCCTGGCCTGGGCTCGGCATCGTTCGTTGAAAACCTACTGGCACTCGAAGGTCCTCGGCGAGCACCGCAAGCGCATGCTCCTCAAGGTCCTGGTCCTCACGGTGCTCACGTATGGCGCCGAGGCATGGACGCTCACGGACACGCTGGCGGCCAAGCTAAACGGCACGGTAACCAGGATGCTCCGTCAGGCCCTAGCTGAATGTCGGGTTTTCCACGCATAGACATCTAGAATCTTTGTACCAGGGCATGCCTCGCATTTCGGACGAGATTAGACAGCGTAGGATAGCATTTGTAGGACATCTTGCTCGCACCAGCCAGGTAGACACCGCCCTGAGTCGGTCTGGCCGGCCCACAGCGGCTTGGCCAGCCAGGACGGCATATCCTGACCTGGCCTGGCCCTAAGGACATTCCTAAGAAGGTAGGCAAACATGTCATGACCTACCCACAACATGCAGTTGATGGCTGACCTAGTGGTCCCAGCGCAGTTTGAAAATCGCATTCACTCCCTCTCTCTTGCTTGGACTGCTATGCAGGACAAGAGGAGGTGGAAGACCATTGTCCAGGCTCATACGCCCGCCCCTGTGGGCAAGCCCCCTCCCCCCACTCAAGCGGAAGGGGCGCTTTGCTGAGTTGTATAAGTAGGGTTTTCTAGATTAGATTAGCTTAGAGTTAGATTAGTTCGGTTTCGCGGCTTTGCCCCCCCCTCCATCCATCCACGGGAATATGTGCTACATGATCTCCCAACGGAGTCATGTTATAATTTAATTTTAATTTCATTGACTACCTCTAGTACCTAGAACCCATAGCCCCATGCCATAAGCTTTGCCGGGCCAGCCATTCTAGTAACGGCGAGCCGGCCAGCCGGCGCCGTGCCGGCCAGTTTGGAAAACAGCCGGCGCCGGGTGCTTGCCGGCGGCATTTGCCGCCGGCGCCGGCTGTAAAATAATCCCTGACAATGAGCTCTAACAAAAAAAATTATAACAAAATTATGACAAGATAAAATGCAAGTAGGTCTGCAGCCCGGTCCTCTCGAACCTTTGGGATCTCTTGCGACAGCCGTAGCGGTCCATGCTGCTTGGTTGGACTAGTGTCAGATGCTGTCCTCTGGAATCTTTCGCGTCGGCGCCTTGGCCAATCCCCGCTGGTCCCAAAGTTGTCGGAAAAAAAAGAATGACGATATGAAAAGTGTCAGGCGTTTGGCGGTTACGAAAATTCGTTTTGATACCAAGGAGACAACCAGCGCAGGCCAGAAATCGGGAGAATACGGTTACGAAATGGCGTGTCGTACCTCGTCGTGCTGACGAGTGTCCTTTTCCTTAAGTCGTGCTATCTGTGCTGAGAGATTCCTTAAAGCGTTACATGTGTGCCGTGCGATTTGTTGGTTTGTTTTTTTGTAATGCTCGAGTGCACTTACGGACGCTTTGCGAGTTTCGGGTGGTGAATCTGGGGGGCGAATTTTCGGGGAAATGGGTATATTTTTTACTAGCCAATTACTAGCCAATTACTAGCCAATTACTAGCCAAAGAGGTGAGAGGTGAAATGAGTATAAGCGAATCCTAATTGAAGGTGGGCACACACGCGTGTGGTCTGGGGGGCGAATTTGCGCGCAAATCTGATAGCCCTTCAGGTGTTCACAACTAATAAAAGTGTACATTTGAACTAAAAACCGGCTGTTGGAACTAGGAGTTTCGTGAGTTGGAAACAAGCCTGAGTTGGTTTTGGGTCATAGCCATGGTTCCTATCTGTTCGCGTCCCTCGCCGCCATGCACATTACGCCGGTCTCGTGAGCTTCACCACCGTGCTCTAGCCGGCCTGCCGGGTCCAACCCCGGGACACGCGCTGAAAACCAGGGGGGTCGGGGGGGGGGCGGAGCCTTGTAAGACTTAAATTAAATGACAAGGCGCAGTGTAATGGGCTGTTAATTGCCGTAGGCACGATGGACCACAGTCGACTTACGCAGACCGCCTGGCGGCCACGCGGTCGGTGCGGGACGGGGTGGCCGACATCTGGCCGCATGGCTTTTCAAGACTTCCAGTCGTGCGCGTAAGCGCGTTCAGTTGCGGCTCCCGCATGCGCACACCATGTGTTTAAGTTACGCGTTTACGTCCAATTTACGACTTAAATCTCATACGTTAATTAAGCCTTAAACTGTACTGAGTCCGTTTTCGTGGCGCCACTCTAACGGACTGAGTTTGTGGCAGAACCAGGCGCCGCGCCAATAATAATTTAACGGTCAAACCTGGGGGAATCGAAAGATCTAGACATAAGGGTTAAGGCTGCTGGCTGTACGAGCGAAAACCCAACTTAAGGCGTGAACTGGCTTCTAGTGTCTATTTAGCGCGGTGTGGCATTGTTTTTGAATTTTGACTGGCAGCCGCGACTTGTGGGTGGTCGCCAGCCCGCGCCACCCGGCCTGCCCACCCAACCTTGCTGGCTGTCCGCGACACTCCCGGAGCTAGTGTATACCACCCCCCGCCCCCCCGTTTTCGGGGGTGGGGTGGGGTGCATGGGGGGTCTTGACCCCCGACCCCCGACCCCCCCCCCAGTTTTGGGGGTGGGGTGGGGTGGGGGGGTCACCCCCCCCCCAAAAAAATTACTAGTATTTTTTATATTTTATATTCTCCCGGGCGGGAATTCTCCCGCGCTGTGAGTGCTGTCACTCAAGAACTCAAAAAGGGGTGTGGAGTGGTGGCCGCTCATCACCGACTGCCTCCCCGGCCACTGCCGCTCACTGATCATCCCCCTGCAATTTTCATCCATGTCGGCCTCAAGGCCTGTCAGTCTTGTGAACGACGACGACTACGATCATGAAAAAATTAAATTAAATTATAACATGACTCCGTTGGGAGATCATGTAGCACACATTCCCTTGCAGCCGGGTCCAACATGATCATGGTCAAGGTATGAGTTGTCTAATGCGATTGGCTAATAATCAATGTGTTCAGCCCGTCTCACGTGTCGAGACTGAACAAGTCTCGAGTGGACACGTGCGTAGTACTCGGACTACACACACAGATCTCGAATGATTTATCTAGTACAAATTCCGAATGGCTTGCATCACTCCCCGGAAAGGAGAACTTTTGCGGTTGGACTGTAGGTGTCAGCTGGCGATGCCTAATGATCAGGAGACTGTAACAGTATTTTCTGACAGTGTGTGGTTTTCCATTTGCGGGTATTTCCTCGTAAATGGTGGGAGAGCGATCGCAGCAATGGTGCTCACCACTAGACACTCCCCGCCAGTTAGGCTCGAAACATACGCCCTGATCAAGCATGCTGTTTCCGGCCCCACCGTCTAGGTCTGACATCTAGTCGCTCTACACGTAAGCCAGCCATAATTTCAATGCACACGGCTACACATTTCCATCATCACCATAATTTCATCTTCATCATCCTGAACCACTCGAACACGCGGACAAGATAACGGCAGGCTCGAGCTACCATGGTCCGGATTCTCCCGATTTCTGGCCTGCGCTGGTTGTCTCCTTGATACTGTTACATCCAAGTGGACGTGAACTTGGAGTTCAGTGTTCAGTGTAAATGGCCGAGTCTTTTGTACGGCCAAAGTGTAATGATTCCTGCATGGCCTGACTTGACTTTTTGGGACTCATATGCGGAGTGCCCTTTTGATGGTCCTTTGTGTTGGGCCCTGGACGGTACGGGACAGTACCTTGGAATCTATGTGTAATCTGACTGATGTCAGTTGGTATCTTTCGTAAGTTAGGGGTGTAAAGCATATATAGAGAGAACCTTACTACCGGTTCATCTGTGTTCTGATTGGCTGAGACCTGTAGGATTGCGTTGGACTCCTCTGTGTCGGCGGGGACATAAGCTTTGCCTGTTTGTCACCATAGCCATCAGGCGGATACCCCCAATTATTGTTACGTCCCTGCCCTTTTGGCCGGACGTAACAATGGAATAAATTACTAAGGCTGTTTGGTCTATTGGACTTGGGTTTTACGGACCTTGGCTATCGTGTGAATTGGACTAGTTATTTTGGTCCTAGGTTGTCCTTTTAGGGGCCGGCGCTGTGGCGCCGCGCCGGTTCTGAGTCTGTCAGTGGTTCTAGGCGTGGATCCTATAGTTGAGGGTCGATGTCGGCCCGGATCCTACGTGGCATGAGTGACTCGGATTGTTCTAGGGAAATTGGCGTGTATCTGCGCCGCAACCAACCTAGGTTAAATTGGTCCGAGGACGAGAGTCTCGTCCTCTTGGTTTAATGAATGATAAGTGCGAATACGCCTACACATTGAGCCCGGGGCATTATCCATTTGTAATTGGTATTGCTAGCCAATATAAGTGTGAACTAATTAGCTTGGCATTAAGCCGTGATGCCAGATATCTCACGACTCACGTCGTGAAGCGCAACCTACTTTAGGCTATCTTGAATTATTCCTAATTCCGGCAAGGAGGGTCTTTCGCTACGTAGCTCAGGCTAGGTGTGTCTGGGCAGGGACGTAACACTGGTTATCGGAGGAAATGTGCTGGAAAGGTTAGCTAACTCTCGCGGAGAGGGTTAGTGAGCCAATTAGGATACCAAGACGAAGCTTGGCGTAGGTAGAGGTTCCGGAATTCAACGATTGCTGTCAGGCCGGCGGCCAGCCCGTAAAGGGATTCAACGACGACCTAGGCAGCAAGCGGCCAGTCTGGGATACTCGGCGGGGCTAGCAATAGTCCTGTGGTGAGGTGCTGTCAACGATAGCGTTCAGCTCTCCTGTTTTCAACGACACCTAGTGGCGGCCAGGGCTTGCCTTCAACGACACCGGGTGGCGGCCAGCTCAGGAGGGTTTAACGTCATCGAAGATGGTACGTCCCCTAGTTAGAATTCTTTCTTTACAAAGCTATGCCTGCTGAAGGCTAGCTGGCGAGCTTGCTCTCTATCCGGGAACGCGCGCGCAGGGGGTTTATGTTATATGTTGTGCCTCTATAGGTTGTAAATGTTGTTGGTGCCCATGGACGTCGCGGAGACGGACATTCGTTGTTTGACCTGCAAGGGGTCGTGGGGGTGGATACCGTCTGGCTGTTGCCGACTGTGTTGACGGTGTTTACCTCCGTGTGTGCGTATAGCCCGTTCCTGCGGAAGGCTCGGGCGTGTGCTGTGATACACTCCGTGCTCTCTCCTCGTTTGTTTAAGGTCACTGCATTAGAGGTAGCCTGGGTTTCCCCTTTCTCTCTTGCTTGCAAGCCGCTGCCAGACTATGATGTAACATGCCACGACGTAAAATAAACAAGGGTGGACAGTCTGGATTTCCTTACTACGCAGTAGCTCACGACGGGGATAAGGGTAGGCCTGCTATATTCTACAGCTGGAAGACTTGTGAGGAGCATATTAAAGATAAGATATTGTCCCAAGGCTCTAGTGCTAAGTGGAAAGGGTTTGATAACATTACAGATGCAGATAGGTTTGTTAGAGAACACATGCCATTGCCTGAGGGGATGCACGTCACACGTGAATGCTCCAAGCCACCCACACTCAGCAGTCAGGGGGAGGGGACAGCAGTTACAGTGACTTTCTCTCAGCTGACCATTGGCCCTAGCAAGCAGTAGAGGAGACCATTACTAGGGAGTAGTATTAGGTTCTATAGTTATAGCTCTATAGCACGTGGTTGCTCTCTCTCCCTTGCTCTCTCTTCCTTCCTGGGGAGGTGTTGCCTGCAGTGTAAGGTACCGGTACGAGCACCATGCCCACACGGTCCCAAACAAGGAACGCCAGAGATACAGAGGAAGAGACTAGAGAACGAGATCTAGAGAATACAGAGATAGAACCGGTAGACAACCACGAGCACGGTACAGAGGGTATAGAGGTACCACTGCACGTCCAAGCAGGGACAATACAGGTGAGGTCATGGAGAGACCTGCGGAAGGCTCCCCACGATCCAGAGATCAGAACCCTAGGTTCCCAGCGGATGGGGACAATATAGACGCCTTACCCAGGCAGGGAGATGACAGGAACGACCGAGAGAGGCTCCAAGAGTACTCGCAGCAGCAGCAACAGCAGCAGCAACAGCAGCAGCAACAGCAGCAGCAGCAACAGCAGCAGCAGCAACAGCAGCAGCAGCAGCAGCAGCAACAGCAGCAGCAGCAACAGCAGCAGCAGCAGCAGCAGCAACCGCAGCAGCAGCAACAGCAGCAACAGCATCAGCAGCAGCAACGGTCACCACAGCAGCAATGGCAACAGCAGCAACCCCGGATGCAGCAGCAACAACCCCAGACGAGACCACAATGGCTACCACCGGATCCAGAGCAGCAGGGAGACGATAATGGAGATACCCTGCACTACCGCCAGCAGCAGCCAGTCACCGGGCGGCCAACGCATCCTTGGGCAGGTCGGGGGCGGCCCCAGAGACCTCCACCGGGTCCCCCACACCGGGGCAGACGCAGAGTGTCCTTCGGCAGCACGTCCCTGTTACCCACAGCGCTATGGTATTCGGACGAGGAAGGGGAGGCCCCAGGGGCAGATGGCGAGTTCGATGACCTGGAAGGGACTAACGAGGCGGACGAGGGATCTGTCACGCAGGGCCCGCCCGTTGGTTCTTATAGACCACGGACCAGCCCAGGGGAGACCCGGAGCAGTGTCACCACCCGCGACGAGGAGACTCACCCGCCAGCCCAGCGCCCGGCACCTCAACCGCAGCGTCTACGGGCGCTTGACAGTAGCGTGGTCCCTTCGCCCGCGGCCGTCGGTAACCTCTGAATTTCAGCAGGGTGGCACTGGATGACCCGGGGTACGAACACCCCTCGTCGGTACAGGTGCGCCGGACACACGGCACACCGGACAGATCCGGATCTCTCCCGCGGTCGCAGCCTCCAGCATTCGGCTCCATCTCCTACAGAGAGGTCGGTGGGCCTAAGCTTAACACGATAAAGGCCCCACCGATGCCTACCTTCAAGAATGTTCCCAAGCTGCACGCGGATATGAAACCGCGAGAGGTCGACGAATGGGGACGCATGTGGCAACAGCAGTATACAGTTTGGTGCAATCACAACAGCTGGGAACTGGCCACCTGTGATTTGATCCCCACGTGGTCAACACCTGCATGGACCCCTCGGTGGTGAGCATCCTGAACTGTGAGAGCATCGCATCCCAGTCATACCCGCAAACCGTGGAGGAGCTGATGGACCGGGTGCGCCGCAAGCTGATACCCCCAGACGCGGAGCTCCACGAGCGGATCGCTTTCGGCAAGCTGCGCCAGGGGACCACCCCATATCGCGAGTTTCTGTCCAAGTTTGAGTCCAGCGCCGCTTATCTAACCGACATGACCTGGTACGAGTACAAGATCAGATTCATCGAGGCGCTCAGCCCCGAGCTGCAGGACGAGGTATTCAAACACTACGCTGAGGTCCCCTGGAAGGAGTGGGACATCCTGAATATCCAGAGATACCTTCTGCAGGTGGCCGACGTGGTGTCTCGCGGGCGCGCACCCTCGGTGCGCCGTTTCTTCAGACCTGCTCCCCGCGACGGGTGAACCAGATGTACTCCACTGATTTCGCCGGCGAGGAGGAGGACGAGTACCTCGACGACCCTGACGAGGGCTACACTGACCCTGGCGTCAACGCGATCGACGCTAGCAAGGCGCGCTGCTTCATGTGCAGCGAGGTGGGGCACCTCAAGCGCGACTGCCCCAAGCTCCGGGGCAAGAACGCCAGTCGTGGGACAGGAGAGGGGACACCCAGTGTTCGTTTCTCCGGCCCGGCCTTCGGCAGTCGCCCCGACTCCTCCGGTCCTCGGGATCGACCCCGCAACGCGGGTGAGCGTGCGGCTCGCCTGCAGCACGCCAGACAGGCCCCGACGCAGTACCAGCAGCCGCGACCACCCGCGACCAGCTCTACCAAGGGTGTGTTGCGTGCGGTCAACGAGATGGAGGCGCGGCGACAGTCCTCCTCTTCCGGCCAAACGCAGGCAGTGGCTGGCTACGAGTATGACGACGAGGAGGGGGCTGACGAAGAGGAGGAGGGGGGGAAGAGGGCGGGTGGTCGGGCGAGGCGGCCTCCCGTCCCACCGCTCCTCGGGAGTAGTAGCCCTGCCCATGGGCTTGGGTCCCGGGGTAGGGGATAGGATAGAAAAATCAGATGGTAGCCCAGACGCGGAGTCAACTAGAGTAGAGGTAGACGTCAATAACGTGGCCGCAGACGCGTCCTCCCAACCGGCGGCGCGTGCATCTCAAGGAGATTCGCGGCATCTGTTTCTTTTCAGTGGAGGGTTATTGGTCCCCCCACCGTCCTTGATCCGTATTTGAAGGAGAAAACGATCATGGACGTGAAGTTCCTGGTCGACACCGGCGCCTCCACGTCCTTCATCAACGAGGCCCTGGTGCGTCGGCTGGGCCTGGTACCCCGGCCTCACACCACGGCAGTCTATGTCACCTACTCAGACGGTCGGCGACACCAATCGCCGGGCCTAGCAGACATCAAGGGTGTGCTGCAGGGCACGCCGGTGGACCTGGTGGCGACTATTGCGCCGCTGGGCGCTGCCGACATCATCATTGGAGTGGACTGGCTGGACAAGCAGGATGTGGACATCAGTGTGCGCCGGCGGGTAGTTTGGTTTCCTGATGGTTCATTCTGGTGCCCTGACAGCGAGTATAGGGCACAGGCCGCGGAGGTCCATAACATTACACACGAGCGCTCGGCGGACGGGCCTCGACCAGCGTCCCAGATCCTGATGAGTAGCAAGACGCTGGCGCGCCAGCTCCGGAAGGGCAAGGAGTACGCGATGTATCGCATAGACCTGGATAGCACTCAGGCTCTGCTTAACGAGATTGGTGCCGGATTCACACCGGATGAGCTGGCGCGGTTCAATGCCGTCCTGGAGAAGCGCACTACCCTTTTTGCGGATCGCACCCCCCAGTTCCCTCCCAATCGATCGGTGTTGCACCGTGTCCAGCTCCAGGAGGGTTCCGGTCCTACCGTGTCTCCCATGTACCGCATGGGCCCAGTCGAGCTGGTGGAGCTCAAGAAGATCCTCATTTCACTGCTCGACGCGGGGCTCATTGAACCCAGCAACAGCCCCTTCTCAGCGGGCGTGCTGCTCGTTCCCAAGCCAGGAGGCAAGTGGCGTCTGGTGACGGATTACCGGAAGCTGAACGCCATCACCGTCAAGTCCCGGTATCCCCTACCGCGGATCGACGACATCTTCAACCGTGTCCAGGGGGCCACGTGTTTCACCGTCATCGACTGTGCGGACGGGTTTTGGCAGCTGCGCATCGCGCCAGAAGACTGCCACAAGACCGCGTTCGCTACGCCCTTCGGTCACTATCAGTTCCGGGTGGCGGCAATGGGGCTGTGCAATTCGCCGGCGTCCTTCCAGATGCTGATGAATGACATCCTCCGTCCGGTGATGGGCACCGCCCACTTGCCGCAGGTCTCCCAGGACCTGGCGGACCCGCAGAAGGGGGCGCGCCCGCCCTGGACCTACAAGCGCACGTGCGCGCTGGCGTATCTGGACGACATCCTGGTGTACTCCAAGACGTTCGAGGAGCACCTAGAGGATGTAGACGCCGTTCTGCAGATCATGGAGGATGAGCACCTTTCGGCGCGGAAGGCCAAGGTGCGCGCCGGCCGCTGCGTGCCGTTTCTGGGCCATACCTTATCCGCGGACGGCATCGCGACCGACCCTGAGTGTCTAATCACCAAGAAAATGTCCTCAAATGAGGACATTTTTAAGCATGGATACCATTTGTAATAACTAACACATGTCAACACATCCATGGGTACGGTATGGAACCATGTTCATTTATGATATGTTCAAGAGTTGCAATGCTTAACATCCATGAAATATGCTCATTGTATAATTGTTTACGATTTATGAATGTAGGGGGGTCGCTACGCGAGTGACCAAATAGCACTCAAGTCAACAATATGCCAAGAAAGAAGGCATGGCCAGGTCATGGCTGGCCCTGAAAATGCACCCAGGGTGCCCACAACACGTCTATGTTACACCCTCGCAGTCCTAGACCCTGCAGCCTGCCAGGGTGGGGGGACAAAATGTAACTGGCAACCAGGGACCATGGTGCAGGCCATACAGCAGGTGTAAAGCTAGCTCAGTCCAACGAGTGAAATATGAAGCAAATACTCGCCAAGGTTAGGTCCATGATCGTTGGTAGAGGCTCGGCTGCCACCACGGTGCTAAACCATGATGCTGAACCCTTACGTTATATATGAAACATATACTGCAAAGAGGCACAAGTTGTAACACAAGCACAATGTAAACATGACAAGCTCAAGTTTCCAAGCCAGTCTTGATCACTTGGACATGAGTTGAAGCATTAGAAACATATGGGCAACATACCAGAAAGCCTTGAAAAACTTCTCAGCAACAAGGCAGTATATGTGTTGAATCAAACTACCACATCGCAATGAAGCACAGCGACTTCTAGTCGCTGCTGTTTTGATAACGCAAGGCCGTTTACCTTTTCAGTGACGCAGCGGGAAAAGAAAGTACTGCCCAGCAAACTTCCGTTATTCCCCGGACATAAACGTAATCAAAACCACGAAGTTGGGCATTGAAAGCAACCGGAATTATCACGTCTGCGAGAGTTATAGGTTACAATCCGCTTAACACGCTTACTTAGAACGATGCGGTTGAGAATGACAGTCGGAACCTTGCTCTTGACGTGCGCCCAGGCCGCCAGCTGCGCGGGCCAGCTCAAGAAATATATATTAAAGGACGGTGACGCGTGGGAAGCACCCAGCCTTGCGGCAAAAGAAAAATATGGCTCGCGCTCGCCCTGGTTTTCGCCAGGCGCGACTGCGACATCACGACGAAAAAATAGAGACTCTTTGACGCATGCACCTGCCCAGGTCCCTCTTCTCCCCATGTCGCCCATAAGCCCAGAAGCGTACCATAACCCATACTCGCGATATCCGCAGCGCCTGGTCGGAAAAAGAAATTGTAAAACCGAACTGCGAACTGACCTATCATGCGATCTACGTAGCTCTCAGATTTTCTTCAACAATGCCAAAATCCGTTCATGAACAAAATTTTCGACATATACAAAGCACCTGCACGTGAAGAATAGCATCTTCGAAATCACTAGATTACGATCTAAAATGCTGTCTTCGTCCGGGGCAAAATAATGCCCTATAACATTCAGGCAAGCCTCGGAACTGGCACGACCCCATAGCCGCCACTCGACAAAACACTCGATTGCATTGCGATGTTCTTGCTATTGTAGGTACTTTTCGTCGCCTCATATTTTCCAGGTACGGTCGACCCCTGTCGACCCCAGGGGCTTGGCGCGCTCAGTACCTATCCCAGTTTCGCGCCAAAACCCACCAAGTGACCCTAGGACCAAATTTGGCGCCAAAACCGCGCCCCTGACCCCCCCCGTCTCAAACGAGGACTATGTCCTCAAATGAGGACATTTGGTTTTTGGACATGAGAAGATCGAGTCTGTCCAGCAATGGCCTGTCCCTACGGATGTGAAAGGGGTGCGCAGCTTCCTGGGATTGGCCTCTTACTACCGACGGTTCATTCCGCGGTTTGCCACCATCGCCGCCCCGATCAACGCTCTTCTCAAGAAGGGTACCCCGTTCCTTTGGGCTGAGCAGTGCCAACAGGCTTTTGAGGCGCTTAAGGGGACGTGGCGCGCCGAATATTTTCCGCGCCAAAAAATTCGCGGTACCGTCCGTACGGTGTATAATGTGTGCCCGGACCGCTCAACCCTCGCGGAAGTGGCCATGGCGGCATGCCTTTATGCAATATTAATCGATATGGCACGTAAACAGCTAGAAAAAATGCTTGAATTTCGCAGAAGATTAGTTGATGACCTCATTTCGAGGCGGAAAGTTTACGGTTTGCAATATCGCTAATTTCTCGAACGGCTACGGGCGCGGGGGTCCAGGATATAATTTCTCTTGCGGATCATGAAATTTAATGCAGGTTTACGGCAGCTATTGTGAGGCAACGTAGGCTCTAAAGAGCGATTATGAAGCTAACTTAATGGTGTTGTCGAGTTTGTGCCGAAGCTTCCCGGTTTCTTTTACATTTCCGGCATTCAAGGTAAGAACCTACGCAGGCCTGCGCATGTCGCCTTCGATGTATTCACGGAAGGCGCACCTTCCTTGTTCGCCTGATCAATGGATGATGTCTTTTATTGTTCGAGCTTGCGTGCCAGTTTATGCATGAAACATTTCTACGCAGGCAGGTGCATTAACGTCGGCCTTTCGCCTTTTTTTCGGGCAGTTTCCCTGCAGGAAGCGCTCCATTTCTTTCGGTTGCATCGTCAGATTCCTAGCTATTTCGTACAATTTCGTGTAGTTTGTGGCTGGCATGCTAAATGCGCCGAGGTCAAGTTGTTGGTAATGTGTTGACATTTGTTTTCCATAATCCTTTGGACGTGAGCTTGCTCAGACGCTTTGTTATGTGCCGGATCTGACACGCCTGTTTTAGAACCACATCCGGCATGTGCCTAGAGGCTAACAAGCTGGCATCAGCTTCTTAGCAAATTGCCCTATTGGAAAGGAAGGTGAGAGTGGTTCTTTTGCTGGCCATACTGCATGAGTGGCATTGCATTAGATAGGTGTTTCCATTGCTTTCCTTGAGCTATAACCATTAAGACTTCCCTGCTATGTGTGCAGCAAGGCAAGCTGGATAGGATGTGAATGCTTGGCAGACAACATGTATGATTTGCTGCCAAGTTTGCAGGCTGCAGTTGCCTCTATTGCTTGGTCAGTCTTTCTAAGGTTTTTACACGTATACTTGCTGAGTTCTTGGCATAAATTTACATGGTAACCTTGGGCTGAGCTTAGTGTATGCTCTCTTGGTGCGTGTATGCCCAGCGATGGTGTTGCTATGCGCACGCTGGCAAGGCTGGCCATGCTGAGGGCAGGGGAGGGCAGATGAGGTGCCTAGCCTTTTCTTATGTTGTGTGATCGAGTTGGGCATGTTTTTTGGCCTCTTGGATGGAAAACATGATGTCTAGGTGGCCTTATACACAGAAAAACCTCATTTAGCGTATGTTCAGGTTTTAGCACGCAAAACCTTATAACTTGAGCTAGACTTGTCGGAATGACCTGGGACTTGGACCACTGCTGTCCCCCTGTTAGCCGGATTTTCGCTTGATTTTGTGGCCTTATCTGAAGTGTTTATGATATGTTTATTCCCAATGTCCGGTAAAAAAAGACCTGTTTTGCGGGAAAATTAATAACTGTTCAAGGTTTTGCCATTTCCATGATGTAAATAGCTCAGCAAGCTACACACTCAGGGAACTACAAATGGTTGATTTTTGGTTGCCAACAAATGTGTGCATTGGCTGGGGCATACCCAGCCCTAATTAGCGTCTTTTTCTATTTATAGCGCAATATTGGCGTATACTTGGGGGTAGTACCCCCAACAAGTGCATGGACAACTCACAAGAGATGCTATTTAGTGCCCGCAATCATATTTCAGCATTGTGCAAATGAATTTCAAGTGTTATTACCATAGTTCAATTTTTAAGGGTTTTGGGGTGCCACCTCCCCTTAAGCGCCACCTCACCACAGCACCAGTCCTTATCCTGCCGGACCCGGCCCTTCCTTTCGTTGTGGCTACGGACGCCAGCAAGGTGGCCATCGGGGGTGTCCTCCTGCAGGACCAAGGCAAGGGTCTTCAGCCCATCGAGTATATCTCACGCACAATGATTCCGGCGGAGCGGAATTACCCAGTGCATCAGCAGGAGCTTCTGGCAGTAGTCTACAGCTGCCACACGTGGCGTCACCATCTTCTGGGGGCCCAGTTTTCGGTGGCCATTAGTGAGCAGGGGGATCTCGACCCCCACCGCCTGGTGATCCACACCGACCACCGGCCGCTCACCCACCTCCTGGTGCAGCCCAACCTGACGCCCCGCCAAGCGCGGTGGATGGAGTACTTGTCACAGTTTGCGCCATTCAAGATCCAATACGTCAAGGGCGCGGACAACGTGGTGCCAGACGCCCTTTCGCGACGGGCGGACTATTGGTTCTACGAGGACATGGATGTGCTTCATACCACTTGCGTACCAGTGGCCGCCCCGGGGACCGCCTACGGCGCGGAGCCACGGTCTCCCCGGGCCCGCCACCTGTTTCATCTGGGACACACCACCAGCGATGACTTGTCACCTCTCTTGGAGGAGACGAGTGCCCACGAGGACGTGGACGCCCCCGGGGAGGGGGAGGGATCGCATATGCGCATGCCCCTTAGCCATGTGGTGCCGCCCCAGGGAATTTTTCAGCTTCAGCCGATCGGCCCGCCCACAGTCTTCTCCGAATTCGTCAACCAGGCGAGTGCGGAGACAGACCCGGCCGCGGACGCGTTCACAGTCACGTCGGACTGGAGACGATGATCAGTCGTTTCACGGTCACGGAGGAAGCGGCGCTTGAAGCCATCCGGGCGCATCCCCAGCAGATGGGTGCCTACCCTTGCAAGTTCCAGGAGGGACGCCTGTTCGTGAGTGTCCAGCCGGAGGAATGGCGGCTGTATGTCCCGGAGCTTTGTAGGGCCGCCTTGCTTCACGAGCTCCACGATTCGCTTCTAGGCGGACATCAAGGAAGCCACCGTCTTTATCCTCGGGCCCGCAAACATTTCTACTGGCCAGGGATGAAGGAGTATATTGAGACATATGTGCGCCAGTGCCCCTCGTGCCAGATCATGAAGTCCAGGAACACGGGCTCGCAAGCCGTCCCCAAGACGTTACCTGATCCGATGGGTCCTTGGGATTCTATCATGATGGACTTCATCGGCCCGTTCAAGAAGGCGAAGAGCGGCAACAGCATGGTCCTGGTGTTCGTGGACCGCCTGACGCGCATGTGTCACTTGGCCCCGTGTCCGGCCGACCTCACTGCGGAGGAGTGCGCCAAGATATACCTGACGCACGTGTTCCGGTTCCACGGGCTCAGCCGACAGTTCATCTCCGACCGCGACAAGCTCTTCACGGCCAAATTCTGGCAGGAGTTTTTCGAACGGCTGGGCACCAAGGTGTCGCTGGGCACGGCCTACCACAGTTCGTCGTCACATCTGGTGGAGCGGTTGAACCGCACAGTGCAGGAGACCATGCGACACTACACCGACGCGGTGGGCAGCAATTGGGAGGAACTTCTGGGCTTGGTGGAGTTCTCCCTGAACAATGCCCCCAGGCCGCCCACGGATTTACCCCCTTTTTCCTCAACTCTGGCAGGCACCCTCTCACGCCTCCCGACTTGCTTATGAGCCCCGGACTGGAGGAGGATCAGGTCAAGCTGGACACACGCCAGGGGGTTGATCGCTTGCTGCAGCGGATGCACCAGGCTCATAACAGTGCAGTCCAGGGCTACCGCGCCGCGACCGAGCGGTATCTGGAGAGGACAGCCGGCAAGCGGGATAACCGGGCGCCGTCCATTGAGGTGGGCGATTGGGTCCTGGTGGAGGGCCCACAGATCGGACGATTCTCACACAAGGTGGAGAAGGAGCTGAAGACTAAGCTTCGTCCCATGTTCCTGGGCCCCTACAAGGTTCTCACCAAGTTTGACGACGTCATGTTCCAGGTGGACGTCCCAGTGTCATGGAACCTCACGTCCAACCGTTTCCATCGTGACCAGCTCAAGTTGTACCACCAGAACACCATTCAGGGTCGGGTCAATCCCCCGGCCCCGTTGGAGTTCAATCCGGACACGGGGAACAGGAGGATGAGGTGGCAGCGATCGTGGGACACCGGATGTCAAACGAGGTCGGGGGACCCAGCGACAGTACCGTGTGCGATGGCGATTCGCGCAGCATGAGTCTGAGGACTCCTGGCGCACTTCTACTGAGTTAGCGGGTTGCGCCCGCTTATTGGAAGCGTACAAGAAGACACACCAATTGCATTAATAGGCCACATGCGGTATAACGGTGTACGGTGTAGGGTGAGAGTGAGGTGTGAGCCGGGTACCAGGTACACGCCGACTAACGCCTTGGCTTGTGGTGTGTGGGCCGTGCAGGGGGACGCCGCGGAGGCGCTTCCCAGGAGCCAGACTTCCGCCAGCGCCGCGGAGGCCGTAGAGGCAGGAATCCGGGTAGTAGACGGGGAGTCGAGTGAGGAAGATCTGGTGGACATGGACACGACAGATTACCCGGAGGCCCCTCTACCAGAACAGGATGACAGGATGCAGACAGCTCGCGGAGAGCCTGCAGTCCGAAGGGGTGCTTAAGGGCCGGGGGCTCGGGAGGTGGTGGCCGGCACGAGACGTCGTCCAGACCCGAAGCTCCGGACGCGCGCGCGCTGCAGCTAGTGAAGGAGCTGAATGAGGAGACATTAACCCCCGGTGTTCGTGCGCGACTATGGTCGGGCGGGTGACTTGGTGGAGCGGCGTCGTCGGCGCCGTAACCAGATGCCGTCAGATCTCCGCGCCGATTCCATTCTGGCGCGGGTCGGCCCCGCTAAGCTGGAGGATTTTCGATGGTTCGTGCGGAGAAATGTGGGGTTCAAGATCGAGACCCGCACCGCCGAGCGCGACGGCGTGGTGGTCGGTATCGACTGGGAAACCCATGAGCGGGGTGCCTGTGTCATGCGTGCGTGAACACGCTGGATGCAGGTCTGGTATTTCCACGGCTGTTGCTCCTCCTAATTCCACCCGAGGTGCGGAAGCATCTGGAGAACTACTTTCCTCGATACCTCCCGTTGAAGGGGCGTTGCGGGGCGAGAAGTGTATGCGCGCGGGTCAGTACTCGTTACGGCAGGCCCTGGATCGCATGTGGCGATGGACGACGAGGACCAGGATGATGGGAGCGAGGGTGACGACTCCGATTCTGATGACTACCCTCCCCGCCCTCTTCCTCGTCCTCCTCCAAGGGATCCACCTTCTGGGGGCTCCTTGGAGGGCGGCGCAGGACATCGTCCTGTGACGCGTTTCGAGGCGCCACCGCCGGCGATGGGCTGGGGGCGCCCCTCTGGGCGAGGGTCTCGCCCGCGGTCCACGGGTTGGGGCGGAGGCAGCCAACCAGCTTCTCGGCGTGCTCCAGACCGGCCTGCACGTCGGCGCTCGCCCTCACCGTCATCGCGCTCGCGTTCCCGTTCGGACTCGGGAACGGAGGTACGCCCTGCTCGCCGAGCGTCACCACCACCTCGTCGCCCGGCTGATCGGCACTGGGAGCGCACGTGGGGGTCGGCGGTGGAATTGGAGCGAGAGTCTCGGCGACCGCGGTCGGATACGACGGGAGCTGCTCCGGCTAGGACAGAACAGCCGGCCGGGGGCGAGCCCCCGGTTGTGGCCCCCTTAGGTCCTCCGACGGATGCGGGCCAAGAGGAGCCTACCTTCCTTGTCTCCTTGGAACCACCGGAGCCTACCTTCCTAGTCTCCCTGGAACCACGTCCCCGGCCTGCACCAGCCGGCTCATCAATGCCACGTCCTGCGGAGGGACACATCCGGCCCACTTCGTCGGGTCGACCCTCGCACCCTTCCGCGGAGGAACCGTGCCTACACACACCATGGCAGAGACGCGACCTCGGGCCGCAGAGGATCCCAGCGGACGGCATTCTGGTACCAGCGGAGCCCGTGATGCGCTTGGAAGCGCTCGTAGCTGCGGTACAATCAGGACAGGACCTGATACAGCGCCTGATGGTCCAGCACGGTCGTCAAGGCGATCATTCTGCAGCCACCTCAGTGGGCTATGATGCGGCTTCCAGAGCTCCTGGGTCATCTCACGAGGAGTGGTCATTGGGGGACTTCATACGGCCGGTACCGGGCAGAGTGGTGAGACATGGTGGGCCAGGACCGCGCACGGAGAAGCTTTGTGTGACATTCGAGGGACCTCCGGCTTTTCAGGTTCCCCCGGGTACGCACCTACCTGCTCCTCTGGTGTTTCACGCGGGTCCTTGGTTCGCTGTGGATCGCGGGGCTTACTGGGAACAGGTAGAGATCACCTTTCTGCCCCAGGTTCCCCTGCCCCTGCCGCAACCCGACGACCCTCGTTTCCCCGCTGCGGTGGGGCATATTGTGCGGTTCGGGTCCGAAGACTGGTGGGATTGGCGCTATCAGGTCGATGGGGTGAAGCACGTGGTGACGCCTCCCAAGGTGGCTCCAGCGGAGGGGAGTGCCTTTCTTAATCTGGTGGCGCCCGATATTGTAGGGCCCGGGCGGTGTCGATCAACGATGATCACGTGCGTATGGAGGTTTTCCTGATGGGGGTGCACTTTGTTCGCGAGCACCGTTGTGGGGTGGTGGATCGGTCGGCGTTGACGCTCATGTTCACCCATCCCCAGTACCTCGCTGGGTTCCTGTCTCTGTGGCCCCGAGGGTCGTGGGTGGAGCTGTCCCGGCTGGGTCGGCAGAAGGTGTCCCCCTACCAAGTGGCTTTTGAGATTGACCTGTGTTCGCACCCTGGGATGATGATTTCACAGATGACCCACGCGGGGCGTAGGGCCTTCACTGAAGTCCTGTCGCAGCGACGTGCCACTAGCGGCGGACGCTAAGTGGTTAGAATAGTTTTTCGTGACGGATAGCGGATTGATCCAGTCACCATCAGAGTCTTACTACTACGTCAGAGTTGGGCCTGTGTATCAACTTCTAGAGGAACTGGCATTACTAACCTGCGGGTGAACCGAGGTTGGGACATAGTACTCTTATAGTAGCGTTGTTTTTCCAAATCTAACTTGTACGGTAGGGACTACCGACCCCCATGGGGGGGAGGAGTGTTACGTCCCTGCCCTTTTGGCCGGACGTAACAATGGAATAAATTACTAAGGCTGTTTGGTCTATTGGACTTGGGTTTTACGGACCTTGGCTATTGTGTGAATTGGACTAGTTATTTTGGTCCTAGGTTGTCCTTTTAGGGGCCGGCGCTGTGGCGCCGCGCCGGTTCTGAGTCTGTCAGTGGTTCTAGGCGTGGATCCTATAGTTGAGGGTCGATGTCGGCCCGGATCCTACGTGGAATGAGTGACTCGGATTGTTCTAGGGAAATTGGCGTGTATCTGCGCCGCAACCAACCTAGGTTAAATTGGTCCGAGGACGAGAGTCTCGTCCTCTTGGTTTAATGAATGATAAGTGCGAATACGCCTACACATTGAGCCCGGGGCATTATCCATTTGTAATTGGTATTGCTAGCCAATATAAGTGTGAACTAATTAGCTTGGCATTAAGCCGTGATGCCAGATATCTCACGACTCACGTCGTGAAGCGCAACCTACTTTAGGCTATCTTGAATTATTCCTAATTCCGGCAAGGAGGGTCTTTCGCTACGTAGCTCAGGCTAGGTGTGTCTGGGCAGGGACGTAACAATTATGTGATGTTATTTCTAATAACCAAACATGCTCACTTCAGGCCCTGTTATTGGACAGCCATATCCGATAGACAGGAAGTCTTGTGTCTGTATGAACAAGCAGAGAGACGCCCGACCAAAAGGGGACCACCGCTCTCTACCGCGGAAGTACCGTCTCGTAGGAATGGCCTCTAGACGGGAAACGACCACCCTCTACTACGATTCCTGGAGAGTGCTAGGAATCTCCCCTGTCTCTTGGGGTTTGATAAGTCCGTTCTGTCTTTAATGACAGGAGGTAAAAGATCTGTGCATTTAGTGGAGCAGAGGCCACCATTTTATTCTGTTACAGAGACGTCCGTCATGAATATAGTCAGCAAAAGTGGGTGCGAGAGGTCCCCAGTTCGATTCCGGCCTGGATTATTTGCAGATTGCGTTTTCCGCGGACCGGCACTGAACGCAAATGGTTTTCACCTTTGCGGCGTGCCAAATCAGAATCAAATCAGAATAAGTAGGTGTTGTTTAACCAAGTTGATTAAATTAAACCAAGTTAATGTATTAGTTATTGTATAACCAAGTCAATTCCAATGCCACAAATGGCTGAATTTGGAGGCACGCAGTGCTCAGCCTACCATCATAGCCAGGGCTAGGAGAATGGGTGCGATGGATGTGTTCTTGGACCCGCGGGCTCCCTTATAGCCAAAATAAAGAATTTGGCTGGCGACCCCCCCCCCCCCCCTGAAAAAAAGGGGGGGGGGGTTGCATCCAAAACCCCCTAACCCCCAGTCAGAATTGTCGGTATTATTAATATTATCAATTAATTAATTTAAGGGGATGGGACGGTCCTAAAGTGCACTTTTCTAGAAACCATACCTATGCATCCGAAAAAAAATCCAATTATGATTGGGGACCATAATTAATTAATTAATTAATAGACACGTGACTGCGTCACGTGAGCATAAGTCCTCAGTGGGAGGGGAACATGGGATGGAATGGATGGTATAAGCTATCTAGGTCCTAGTTACAGGGGTGGGGACCATAAATATGATTTTTAAAAAATTTCCAACCACTTGGGAGGGATACTACCCCCCACCATGTGACCGTTATGTGCTAAAAATAGAAAAGACGCTACTAGGGTACCCCCCCACCTATTTTACCCCCAACATGATATTTTCCTGAAATTGCCACCCTTTCCAATAAACTGATTCAGCCAGTTTGCAGCTCAGAATGAGCATGTTTAGACCCATTGATGGATTTTAGCGAAAAACACGTATTTTGGGGGTACTAAAAAAAAAATCAAATCATAGACACATGCAATGGGGCCAGGCATGATAAAATCAAATTCTGCATCAACTACGTACTACAATCTAGGAAGGCTTGCGGTAATGGTTTGTCTTTTACTGCAGCTTCTTGTCTACAACAGAATGGGCATGCTCTGCAGCCTTCGCTACATCTGGCTCCGCCTTTCGCTGGTTGGCCTCTGGTGCCTTGTTGGCAGACGACGATGGGGCCAGCATCGCGTTCAGTGATTCGATGTACCGCCGGGCAAACACCTCAAAGTAGTAGTTGGCGCCATTGAACGCTGACCACACGATCACGCCTGCGACAGCAACATTAAAGTGGCTGAGATAAATTCATCAGCAGCCCATCAAATGATCAACCACTATAGTAGTTGCATGTGCCCTGGACTTCCCGAATGGATGAAAAGAGCCAATTTATCAGGCTCACGTTACCTAATTCTTATGTCATGCGTGCAAGAGATCCTGATCCATTTCAGTATCTTCAAGTGTCAGATTCCAGGATCATGCCTCATGGCAATCCAAACGAATGTCAATTACAAATTAGCGTCTTTTACAACCCAGTCTCACACGCAGACACGCACAAGGTGCAGACCACAGCCGTGCAACTGACTAACGTTACTTGCAGACTGCGCGGGATCGACACCGTGCATTCACCAAATTCTACCCTGGCTACTGAGTGCGGCCACTAAATTGCAGCCATGCACGGCCGTGTTGCAGGTGCATGCACCTGCAACACGTACCCCTGCACGTGCATGACGGCGCCGGCAGGTCGACTCGACGTGTGTGTGTGCGTGGGAATCTCATATGTATTCTGATCATATGTATGTATAGCAGCCACCACCCTCCCACGCATGCATGCCAGTCCCTCCGCCCAGGCGAGCACTGGCCCGTGTGAAAACGCCAGCGACCCAGCAGCTGACACGGCTGGCCTCAGGCGGCAATTAGTGGCGGGCAGGCTGCAGGGGATATATTTCGTTCACGCGCCTGGTGCATGCCATGCTTAATTATAACCGAGTACTGCCATTTATCAAGGCCACGGAATATTCAGCATGGCACCTGAGATCAAGCATGCATGCCTATATAATAATGGAGACTGGTCAGCAAATTAAGTGTCCTCACAAATTCCAACTCACACTGTCACTCTATAGCACTTTGGACAGGTTCCCGCTGTAGACCCGTACTAGGGCCTTGAGGCCAAGCACATGCACGACGGGGTGCCGGCACCCTGGCACCCATGATACGCATTAGACCTAATAATTACGGGGATTGCATGCCGCACGTGCACTCACCCAGCAGGTATCCCGAGTGCGCCGCGAAGGAGGCGTGCCACAGCGCGGTGGAGGCACAGGACGCAGCCGTAAGCGCCAGGTGGATGGCTGTGCGCATGCGCGACACCGTCAGTGCGTGCACGCACACACGTACCAAGCAATTGCAGCGGTGTGGCACGCAGAGGCATTGCGGGGGCAGGACAGAGCATGGGCGCGGAGATGGCAAAACAGGGGTCCAGATGATCCGCACTACATCATTCTGATTTGTGATTGAGCTGAATATCGGCAGAAGGTTGGGAGCCGTGGAGGGGCTCCAAGAAACGGGCTAAACTTCTGGCGCACAAGCCGTGGCTCGACAGTCGACACCATGGCATGGCTGAAGCTGACATGAACCGCGCAATGCGCATGCCCGTGTCACGAGCCCCTTGACCCAACAGAATCGTGCAAACGCGTGCGGCGCATTAAACAGCAGTTCCGCCTAATTTGTCTCAAGACAAGTCCTGCTGCTGCTTGTTCGGGCCATCATTTTCCATGTCCTGGCTGTGATTGCTTCAGCAAGCAACGCATCCTCACACACACATCAGGTGCTGGACAACCCCCAGCATAAAGAGGCCACGCCCCTCACCCATCGATGTACATGCCCCCTCCCTGCCCCCCATGGCCCTCATTCCACACACCGACATACATGCCTGCCCGCACCTTGCCTACCACAGATGGACATGACATGCAGGTTGCCAACTTACCATCCGCCGATGTACATGCCACCCCTTGTGGCCCCTAACTGCCACACACCTATGTACATGAGCGGGCTGTACTTTGGTCCCGCCGCCGTCACCGCACGCCCCAGCCACCCGTGCTGGTCGTTGATGATGAAGGTGTAAAGCGTCATGTAGCTGCGCTGCCGGATCTTGCCCGCGCTGAACACAAAGAGCTGCGGGGCGTGGGCGACACACATACATCATTGGGGGGCCCGGTGATGGCACTGTGCAAGCCCAGGAAACCAGACAGGGTGGGACACCCATGCGGGGAGAGGCGTTGTTGAACCTTAATAACCATGTCCATGGAGGAGATATGCCATAGAAACCCATGCTAAGTAGCTGGGAGATGTTGCAAAATGCTACTGCCACATGCCAGTGGTGCTGCTACCCCATGCCATTGCCAAAGTATGAAGAGCTTACGCAGGCCATCGCGTGGCCTCATGCACTTGTTGCCGCGCGCGTCCAGCGATCCCTCCCGGCCGCGAGCATGCAATTTGGCTGACACCGTCCCCAGAGCTCAGCTCGGGCGGCCCACCGCTAGCCCATGCAGTGCATCCACCGACATGTGGCATCGCTCCCGCCGCACAGTCTCTTATCCCCCGCACTTGCTTGCGTGCCCTCTCTCAATGGATGCTGCGATGCCCCTGCCCCAACCGCACTTGCTTGCGTGCCCTCTACGGATGCTGCGCTGTCCCTGCCCCAACCGCACTTGCTTGCGTGCCCTCTATGGATGCTGCGCTGTCCCTGCCCCAACCGCACTTGCTTGCGTGCCCTCTATGGATGCTGCGCTGTCCCTGCCCCAACCGCGCTTGCTTGCGTGCCCTCTACATATGGATGCTGCGCTGTCCCTGCCCCAACCGCACTTGCTTGCGTGCCCTCTATGGATGCTGCGCTGTCCCTGCCCCAACCGCACCTGCTTGCGTGCCCTCTCTCAATGGATGCTGCGCTGCCCCTGCCCCAACCGCACTTGCTTGCGTGCCCTCTATGGATGCTGCGCTGTCCCTGCCCCAACCGCACTTGCTTGCGTGCCCTCTATGGATGCTGCGCTGTCCCTGCCCCAACCGCACCTGCTTGCGTGCCCTCTACATATGGATGCTGCGCTGTCCCTGCCCCAACCGCACTTGCTTGCGTGCCCTCTATGGATGCTGCACTGCCCCTGCCCCAACCGCACCTGCTTGCGTGCCCTCTATGGATGCTGCGCTGTCCCTGCCCCAACCGCGCTTGCTTGCGTGCCCTCTATGGATGCTGCGCTGTCCCTGCCCCAACCGCACCTGCTTGCGTGCCCTCTACATATGGATGCTGCGCTGTCCCTGCCCCAACCGCACTTGCTTGCATGCCCTCTACGGATGCTGCGATGCCCCTGCCCCAACCGCACCTGCTTGCGTGCCCTCTCTGGATGCTGCGCTGTCCCTGCCCCAACCGCACCTGCTTGCGTGCCCTCTACATATGGATGCTGCGCTGTCCCTGCCCCAACCGCACTTGCTTGCGTGCCCCGTGCACACTGGCTGCACCCGGACATGCCACGCTGCCATCATGGCCCACGCCATGCTTGCACATCAGGGCCACGCCGCGCTGAAACAGGCCAGCGATGAAACAGGACAGGGCCAAAACAGGGCAGCGTGCAGGGGAGTGACGTCATCACCCACCTTCAAGGCATACGCCAGCAGCCAGCACAGGTAGGGCAGTGCCACCGCTGCCGCAACGCGCACATCCCACTCAAGTGTGCCGCCGCTGGGTGCGGTCGGGGCCTGCACTTGTGTCCAAATGTGATCGACAGTGGGGACAGCAGGGCAGGAGTTAAAATAGATTGCAAGAGGGGACGAGGGCGGATCGATAGGGGGGCCAGAAGATGACCCATCAACGTTGACGAGGGCGAGGACCCGCGGTTTTTGGGAGGGGCCTCCCAAGCATGCACAACGGTCACCAGGCAACTACGTATGCATGGCTGTGGGCATGGTGGTCTCGACTTGTGGCTGCGGGCACAAGGCACGCATCGTCAGAAGATGTGAACAAAGAATGTGCTCGTCGTACGATGAACGCAGGCCCATATGATGGTCATGCACATGGGCCAACTGGCGTGGTGTATACGCCCCACCGCGCACAGGGCTCCCTGCCAGCAACGAAGCTTGTACATGCACAGATGCTCCACAGATGCCCCCGCTCTCGCGAGGAGACGGTCCGCTGAAATCGTCCACCTCATGTCGCCCCGAGGTGGCACAAGCCCAAGGGTACCCACTCGCATAGGCAGCAAGCCTGTATAGTAACGCGGCAAATCTGTTTCATGCCAATGCTAGCCCATGCAAGGTGGCCGCAGCAAGTGCCCAGGAAACGAGGCGTCGCCGAACACTGGGGGTACCACCCGCAGGCATGTGCAAGCGGCCGCGCCGGTCACACATGCGACGTTCTGCGGCTGCCCAACGTAGGACATGGGGAGCTTTAGCGGTAGCCTCTTGGTGACACGCAGACGATTTGGGCCGTCAGCGCAGGCCTGTTCATACAGGGTGCCCCATCAGGTGTTCCGATGGCCGCGGCGCTGGTTGGGAGACGGTGGGGACAGGCCGCGCCTGCTGGGAAAGCGCGCATGAGGCTGATGAGCGCTTGGCTTGCAGAGGACCCCATAATGCAGCCAGGACCAGCCCTGCTATGGACCAGGTTGTGAGAGAATTGCCACACAACGCAGGTCGGGCTGGGAGCCGACCCGTGCTTGCGCTGGGTGGGTAGCACGCCCAAACAAATACATCCATGTTGTCCATCCGCATCAATCGTCCCCATGGTGGCGGTCCGTGACCCGCTGCAAGCCGCATGGATGCGCACGCCGCACATGGCGCCGGCGGCAGCACGTGGCACCCCAAGGTGGGGCGGTCAACTAGGAGAAACGCCGGTACCGTCCTGAACCATGCAGACAAAATTGTCTATGAACCCTTTGGACAACAGACCCCTGCGGAACATGTCTTATCTCTATTTTGCAATAGTTGAGGCCAGGGCATGCTGCTTTATGACGGTATTTCAGGCCAGGGCATGCCGCCTTATGAGAGCGTTCTTGTACCGGTGGGAACCATCGCAAGGACCACGTGACGAGCGCGGGCGACAGGTGCATGAAGACGCTCGTCATCTTGTCCAGGGAGTGGAAGACCAGGCTGGCGCGCGCATGCATAGTGACGCACACACGACACGGACGCAGGCACGTGTCAGATCGGCTACGCAAGGGCAGGCGCCCCCGTGTTCATTGCGGCGGCAGAAACAACCGCGCCATATCAAACTCGCATGAGCGGTGCATGGGCGGTGCATGGGCGGTGCATGGGCAGTACACTATATGCAGCCTCCCGCCACCAAGAGATTGTGCAGGATGGGCGTGTGCAGGATGGGCATGTGGTGGAGGTCTGTGTGTGTGTGTGTGGCGGACGGGCAATTATGTACCTCATTGTTGCTGTGTGCTGTACAGCCAGCAGTGATCGTGGGCGGGGTGCATTGTGGTGGAAGGATGCGGTGGTACTCATACGTACGCAACGGCTTCGGTCACATGCACGGCAGAAGCCAACTCACACATGTCGGCAGGTGCGTCCAAGCACATTCAAGTCAACCCTTTCGCCACTCTCCTACCAGACCAAGCCCACCCACCTGTTGCGGAAGGCAATGATCGACAGTGCCAGGGGGCCTGATGTGTAGACAAACAGCACGTTGAAAAAGAGGCCGTTTTGTGGCAGCAACCTGCGAGGTAGTGGGTGTCAGGTGGCAGGTCGCACCTCACAGGCGCGGCGGTGAGGACAGGTGGCACATGGCCCTGTGAGTGGGTGCATGGCCATGGCACCCTTGCCGTACGCTGCATGGCGTTTGCAAGGAGATTGCTGCCAGACAGCTTTGGTGCAAAATGGCTGCAACCTAAGGCCTGGGTCAGATAATAACTGCATGCCCATTGAAGTGCCTCACATCCATTACTGAAGCAAAAAGGGCAAAAAGGGAGTGTTACAAAATTAGCACACAGGCCATCAGCCAAGATAAACTGCCCCAGCGCGGCCCCGCTGCCTGCGACGTTTATCCATGATGTGACGCGTGCGTCCCGACAATTAGAGGAAAATGCAACAAACACGCACCAACACAATGTGTGTGCACAAAAACACAACAAGAGCGACGGCATGCGTGCTGCAACCGAGGTTTGACAGGAAGAAAATGCATTCCCCTGCTGCTGTGCCGACCATAACCAGCTTGTAAGGCATGTCCCAAGCACTGCGCCGGTGGCTGCAGTGCAGCACCGGACACGGGATCTTTACTCCCAGCCGTGTTGGCCGTGCCTTTGCCTGGGGCCCTGGACATTGCAGCAAGGCTCATGCGGGAGGCGCCACCCCACGTCCCTTGCTGCCGTCATCTGATCCGGTCGCACACATGTGGCGGGCTGGCGCCGCATGCCTTGCGTGCATAGGACGCCAACGATTGCGCAGGACTGCACCCCGCTCCGCTGCCGCTCCAACTTCGATCGCACATCGTGAGCTAACGCTCGTATTATCTTGTGATACATAGTGCATAAGGGTAACTCGTATTATCTTGTGATACATAGTGCATATAAGGGTAACTCGTATTATCTTGTGATACATAGTGCATAAGGGTAACTCGTATTATCTTGTGATACATAGTGCATAAGGGTAAGGGTACTCGCCGCTAGATTATAGAAAAAAGTTGAAAAAATATTGCTGGCACAGGTCACCCCCTCCCCCTTGTTGGGAGGTTATTCTATAAAGGGGGAGGGGGATGGCGGTGAGCCTACCCGTTTCTTGACTTGTTCTCTTGAAAGACGACGTGCCTTGATTCCGTTGCCTTCGCCAGTTGACAATTGGACAAGCGCTGGTGGTGCGCTCTGGGGTCTGCCCGGCGATGTCAGCGGGCGGCCACGACCCTCCGCGGTCGGGACGCCGCCTGTAAGGCAGTGCGGGCCCTAAACTGGTGCTTCGGCGGCAGCCGACACCCGCTCTACCTGCTGGCCCGGGTGACGGGGCCGGTCCAGGAGGCGGCTCTACTACAGGAGATTCAACAACTTGCCGGGTCTATTGCCGCCACCAGCCCGCTGTAGCGGCAGCTGGTCCGGCCCGAGACAGGGATGACTACAACACAAGAGGGCCTTTCACGACAATACAGGCGGATAAGGTCGCTTTGGCCTGCTCCGGGGGAGAGGGGCACCGGGGACGTGCTGCGGTTGCTGCTGCCATCAGTGGCGGCCGTGTATGCCAGCGAGGAGACGCTGGTGCGACTGCTGACACCCGGCGAGCGGCCGGTGCGGTTCCGGGCCACCCGCGGGTGTGCCCCTGCGGAGTACATCAAGCTGGTGCTGCGTGCCCTGGAGGCTGGGGTCGTGGGGCACTTCTACGAGCAACCGCCCCCAGCTGTAAATGGGGTGTCGGGGCGCAAGAAGCCGGACGGCTCCATGCGGCTCATTGTGGACAACTGGCCCGGTAACTGGCTGCTGGTCGAGCCCCCCGCGGCCCTACTCCCCCAACCTTGGGGTGATAGCCGAGTTGTGGGTGCGGGCTGGGTGTCCTGTGATCGGAGGCACCTCCCACCTCGAGGGCTACTACAACCACCTGCGGCTCCCCGACTGGCTGCGCAAGTACTGCACTTGGCCGGCCGTGGACTCCCAGGATATTGGGCTGCCCGGGCCCGCCCGGCGGGTGTGGCCGTGGATGCGCTGCTGGCCAATTGGCAACAATCACGCCGTGGTGGTCGCCCAGGTGATCCACATGGCGGTGCTGTACCGGTCCGGGGCACTGGACCCCCGTCGGGGCGTCAGCATGAACATAGCCCAGCTGCTGCTGGTGGTGGACCAGGGGCCCCTGGGCCAGACGGTGCGCCTCCGTTGGGAAGAGGACCCGGCCAATCCCTTGGCCCCCGCCGCCTTCTTCGACCCGCCCCGCGACGAGGAGCGCCTCCATGCCATCACCATCGACGACCTGCACGTCTCCCACTGTGCAACGGCGACGGGTGTCAACCTGCCGCTGGCGCGGGCCGCGGCGGCCTATGCGGCGGCGAGGCTGCCGCAGAAAGCGAGCAAGGTGGTGCCGGCCAGCCCCGACCAGCGGATCGACGTGGTGGCCTTGGGTGTCGTGCACCGGCGCGACGGGAGCATTGTCCCGAGCGCGGAGCGGCTGGCTGGGGTCGTTGCCGACACCCAGGCCATCTTGCGGCGCGGGTTCACCTACCAACGGGAGTCCCTGGTCGGCAAGTGGGTGTGGATCCAGCTGCCCTGCCGGCCGCTGCTCTCCCTTTGGGGGGAGACCTACCACCTGCTGCAGGCCATGCGGGCAGACCCGCGGGACTGGTACGCGCTGCGCCATCGTTGGCAGCTGTGGCAGAGCGTGCGTGAGGAGCTCACGGCAGCGATCGCCACGGCACCCTTCCTGCGGGCCCCGCGGGCGGCCCCCCTCTCAGGGCGGGTGGTGGTGATGGGCGCCAGTACGTAGGGGGCTGGGACCGTTTATGCCGACCTACCGGCTGCACAGGTGCAGTCCTTGGCCCTGAGCCGGGAGGCGCGCGGTTGGGTCAGGTGACGGTCTTCCTGGATTGGCTCCCGCCCGGGGAGCCCGACCCCACCGAGGCCGAAGCGCTGTTCTGCGAGTGGATCTCGGCGGTGTACGAGAGTGGCGGGGTCAGGGGACGGACTCTTTGCCAGAAGGCGAAGCAGGGGCTGCGCCTGTACCAGCCCTCAATGGTCGACGCGTGGCGTAAGGCTGACCGCATGCTGCGCGGCTGGGGCCTGCTGGTCCCTTGCCAGAGTGCATGCCCGGTCCCTTGGCGGCTGTGCTACCTCGGGCCTGTCCTACTACTCTCCCGCCACCACGCCGACATGGCTGCGCTGGTGCTGGTGGCGTTCCATCAGTACCTGCGCATCAGCGGGGCGTTAGGCCTGCGCCTGGGTGACGTGGCGTTCCCGGGCGACCCCCGGGGGCCATCGCATGGCCACGGGGCAATCCTGCTCCGGAACCCCAAGGCCGCCCAGGGTGGCACCCACGTGAAGGACGAGCTCTCACTGGCCCTCCTGTCTGTGTCGCGGCAAGGGGCGCTGGTCTTTGGGGGGCTCACGTATGGACCCAGCTCCAGCTCCCCGGCAAGTTCACGCTGCACTCCCTGCGGCACGGGGGGGCAACCCACGATCGCGCTGCGCAACGTCCCGACGGCGGACATCCAGCACCACGTGCGGTGGCATGCGGCTGACTCCGTGCAGCGCTACGTGGGGCTCCACCGAGCCCTGCTCATCCACCTCCCCCCGCGCCTCTGGGCCCTTGCTCATGCCTGGGACCCGGCGCATTGGCGGGCCCACTTCCGGGGGCATCTTCTGTGACACTATCCGCTCCCGCTACGGGCGCCTTAATTGTGACGGCCCTACTTGTGTCTTAGCTTCGGCCCAAGGGGCCAGAATGGAGATGTGGGACGGTCAGCCTAGGTGCTTAGGCTGACGTCCTAATTTTGTGTCATCCAGCGACAGTCTAGACTTAGCGCTGGAATGTTATTTCACTATATTGTAATAAGCACGACGTGTCTCGCATGATCCCCGAAACCAAGCACATGACTGGCACGGGAACCCCGGTGTGGCGCCCCAACACGCCATGCACGGCCAAGGGTTTGCCACGCTCCAAGCCGCTTAAAGACAGGTAGCGGCGATGGCGGGAAAACAAGTAGTGACAGCTTCGGGGTACCGGGCCATTGGTGGCGAATCCCACGTTCATAGAAGCTGCCCAGGTCCCATGGGTGCTTTTGACACGCACCGCACGGGCGCATACCACCATGCAGCCAAGCAACAGCCGCCTGCAGCTGGCTACGCTCTGGACCCCCCCCCCCCCCCCCGGTGGGTTGCATGCCCAAGCACCCAAGCGACCCACCCACTAGAGGCCCACCCCACAGCCGCGACCACCTGGTGCCACTGTCTGCTACGCACCCTCCCCGAGCCTTCCTCCTCCCGCCCACGGGTGTCGAGCTGTGCCTGCGGCTCGACCCCATCGCATCAAAGAGGTGTGCACCGCCACCACCAGCATTCGCACATCGCCTCACCAGAGGTAGGCCAGCAGCATGACGTTGGCAAAGTAGCAGAAGTCGTACAAGAAGTAATGCTGGCGCTCGAGCCGGTAGTTGATCAGCCGCAACAGGAACAGCTGCGCCGTGCACGGTGGGGGCGTGCATGGGGGTGCCGTGCACGGGGGGGACCAAGGCGCGGCGGATGAAGGGGGCAAGCAGGGGGCAGCGCGCGTTCATCCAGCCGCTCGTGAGCCAATGAGTAACCAACTAGAAACGGACTTGGCTTCCGCAGGACACAGTCCCCCAGCTGTTCTCTAGCTGTTTTCTACCGGCAACCACAGCACAACAAGCACGTTGCAACGCGAACGTCTCCCTACAGGCAGCGCCACGGGTGTGCCATCCGGCTTGAGGCATGTTCGCCAGTGTCCCGGTACAGGGGACATGGGCCAGGGCACAGAAAAACAAACCCTCAACGAAGCAGCCTGCATTCAGCAGGGGCGTTGCTTGCTGCATAGTGCCATCGCATGGAGCGTGCCGTACGGCAGCGGGTGGTGGCCATGACTCACCACCACCGCGCAGGAGCAGTATGACTCACCACCACGGCGTAGTAGGAGTAGAGCTCCGGGAACCGCTGGGGGCTGGCGCCGAGCACGTAGGAGTACAGGCTGAGGGGGGGCGGGGGGAGGGACGGGAGGGGCCGTGGGGGCCGTGGGAAGAAAGTGCACCAGGGACAGGTCAAACAGGCGCGCAGTGCGGGGTGTGCGGCATGCGGTCCCACGTGCGCCGCCGAACCGCACGCGAGCCCATTCCTCTGATCCATGTGCTGTGCGCACAGCCATCCTTACGGCAGGGAAGGGATGCACTCATCTGCATGTGCACACACGCGGTGGTGATGTAGCGACGATGGTGATGAGATGCCTCGTTTCGGGGCACCCCCAGCGATTGTGCGGCGTGCGCGCAGAGTACCTGGACCACCCATGCGGCCAGTGCATCCCCCCACACCACCACGCGCTGCCAAGAGCATGGCGCCCCTCACCACAGGTTGAGCGTGCCCAGCACAAACGCGGCCTTGTCGCGGAGTTTGATGTGCTTGTAGCTGTTGGCCTGCGAGGCGGCGCAACCAACACCATGGCCGCATGGTGGGGGGATGCCAGTAGGCCAGAAGTGCCACCCAGTCATGAGTAAGCAGGCGCCGCGCCCCCACCTTGGATGGGGAAAGCATGCAACCAACAAAAGGCCACCCTATCAGAGAACGTAGGCGCCACTTCAAATAGGAGGATGTCGCACTATGTCAGCAGCGAACGTACTAGTGAATGTACCGGCGCGCAACTAACCAGGCAACAAAGGCATGCTCACACGTTGTGCCGGCAACACACAAGATCGATACCGGGCGAGTGTGTGGGCCGTGGCAACACATACCCTCCAAGCAAAGGTTTGAAGGAGGCCGGACCTGTGTGACAACGCAATCAGCCTTATGCTGGCTGTTGCGGCCCCGCTCTGCCGAATTTTCTGCCAGCAACTGCCACTTTGGATGTCACACGCACATGCTCACACCCATATACACGCACGCACACGCACGCACGCACACACACGCACACACGCACGCACACTATACAATACTATATAGTGACCACACGCACACACGCACACAGTACTGCACTGTACTACACTTTAGTGAGTGACCACACCCACACACACACGTGCAGAGTATACTATAACGGCCACCCACGGTGTGCACTGTGCTACAGTGACCACCCACAATGATGCTGGCCATAAGCCATACACACATGCATACACAAACAATACTCTACCATAGTAACTAAACACAATACTGTACTATAGTGACCACTCACGGCGCGCACCCACCTTGATGCTGGCCATCAGCCTGCGCAGCTTCTCAGGACGCATGTGGAAGGGGGGCGAGTCGCCGAACACGTCAAGCTGCAGGGCGAGGGGATGGGGGGTGGGCGTGTTGTGTGCCACGCGCGTCGCCGGTGGTTTGCCGCGCCGCGGCCAGGGGGGTGCCAAGACCAGCGGGGGTGAGGGGGAGCGCGGCAGCACATGCATGCGTGCGCATAGGGGGCGAGGAGGGCGGGTATGCGCACAGCAACACGGCAACACATGGGGGCAGCAGCGCGGGGGAAAACCGAGGCAGCAACAACTCCCAGTGGTCAGCCATGTATCGAAGGTCAGCCAGGTGGCACCACACAAGGACAGCCGCCACATGCGTGTCCGTGTACGGCTTGTGGTAGAGTAGACACACATTTGTGATCAACCCTGCGCCATCTGCCATGGGTGCATGCCTCACAGGGTAGGCGGCCCACCGCTGCAGCCGGTCAGGCCAGTCCGCACAGGAAAAGGTGCGCCCACCACCACTGCTGCGTAAATCACTATTGCTGCATGCCCACCCCACACAACAGGTGGCACCATGGGTGCATGGTCAAGCGGGTGTGGGCAAGCACAGGTGGGTCGGACGTGGTGGGCTGGGTGGGTGGGCCTAGGGGGTGTGCGATTGGACGTGTGCCAACAGTTGGGCATGTTCCCATCCGCACGCATGCCGCCCCACGCGCACATCCAGCACCGCCTCCTCCTGTGGTACCTGGCGCACGGCACGCATGCATCGGAGACCAATGACTATCCAATCACTTACCCCACCAGCCACCGGCAACCAGCCGTTGACGGCAGCAAGCCAGGCCCCCCACTCCCCCTCTGTGCTGGTCTCCCCGTGAGCTGTTGTCCTTGGCCCCCGCCCACCCGCTCAGGCCCTTTAGGTGGGTACCCACGGGTGGCATGGTCAACCCCACAGGACAATGCTCCTATTGATGCTGCTATCAACACTCCTAATAATGCTGATACAAATGCTGCTATCAGTGCTCTATGGTCGCTACTTTGATGCTGCTATCAATGCTCCTATGGATGCTGCCAGTGATAACCCTAGGGATGCCGCTGGGGTGCCGGTGCGTGGCTAGGGCACGCGGCGCATGCGAGTGGCTCATGCAAGTGTGGCTACACAACGACCCATACACAAACAGTGGCAAGCATCATTGGGGTCCCCTCCCACCCCCAGTCTGCAGCTGATCGCCGAGATGGCTGGAGGCTATTACCTACCCCGGCGGCTAAACGTGACCGAGCAGCTCACCAACGACCCAGATCGTGTACAAGGCTTAGTGGAATTTGATAATGCTGTGTTACCTCCCATGCAGGCACATACTTAAATGATGAGCTCGTAACGGCTACGCATGTGTCAGGCTAGAAGAGGCTCTTGCTCTCCTTCCCAAAGCTGTTCCACTAAAAAAGTCAACAGAAAGAAATAAGTCTTGTGCCATAAGTCACTGATTCCAAAGTTGACAGGTGCATGAAGTTGGCCGATGCACCGCGGCCACGACGTTGTTACCTCGTCGTATCCATAAGCGGACGCGGCGGGCGCCTCCGCCATCGTAGAGACAAGGTTGTCTGGATGACTGTTTTCTGATGTAGTACCCGACATCAGCTGCTCGCCAGGCAAGCGCTTCGCGAATGCATGCAAAAAACTTCTGTCATAAGGGATCACCACTATACCGTTTCGCGTCGCCTGTACCGGCAGAGCCAGCAGCAGTTACGAAAATTCAGGCAATGCTGTGGATTTGATGAAGTGCCCTGGAAATTTTCTAATAGCCAAATCATTCAGATATTCCCGCGAGATGATCTTGTCTATGCATGCAATCGTTGTGCACATTTACTTTCGAACACAGCAAAAATGTAAAGCAGATTGGATCAATTATAAACAAAACAACTCCATCCCATGCAATGTAGCAAGCTAGCGAATATGACGATGTTAGAAGGCTGGTTTGGTTTGTCCCCAGATATGAGCAGGTTCCGCCATCACGAGTTCTGCCATCGTCGGCTGGAAACGCTGGGCAGTGGGGATGGAAATTTGTGACTGTAAGTGGGTATGTTCACGCGAAGGTATCCGATGATGCAACCGTCCATTCCGAGTGCCCCGATAGTACGACCGATACTAAATATATCCGGCCCTCGGCCACTATAGATTCTCTGCTGCCCATGTGCGGCGTGGGACACAACAACAACAACAACAACAAGACGTGGTTATGTCAGCACAACGTCCGATGTGACGTCCTTGCATCGGGCAGAATGCTGATTCGAGAGATTGCAGCAGTCCGGGGCTCGGGGCGGTCGGGCACCCAGCCACCCACTTTTAATAGCCCTGTGGGACCACCGGCGCGGGAATAAACTCAACTCAACTCAACGCGCCACGGGGCACGGGCCCGGCGTCGGCCCCTCCCCCCGGCTTGCGGCCCTGCGGCGCGGCGCCGCACCCATATGGTAAGCAAGGCAGCATAAAATACTGACTCTCCTGTAATACTTACACTGTACCGTCCAACCTTCATCGTTCGAAAAAGACCGGGAAGCCCAGCTGACCAAGGCACACTCATGGCGCGAGCGATGGCTTCGCTGGCAAGCTATTAGGGCGTGGCATTGCATCGGGGGAATGTATTAATTTTTACCAACTAAAACCAGGACGAGAGCGGTTTTTCAGTACTCCGCGGATAATGAACATTTCTGTGGCATTTGCGTACGTAATTTACCGCCAACTGTGAGATAACGGGCGATAATACCTTCATGAAAAAAATTGAGCCTCGATGCTGCTGCTCTGCCGGAGTCTGGACGTGGTGAACCGGACCCTGGTTGTACGATGTGCCGGGCCGTGAATTGAGCGTCGAAAATTATTTTCGTCGTATACTCGAAGTGATAAAGGCCGATGTTTTATTCACAGTAAGTCTGCGTTGCTTGCAAGAGTTTCGCAATTTGAACATCCCGCAAGGCGCAGGTTTCAGGACAAGTTGAGAAGCAATTCTACCAATTACGCAAGCGGCCCTAGTTCCGACAAGCCTGATTAAGAAGCGTTATTTCGGCACTATCGCGTCGGCATTATCCATTTGTATGTATATAAATTCGTTTTGCTGAGGCGTCTGGTGCCCATTCGTCCGCACGAGCCCGCTGCGGCTGTGTCGGGGTCGGCGACGCGACCCATGGCCCGCGTGTCTCAACCCGGCCCCGATTCGTTTTGGGGGGCGGACGGTGCTTTCGGATGGGTTGGGCTTGTGTGACGTGCCGGCCGCAAAATGATGGGCATCATTACAACCATGACACTTGTTCTGGGTGGCCCCCCCATGCGCGGCCACCCACATGTATTCAGGGCTGTGCCGCCTGGTGTGGTCGGGGTTATTTCGTCCCATTTGTCGACATTACAGAATGGCGGTTGCTACCGTCATCGAATTGTTTTCATCCTAATTTTATCGGGCCGCTTGAGCATCGGGTTGGGTCCCGTCAGCATTGGTCAATGCGTTGTTAATGACCAGCAGCATCCATGCCTCTCTCTCTCTCTCTCTCTCTCTCTGTGTGTGTGTGTGTGTCTGCGTGCGTGCGTGCGTGCGTGCGTGCGTGCGTGCGTGCGTGCGTGCGTGCGTGCGTGCGTGCGTGCGTGCGTGCGTGCGTGCGTGCGTGCGTGCGTGCGTGCGTGCGTGCGTGCGTGCGTGCGTGCTTGCGTGCGTGCGTGTGGTGTTGGTTTCGCGCAGGCACATTTTGGCCAAGAAGGGCCCTCTGGGGGTCATCTGGATTGCGGCACATTTGGACCGCAAGCTGCGCAAGAACCAGATTTATGAAACCAGCATCAAGGAGTCTGTGGGTAAGTACGAACCAGATGTATTCAACCAGCATCAAGCCGTCTGTGTGTGTGTGTGTGGGGGGGGAGTGGGATAGGTGGGTGGGTGCGTGGGTGGTTCAGGCTTTGAAATATAGTGGGCAGTGGGGAGTGGGATAGTGCCTTGAGGGAGGGAGTGCATTTTTGTGGGTTCATTAACCCAGGATTCCCCTTGTGGTGGAATTCCATGTGGGACAATACAGAAACTATGACGGTGTTGGGTTCCCTAACCCATCCGTATCCGAATCTGCAACTGGTCCCCAGCATGGGGCGCACGGGCCGTGTCGGCTTGTGGGTGGCCTCCTGATGGTGGGTACCTGATGGTGGGTGCCTGATGGCTGGGGCTTATGGGGGGTGGGAGAGCCGAAATATTTCTGGCGCGTGGGGCATGCGGGGGTGGTCAGGGAGTGGCATGCGTGGGTGTTGTGACTGGACACGCGATGACCGCCGCGTGAGCACATCCCTTCTTCCTTGCTGAACCCCTTGGCAAGCGAGCCATCGGATGCTATGCCCTCATACAAGAGCCACAGGGTTGGCATGACACTCACCCACTTTGCTGGTGCCTGCCAGGACAGCACGCTGTGTCTGGTGGTGATGAGAAGTGGTCCATGGGAGGCCAGCAGTGCGCTCGGAGATGAACATGTGGCTACGAGGGGGGCTGGGCACTGTCTCACTGTCGTGCTGTTGCTGTGTTCCCCTCCCCACATGTAGCCCCCCATGTAGCCCCACATGTAGCCCCCCATGTAGCCCCTCGCTGGTCGTGGCTGGTTGGAAGGCTGCACACAGGTCTCGCTCAATATATTCCACTTCCCCGTCCCGCCCTGCCATCCCGTTGCATGCGCCTGCCCCTGCGGCGCCGGCGGCGTGACACCCTCGGCGGCACGCGTCAGACTCCATACTGCAGCCCGAGGTGCCCATCGCGCTGCGGCTGAGCGGCCACCTGCTGCTGGGGGTGGTGCGCATCTACTCGCGGAAGGTCAACTACCTGTTTCAGGTATGTGCATGTTCAGTCACCTGTTTCATGTGCGCGCAAGGCCCACTAGTTTCCGGTACGTGCAGCCACAGGCAGCGTTCCGGTGCGCATTGACGGGGCCCCTGCTGCGTCCTTGCCGGGGGCCGTTGTCGTACAATGATCCTTGGTAGCGTTACGGTACAACAATGGTTGGGAGCGAGGTCCTAGAGCGACGCGTGGGTGGCAGGACCACCGGTGGCTGCTGCGCTCCCAGCGTGCGCATGTGGCCAGGTGTGCTGGCGCGACACATGTTGTCGTAGTAGGGGCCGCAAGGCCTGCCTGGAGGTTGTCCGTACGGATGCAAGGTCTAGAGCAGGATGCGAGGCCGGCAGGTCGAGAGTGGCTTCTGTTTTTGCTGAGCCGTGGATCACTGCGCACGTGCCCACCGCGGTGGCTGTCCTTGCATCTCGCCGCACATGCGCGGGGGTCCATGGTCCCACCATGCCCCCGTCGCTGTAGCCATTCACATGGAAGAAGGCAGGCGTTGCATGGTGTAATTGACACGTGGAAGAAGGCTGGTGGGGCATGGAGTGCATGGTCATGGATCCGATTGGTGGGGTAACCACGCAACTCTCCTCACCGATGTCAACTACCTGTCCTCTCCGCCGGCTTTCTACCCCTGTCAACCCTGCGGCCTTTTATGGGAGGCATCATCACGGCGTGCTTGTGGGACCCTGGGTGGTGCTGCGATACGACCATGGGGCCGACGGCCAAACGTGCCCCCTCCCCTATCCTTCATCTCACCCTGATGGCCCATGGGTTGCAACCCCCCCCTTCTCCTGCTGCCCCCTTCTCCTGCTGCCTCCTCCTGTTCCCCACAGGACTGCAGTGAGGCGCTGGTCAAGCTCAAGCAGGTCTTCCGACCGGGTGCGGTCGACCTGCCTGAGGACGCGGTGCACGCCCCGCTGGCACTCGTCACCAACCCGGAGCGCTATGACCCCGACGACCTGACACTGCCCGCGCTGCCCCCGCAGCTGCACCGCGCGCTCGAGTACGTGGGCAGTGCCGCTGGGGGCCTTTGGGGGGTGGGAAAGAGGCTGGGCTGCGGGTGCATGCAAGGCTTAAAGCTTTGGGCGCGTGCCGGTGGAACCGTTGCGAGCCATGTCATTATGCTGTTAAAACAGGGTGGCATGAACGGATATGCGGATCTATGCAGAACCAAGCATGCGTGGACCTGCTTGGGAGAGCTCGGTCAAAGCAGTGGCATGTGCATGTGTGTGGCTTCTCGCCCACGCCACCTGGTCTGAAATGTAGGTTGCTCCACACCTTCAAAGCATGTGGGCCCGGGTGCCCAGCTCCTCCCGCGTGTGCGTGCAGTGCTGGCTGCTTGCCCGCGCGACTATTTTCTCGCCGCCTCCCTCACTGTGCGATGCCTGCGTTGTCGCACCGACCCGACCCCTGCTATCACCCCCCCTTGCCTGCGTTGTCGCACCGACCCGTCCCCTGCTATCACCCCCCTTGCCTGCGTTGTCGCACCGACCCCTGCTATCACCCCCCCTTGCCTGCGTTGTCGCACCGTCCCCTGCTATCACCCCCCCTTGCCTGCGTTGTCGCACCGACCCCTGCTATCACCCCCCCTTGCCTGCGTTGTCGCACCGACCCGTCCCCTGCTATCACCCCCCCTTGCCTGCGTTGTCGCACCGACCCCTGCTATCACCCCCCTTGCCTGCGTTGTCGCACCGACCCCTGCTATCACCCCCCTTGCCTGCGTTGTCGCACCGACCCGTCCCCTGCTATCACCCCCCTTGCCTGCGTTGTCGCACCGACCCGTCCCCTGCTATCACCCCCCTTGCCTGCGTTGTCGCACCGTCCCCTGCTATCACCCCCCCTTGCCTGCGTTGTCGCACCGACCCGACCCCTGCTATCACCCCCCTTGCCTGCGTTGTCGCACCGTCCCCTGCTATCACCCCCCTTGCCTGCGTTGTCGCACCGACCCCTGCTATCACCCCCCCTTGCCTGCGTTGTCGCACCGTCCCCTGCTATCACCCCCCTTGCCTGCGTTGTCGCACCGCCCCGTCCCCTGCTATCACCCCCCTTGCCTGCGTTGTCGCACCGACCCGTCCCTGCTATCACCCCCCCTTGCCTGCGTTGTCGCACCGACCCCTGCTATCACCCCCCCTTGCCTGCGTTGTCGCACCGACCCGTCCCCTGCTATCACCCCCCCTTGCCTGCGTTGTCGCACCGACCCGTCCCCTGCTATCACCCCCCCTTGCCTGCGTTGTCGCACCGTCCCCTGCTATCACCCCCCTTGCCTGCGTTGTCGCACCGACCCCTGCTATCACCCCCCCTTGCCTGCGTTGTCGCACCGTCCCCTGCTATCACCCCCCTTGCCTGCGTTGTCGCACCGTCCCCTGCTATCACCCCCCCTTGCCTGCGTTGTCGCACCGACCCGACCCCTGCTATCACCCCCCCTTGCCTGCGTTGTCGCACCGCCCCCTGCTATCACCCCCCTTGCCTGCGTTGTCGCACCGACCCGTCCCTGCTATCACCCCCCCTTGCCTGCGTTGTCGCACCGCCCCCTGCTATCACCCCCCCTTGCCTGCGTTGTCGCACCGACCCGTCCCCTGCTATCACCCCCCCTTGCCTGCGTGGTCGCACCGCCCCGTCCCCTGCTATCACCCCCCCTTTCCTGCGTTGTCGCACCGTCCCCTGCTATCACCCCCCCTTGCCTGCGTTGTCGCACCGACCCGTCCCCTGCTATCACCCCCCCTTGCCTGCGTTGTCGCACCGACCCGTCCCCTGCTATCACCCCCCCTTGCCTGCGTTGTCGCACCGACCCCTGCTATCACCCCCCTTGCCTGCGTTGTCGCACCGACCCCTGCTATCACCCCCCTTGCCTGCGTTGTCGCACCGTCCCCTGCTATCACCCCCCTTGCCTGCGTTGTCGCACCGTTCCCTGCTATCACCCCCCTTGCCTGCGTTGTCGCACCGTCCCCTGCTATCACCCCCCTTGCCTGCGTTGTCGCACCGTTCCCTGCTATCACCCCCCTTGCCTGCGTTGTCGCACCGTCCCCTGCTATCACCCCCCTTGCCTGCGTTGTCGCACCGTCCCCTGCTATCACCCCCCTTGCCTGCGTTGTCGCACCGTTCCCTGCTATCACCCCCCTTGCCTGCGTTGTCGCACCGTTCCCTGCTATCACCCCCCTTGCCTGCGTTGTCGCACCGACCCGCCCCCTGCTATCACCCCCCCTTGCCTGCGTTGTCGCACCGTTCCCTGCTATCACCCCCCTTGCCTGCGTTGTCGCACCGTCCCCTGCTATCACCCCCCTTGCCTGCGTTGTCGCACCGTCCCCTGCTATCACCCCCCTTGCCTGCGTTGTCGCACCGTTCCCTGCTATCACCCCCCTTGCCTGCGTTGTCGCACCGTTCCCTGCTATCACCCCCCCTTGCCTGCGTTGTCGCACCGACCCGCCCCTGCTATCACCCCCCTTGCCTGCGTTGTCGCACCGTTCCCTGCTATCACCCCCCCTTGCCTGCGTTGTCGCACCGTCCCTGCTATCACCCCCCTTTGCCTGCGTTGTCGCACCGTTCCCTGCTATCACCCCCCTTGCCTGCGTTGTCGCACCGTTCCCTGCTATCACCCCCCTTGCCTGCGTTGTCGCACCGTTCCCTGCTATCACCCCCCTTGCCTGCGTTGTCGCACCGTTCCCTGCTATCACCCCCCTTGCCTGCGTTGTCGCACCGTTCCCTGCTATCACCCCCCCTTGCCTGCGTTGTCGCACCGTTCCCTGCTATCACCCCCCTTGCCTGCGTTGTCGCACCGTTCCCTGCTATCACCCCCCTTGCCTGCGTTGTCGCACCGTTCCCTGCTATCACCCCCCCTTGCCTGCGTTGTCGCACCGTTCCCTGCTATCACCCCCCTTGCCTGCGTTGTCGCACCGTTCCCTGCTATCACCCCCCTTGCCTGCGTTGTCGCACCGTTCCCTGCTATCACCCCCCTTGCCTGCGTTGTCGCACCGTCCCCTGCTATCACCCCCCTTGCCTGCGTTGTCGCACCGTTCCCTTATCACCCCCCTTGCCTGCGTTGTCGCACCGTTCCCTGCTATCACCCCCCTTGCCTGCGTTGTCGCACCGTTCCCTGCTATCACCCCCCCTTGCCTGCGTTGTCGCACCGTTCCCTGCTATCACCCCCCTTGCCTGCGTTGTCGCACCGTCCCCTGCTATCACCCCCCTTGCCTGCGTTGTCGCACCGTTCCCTTATCACCCCCCTTGCCTGCGTTGTCGCACCGTTCCCTGCTATCACCCCCCCTTGCCTGCGTTGTCGCACCGTTCCCTGCTATCACCCCCCTTGCCTGCGTTGTCGCACCGTTCCCTGCTATCACCCCCCTTGCCTGCGTTGTCGCACCGTTCCCTGCTATCACCCCCTTGCCTGCGTTGTCGCACCGTTCCCTGCTATCACCCCCCTTGCCTGCGTTGTCGCACCGTTCCCTGCTATCACCCCCCTTGCCTGCGTTGTCGCACCGTTCCCTGCTATCACCCCCCTTGCCTGCGTTGTCGCACCGTTCCCTGCTATCACCCCCCTTGCCTGCGTTGTCGCACCGTTCCCTTATCACCCCCCTTGCCTGCGTTGTCGCACCGTTCCCTGCTATCACCCCCCTTGCCTGCGTTGTCGCACCGTTCCCTTATCACCCCCCCTTGCCTGCGTTGTCGCACCGTTCCCTGCTATCACCCCCCTTGCCTGCGTTGTCGCACCGTTCCCTGCTATCACCCCCCTTGCCTGCGTTGTCGCACCGTTCCCTGCTATCACCCCCCTTTGCCTGCGTTGTCGCACCGTTCCCTGCTATCACCCCCCTTGCCTGCGTTGTCGCACCGTTCCCTGCTATCACCCCCCTTGCCTGCGTTGTCGCACCGTTCCCTTATCACCCCCCTTGCCTGCGTTGTCGCACCGTTCCCTGCTATCACCCCCCTTGCCTGCGTTGTCGCACCGTTCCCTGCTATCACCCCCCTTGCCTGCGTTGTCGCACCGTTCCCTGCTATCACCCCCTTGCCTGCGTTGTCGCACCGTTCCCTGCTATCACCCCCCCTTGCCTGCGTTGTCGCACCGTTCCCTTATCACCCCCCTTGCCTGCGTTGTCGCACCGTTCCCTGCTATCACCCCCCTTGCCTGCGTTGTCGCACCGTTCCCTGCTATCACCCCCCTTGCCTGCGTTGTCGCACCGTTCCCTGCTATCACCCCCCTTGCCTGCGTTGTCGCACCGTTCCCTTATCACCCCCTTGCCTGCGTTGTCGCACCGTTCCCTGCTATCACCCCCCTTGCCTGCGTTGTCGCACCGTTCCCTGCTATCACCCCCCTTGCCTGCGTTGTCGCACCGTTCCCTGCTATCACCCCCCCTTGCCTGCGTTGTCGCACCGTTCCCTGCTATCACCCCCCTTGCCTGCGTTGTCGCACCGTTCCCTTATCACCCCCTTGCCTGCGTTGTCGCACCGTCCCCTGCTATCACCCCCCTTGCCTGCGTTGTCGCACCGTCCCTGCTATCACCCCCCTTGCCTGCGTTGTCGCACCGTCCCCTGCTATCACCCCCCTTGCCTGCGTTGTCGCACCGTTCCCTGCTATCACCCCCCTTGCCTGCGTTGTCGCACCGTCCCCTGCTATCACCCCCCTTGCCTGCGTTGTCGCACCGTCCCCTGCTATCACCCCCCTTGCCTGCGTTGTCGCACCGTCCCCTGCTATCACCCCCCTTGCCTGCGTTGTCGCACCGACCCCTGCTATCACCCCCCTTGCCTGCGTTGTCGCACCGTCCCCTGCTATCACCCCCCTTGCCTGCGTTGTCGCACCGTTCCCTTATCACCCCCCTTGCCTGCGTTGTCGCACCGTTCCCTGCTATCACCCCCCTTGCCTGCGTTGTCGCACCGTCCCCTGCTATCACCCCCCTTGCCTGCGTTGTCGCACCGTTCCCTGCTATCACCCCCCTTGCCTGCGTTGTCGCACCGTTCCCTGCTATCACCCCCCTTGCCTGCGTTGTCGCACCGTTCCCTGCTATCACCCCCTTGCCTGCGTTGTCGCACCGTTCCCTGCTATCACCCCCCCTTGCCTGCGTTGTCGCACCGTTCCCTGCTATCACCCCCCCTTGCCTGCGTTGTCGCACCGTTCCCTGCTATCACCCCCCTTGCCTGCGTTGTCGCACCGTTCCCTGCTATCACCCCCCTTGCCTGCGTTGTCGCACCGTTCCCTGCTATCACCCCCCTTGCCTGCGTTGTCGCACCGTTCCCTGCTATCACCCCCCTTGCCTGCGTTGTCGCACCGTTCCCTGCTATCACCCCCCTTGCCTGCGTTGTCGCACCGTTCCCTGCTATCACCCCCCTTGCCTGCGTTGTCGCACCGTTCCCTGCTATCACCCCCCTTGCCTGCGTTGTCGCACCGTCCCCTGCTATCACCCCCCTTGCCTGCGTTGTCGCACCGTTCCCTGCTATCACCCCCCTTGCCTGCGTTGTCGCACCGTTCCCTGCTATCACCCCCCTTGCCTGCGTTGTCGCACCGTTCCCTGCTATCACCCCCCTTGCCTGCGTTGTCGCACCGTTCCCTGCTATCACCCCCCTTGCCTGCGTTGTCGCACCGTTCCCTGCTATCACCCCCCCTTGCCTGCGTTGTCGCACCGTTCCCTGCTATCACCCCCCTTGCCTGCGTTGTCGCACCGTTCCCTGCTATCACCCCCCTTGCCTGCGTTGTCGCACCGTTCCCTGCTATCACCCCCCTTGCCTGCGTTGTCGCACCGTTCCCTGCTATCACCCCCCCTTGCCTGCGTTGTCGCACCGTTCCCTGCTATCACCCCCCTTGCCTGCGTTGTCGCACCGTTCCCTGCTATCACCCCCCCTTGCCTGCGTTGTCGCACCGTTCCCTGCTATCACCCCCCCTTGCCTGCGTTGTCGCACCGTTCCCTGCTATCACCCCCCTTGCCTGCGTTGTCGCACCGTTCCCTGCTATCACCCCCCTTGCCTGCGTTGTCGCACCGTTCCCTGCTATCACCCCCCTTGCCTGCGTTGTCGCACCGTTCCCTGCTATCACCCCCCTTGCCTGCGTTGTCGCACCGTTCCCTGCTATCACCCCCCTTGCCTGCGTTGTCGCACCGTTCCCTGCTATCACCCCCCCTTGCCTGCGTTGTCGCACCGTTCCCTGCTATCACCCCCCTTGCCTGCGTTGTCGCACCGTCCCCTGCTATCACCCCCCCTTGCCTGCGTTGTCGCACCGTTCCCTGCTATCACCCCCCTTGCCTGCGTTGTCGCACCGTTCCCTGCTATCACCCCCCTTGCCTGCGTTGTCGCACCGTTCCCTGCTATCACCCCCCTTGCCTGCGTTGTCGCACCGTTCCCTGCTATCACCCCCCTTGCCTGCGTTGTCGCACCGTTCCCTGCTATCACCCCCCTTGCCTGCGTTGTCGCACCGTCCCCTGCTATCACCCCCCTTGCCTGCGTTGTCGCACCGTCCCCTGCTATCACCCCCCTTGCCTGCGTTGTCGCACCGTTCCCTGCTATCACCCCCCCTTGCCTGCGTTGTCGCACCGACCCCTGCTATCACCCCCCTTGCCTGCGTTGTCGCACCGACCCCTGCTATCACCCCCCCTTGCCTGCGTTGTCGCACCGACCCGTCCCCTGCTATCACCCCCCCTTGGCCCCCAGCGCTGCGCATGCGTTCGAACCCCCCAGTTTCAAGGTGCTGTCGCGCGACGCCATCACGCTAGTGGAGCGGCCGTTCGACGTCTTCAGCTCGCAGTTTGGGGAGGATGGTGCGTGCGTGGGTGCGGTACATTTTGGTGATGGTGGTTAGTCCGCATGTGCTGTGCGGGGAAGTGCGAGGTTGAGCAGTGCGCCCCCCCACGTGGCATGATGGGCATGGACGCCCCCCCACGTGGCATGATGGGCATGGACGCCCCCCCATGTGGCATGATGGGCATGGGCGCCCCACGTCTCATGATGGGCATGCCCCCCCCATGTGGCATGATGGGCATGCCCCCCCCACGTGGCATGATGGGCATGGCCCCCCCACGTGGCATGATGGGCGTTTGTAACCCCCACGTGGCATGATGGGCGTTTGTAACCAACGGGCGTTTGCTCGCATCATGGTGCACACAGCGCATTGTGGGGAGTTGCACACAGCGCTTGTTGTGTTGCAGAGCACGGGCGGTTGCTTGTGGTGTTGCAGAGCACGGGCGGTTGCTTGTTGTGTTGCAGAGCAGGGGCGGTTGCTTGTTGTGTTGCAGAGCACGGGCGGTTGCTTGTTGTGTTGCAGAGCAGGGGCGGTTGCTTGTTGTGTTGCAGAGCAGGGGCGGTTGCTTGTTGTGTTGCAGAGCACGGGCGGTTGCTTGTTGTGTTGCAGAGCAGGGGCGGTTGCTTGTGGTGTTGCAGAGCAGGGGCGGTTGCTTGTGGTGTTGCAGAGCAGGGGCGGTTGCTTGTGGTGTTGCAGAGCAGGGGCGGTTGCTTGTTGTGTTGCAGAGCACGGGCGGTTGCTTGTGGTGTTGCAGAGCAGGGGCGGTTGCTTGTTGTGTTGCAGAGCAGGGGCGGTTGCTTGTGGTGTTGCAGAGCAGGGGCGGTTGCTTGTGGTGTTGCAGAGCAGGGGCGGTTGCTTGTGGTGTTGCAGAGCAGGGGCGGTTGCTTGTTGTGTTGCAGAGCAGGGGCGATTGCTTGTGGTGTTGCAGAGCAGGGGCGGTTGCTTGTTGTGTTGCAGAGCAGGGGCGGTTGCTTGTTGTGTTGCAGAGCACGGGCGGTTGCTTGTGGTGTTGAAGAGCAGGGGCGGTTGCTTGTGGTGTTGCAGAGCAGGGGCGGTTGCTTGTTTCGTTGCAGAGCAGGAGTGGTTGCTTGTTGTGTTGCAGAGCAGGGGCGGTTGCTTGTTGCATTGCAGACAAGGAGCAGCGGCAGAAGGCGGTGATGAGGGTCAGTGATGAGGCGTATGGCTGCTGGCACACGATTGTGGTGGATGGCATCGTCGTCGTAACAGTGGCCGCGTATTGTAACCCTCGCCGTGGACCGTCGCTGGTCTACGCAAGTGCATGCCTGCTGGCGCCATCGCGTCCGAAGTCGCACGGGGCAGCGCCAGGCGGCCTGTCTCGTGGTTTAGGGTTCCCCCCTCGCCTGTCCGCGTGTGTGCCCGCTCCCCTTGCCCCATTGCCTGCCCTTGTGTGTGCCCGCTCACCCGCTGGCATCTGACACCGACCCTGTCTGCCTGCTTCGTTGGCCACCGCCATCATCTACTTGTCTGTTTGGCTTCCCTTTTGGTTTCAGAGCAATTCGGCGTGCCGGGCGAAGGGGGCGTGGGGCTCCTGCCGATGGACTTCGAGGTGACGTGCTGCCCTCTCCGGTGTATGCTGCATGCGCCGCCCCCGCCTACGTATTGTGCATTCCCGCGGGCTAGGTTGGCAGTGGACTGGTACCCTAGTGCACCCCCTGTGGCACGTTCAGGATTGGCGCGCAGGATGAGCGCATGCGCGCGTCTGTGTGGCGAGGTTGGCGCAGGACGAGCGCATGCGCGCGTCTGTGTGGCGAGGTTGGCGCAGGATGAGCGCATGCGTGCGTCTGTGTGGCGAGGTTGGCGCAGGACGAGCGCATGCGCGCGTCTGTGTGGCGAGGTTGGCGCAGGATGAGCGCATGCGTGCGTCTGTGTGGCGAGGTTGGCGCAGGACGAGCGCATGCGCGCGTCTGTGTGGCGAGGTCGGCACGGCCTGCGGCGGCGAGAGACAGGGATGACGGCACCTCACATGGCCTCCCTAGGCACCTCCGCTGTCCCTTGCGTCGCTGCCCCGTTTCATACCCCTCGCTGCAGGAGCCGGAAGTGCTTCGGTCCGCCCCCACGCTGCCTGAAGGGGGTGGCGAGCGGCTGCGGCGAACAGGTGGCGCGTCCCTGTTGGCGGATGAGTTTGCCATGCCTCACGCAGAGGACGAGTTTGGTCTGCCCATGCCCATGGACCTGGAGGGGCCGGAGCTACCCCCCATGGATGACGTGCCAGCGCCCGCACGCGGCGGTGGGCCGGACGAGTTGCATCTGCCCGATTTGACACCCATGGGGGCCGGCAAGGAGGGGGAGATGTTCGGTGCCGCGTCCACCTGGCAGCCCGACAGCGACCGGTGGGTGCCCGCCCTTGTGCGTAGGTGCTGGGGGCTTACCGGCGTGTGCAGGGGGCTCACCCCCGTGGTGTATGTGCAGGGGGCTGCGTGTGGTGTATGTGCAGGGTCAGTGTATGGGTAGAGGTAGATGCAGGGCGCTCACCCCTGTGGCGCCGCCCGGTACGAAACCCTGGGCTGGGGCTCGCCTGCCTGCCGACCCTCTGTGGTGCCGCGCTGCCTTGCAACGCCTCTGCATGGCAGTGGAACAAAGTGCATCTCTGTCTCTCTCCTTTTGTGGTTGCCTGCGGCGCTGCACCCTGTGGTGGCAAGTTCGTTCTGCTCTACTTGTCGACACCGACCCGTGCTGCCCTCCGTCCGTGGCTGGCGGGCCTGACGCACACAATGAACGTGGCCTGACACACGTGAAGCGCGTACGTGTGCGCCTGCAGGCATGGTGATGGCGCGGGAGGGATGACGGGGCTGGACCTAACAGGGTCCCTGGACCTGACGTTGCCTACGCCAGGCACGGGGGCAGGCGGGCTGCCCACTCCTGGTACTGCTGCTGGTGAGTGGGGAGGGCTCTTGTGCTGTCATCTGCGCGGTTGCATGCGGGCTTAGGGTTTGGTGTTTCGGGATGTGCATGCTCTCACCTGCTGCTGTGCCAGGGACAATGGCTGCGCTCCAGTTCATGTGTGCGCAGGCCATGCGTGCGCGGCTCATTGCTGCGGAAGGGGCCGGGGCGATGGGGGGGGTAACAGGCATTGGCTTTTACGCCTGGGTAGGCTTTCTGGATTGGGCGCCTCCCGGTCCTAGGTGCTGATAAGGGGCCGGCCGGCCCGCCTTATCGGGCCCCATGCATGGCCACTGCACATGGCCAACCAACAGGCTTGGCACTCATGGCCGTGATCTGTGGTGGTGGGGCAGCCTGGTGGTGCCGCTGGTCCTTCTGGCACCTGGCGGCCGCCGTTGTCGGCATGGGCGTCGGCGTGACGCTGTGTGTTACATCCTGTCTATGCGCGCTGGGGGGCTTACTTGCGTGTGGTTAGGGCTGCCAGCAACCAATACGTGTTTTGGAACCGTGCCACCCACCCACCCACCCACCCACCCACCCACCCACCCACCCACCCACCCACCCACCCACCCACCCACCCACCCACCCACCCACCCACCCACCCACCCACCCACCCACCCACCCACCCACCCACCCACCCACCCACCCACCACCCACCCACCCACCCACCCACCCACCCACCCACCCACCCACCCACCCACCTACCCACCCACCCACACACAAGTGGCAATGTCGTTGACCGCAGTGTGCTGCTTGCGGTGCCTTCCGTTGCTACCCATTTGTCTTGTGCCGGTGGCCTGTTGCGCTGACCGGCGATTTGCCTCTACCGGACCTGTGCCTCGGCTGCCCCTGTTGATGTGGGTTGCTGTACGACGGCCGCAGGTCGCACGCCCAACCTGCAGGCCAAGCAGGGTGCGGCCGCCACCAAGCGGCGACGTGTGCTGATGGACACCGCCATCGAGATACCCTTCGAGTGCGTGACGCTGCGCGCGTGTCTGGGAGTGTGCCGCGCATGTGTACTGGCTTGTAGGCAGGGCGCTCGGTGTCTTGTGGGTGTGTTTGTCGCCACTGTGCCGATGTTTGTTGGCCCTTCCCCGCATCGGCACGTGGGTCTTTGTTCAATCTAGTAGGCTCACATGGTTGGCTTGTGGCGTCGCAGCATATAGCAGAGGGCACCCTGACCCACATGGAGGGCTTTTTCCCATCCATTTGTTGAGACGCGCGGCCGTCTGCGCACAGCGAGGCCGTGGGCACCAGGTGCCCCCAGTAGCCGGTCATGTGGGTTCCTATGGGCAGGAACGTGGTGGTGGGGTTGCTACCTCAAGAATGGCGTGGGGCGCCTAGCTTGGCCTTGACATGCCTCCCCGCCTTCCTCCCCCCTGTCTCGTGCGTGCTGTCCTCGTGCTGGCTTCGCCTGGCCCCGGGTCCCTCAGCGACCTGCGCAGCTTCTTTGACGACACGAGAGACATCGTGCGGCCGAAACGTGACCGCGCCGCGCGGGCGATGGCGGCGGCCGCAGATAACGGCCTGGGCACCCAGGGGCTGTCGCAGGCGCGCCGAGGGGAGCTAGCTGGGGGGCATGGGCTGTCTGCGGGCGCGGAGCTGGTGTCATCGCTGGACGCCACGCTGATGCTGCCATCCACAGAAGGTAGGGTGTGTTTTAGCTGCCACCTACACAATGTAGGGGGTGTTTGTGCTGCCACCTACGGAAGGTAGGGGGTGTTGATGCTCCCATCCACAAAAGGTAGGGGGTGGTTTTGCTGCCAACTACAGGAGGTAGGGGTTGTTTGTGCGGCCATGTGCAGGGGATGTTTACGCTACCGTCCACGTCAGGCTGCTGGAGTGTAACGGCCGGGTTGTTTTTGGGGTTGTCCGGTCTTATCAGCCAGCAACAGAGAGCAAGGTTTTTGGAGCTCTCTCCAGCACTGACAGCCGTGGGATACCCCGGGCCACACGCGTGCGTCAGCACCCCTGCTGATGTGTGCTGCGATCATGCCCTGCGGGGGTGGTGGCAGGCGATGCCGTCCTTGGGCCACGCATCGCATCCTGCTTCTTTCGGCCGGCTGTGGTCTACTGACGGAGGCGACGGGTGCGTGTGCACGTGCCTGTCCATGTGCGTGTCCTGTGTGGCATGTCCCATGGGGTGGGATGCCAGGGCTGTGCCCCACGCTGCAACGCGTGTACAAGCGCCACCTGGCGACTGGCATGGCGCTGGCATCCAAGTGGGGCACTGCAGCCAAGGCGGGTGGGGTGGGGGCGGAGGCGCAAGCGGAAGACGTGGCGCGGGAGGGCGGCGTGGAGGCCCCAAGCGGTCCAGGTGCGCCAGCTGGCAGTGGGAGCCCCGAGGGGTTCTGTTAGGCATGGTGGTTGCGTGCTGACAGGATGTCTATTGTGGTGGTGATGGAAACGATGTATGTGGTGGTGATGGACATTTTCGCATGCCAAGGCCGCGGGTTGAGGTCATTGGTTGTGAGCTGAAGAGGCGTTGGCTTATGCTGGCTACATGCAGGCTTTGTGCTTCGTGGGTAGGGCTTCTCACCCCACTAAAGGGAGACAGCCAGGGGCCACATTCCTGACGCAAACTATTCTGCACATGGCTGGTGGAGCGATGGCGTGGGCAGGCATGGGTCGTACGCGGTGGGGGGGTTCCCCACGAGGTGGCCAGTGGACTCCTGAACCCACATGCTGCTGCATACCTTGCAGATGCCGCCCCCATGCGGCGGGGGCATATATTGTCGGAAAGCTTTGGGCTCAGGGCTGTGGTTGACTGAGCCATGAGTCAGCAGCAAGGGGGTCCCATGTGCACCCTGACACGCCTCATGCGCCTTTTCTCACGCCCCTCAATGCTGTCACGCAGTGCACACGGTCACGAGTGCGTTCCCTATGGCAATGCTTGGCCGCTTGCTTGGCCTCTTGTGGTGCTGCGCGGCGTGCAGGCGAGGAGCCGGCGAACATGCCCACGGGCGATGGTGCCGTGCATGCGTTGGGAGGGGAGGACATGCTGCCCCCCATGGAGGACGACGGCTGGGCCATGCCGCCCATGGAGGAGCACGCGGGGGAGAGGAGGGAGGAGGTGAGCGTGCGTATGCCTGTTGGTTGCTCGATCTGCCCCCCCCCTTTGCTTGCCCGCTGTAGAGTAGCCCTACATCTGTGGAGGGAGATGGGCGCCCGTACAAAGCGATGGGTTCCCTTCCTTGGCCCGCCGTGGTTATGCACGCTTCCCTTGGGAGACGGCAGCTCGCTCGCCGCCATCGCATCAACTCGTGCGTCTTCTTCTGTGTCATGTCTTCTTGTCGCCGCCACAGCCACCTGCCGTGCTTGGCGCAGGCATGCCGTATGTGTCCCATCGGGTTTTCCTCCGCCCGCTGCCTTGTGTGGCCGCTGCTCCTTGCTACGCTCTGTCTTGGCCCCATTCCTCTCCGCTGCCCTTGGCCCTGCTCCGCCGGCCCCTCACCCCTTGTGGCCGGTATGTGCTGTCATGGGCGGATGCCCTCACCACCTCTCGTTTGGCCTGGTTGTCTGCTTTGTTGCGCCACCATGCCCCTTGGCCCCCTTGCTTGTCTGCAGGATGGGCGAGGACGAGGGGCATCCCGGGACGAGGGACCGCACACGGAGGGGGACACCCTGCCCTCTTTAGCAGAGGGTGACACACGCGCCAGCGACTACCCGCTAGCAGTACCAGGTGGGTCCACCATTTGTGATGGTGGGGATGACGAGCGTGCTCATGGCAGATCTGTTTTATGCTGGCAAAGGAACCCCATTTCCCCCCTGCGTGCCAGGCACGTGGCATCGCTTGCAGCGCTGTCCTCTTGCACCCGCCCCATGGCACCGCAGGCATGGGCAGTGGCCTGCCATGTTGATGCTGTCGTCCTTGTCGTGAACGTCCCATTTCGCAGCTGGGACAAGGCATGGCGCCTGTGATGATGTCAGCTGGGAGCATAGGGGAGTGTGATAAATGAGGGCATGCATGGGCCGATGATGGGCCGATGATGGGCCGATGATGGGCCGATGATGGGCCGATGATGGGCGGATGACGGGCCGATGATGGGCCGATGATGGGCCGATGATGGGCCGATGATGGGCCGATGATGGGCCATGATGGGCCGATGATGGGCGGATGACGGGCCGATGATGGGCCGATGATGGGCCGATGATGGACCACCTCGGATGGGGCGCATGCACGTGGCAGGTCACGGGGGCACGTGGCAGGTCACGGGGGCACGTGGCATGTCACGGGGGCACGTGGCAGGTCACGGGGGCACGTTGCATGTCACGGGGTGGCCAAGAAGCTGCCCACCTGGCGTTGATCCTCCCCCCCGCGGGTGTGAGGGTGGGCGTCTTCCACACGGATTTGTGTCGCGCCCTTCATCTACCTTGGGTGGCGGCTGATCTAACGGTCCTCATGCCAACATTGTGCCTGCAGATGGCGACGTGTCGGCGGAAGAGTTGGTGGAGCTGGAGGCGGGGGAGCCCAGCGCCGCCCCTGACCACGGGCCTGGCGGATGGTCTGCGCGCACCAGGTGGGGCCGCAGGAGCGTGTTCACTTGAGGTGGGGTGGTGATGTGGGGTGGGAGGGCCGTGCCGTCTTGCCGCACGGCCCGCGATGCTGCTGCATAACATAATGAGCGCTGCACAGCGTCGCGGGGCCATTGCTGCGCTCCTGCGGCACTGTCTCGTGCATGCGCGTGCGCACACCAGAAGGGCCTGTGAGACTCAATGCCGGGGCTGGTGGCATGTGTCGCCATTGCCGCGCTTGTCTCGCTCGCAGCACTGGAGACGCTTGTGATGGCGGCAGCACATGCTGGCAGCCGTGTAGAGTGGCGTAGGTTGCTCAAATTGCGTTGGCTCTATTACGTGCGAACCAGCTGCTGTCCCGCATTCAAGCGTCTGTAACAACAGCAAATTCATCGGCCGCCTTGGGGGTGGCGTGTGTTCAAGGTGGCTTGCCAGCTACCGTCGTGGCGGTGGGTGCGCTTCTGTCACCAGCACGTCCCTGATGCCCACAGCGTTTATGAAAGTGTGCCAGGGCAGGGTTTTCCCGTGAAGAACTCGTGAAGGGAGGTGTATCGATAAGCAAGGCGCCTCGCTACGTATCGCCCCCCTAGCCACCGCCACATGTCGCCCTCCCGTCGCAACCTGCACCCCTCAGATGCCGCGCACACCCCCTGCTCACCCCGCGCGCACATGGCCGCTGTTGCCCCCCCGCCAGGAACGTGGCCGCCTACCTCAAGAAGGCGTTTGAGGACAAGCAGCGGCCTCGGGGGGGAGAGGACGCCAGCACACACGAGGCGCCGCGACTCAGCGTGCAATCCATGCTCAAGGGGAGGAGCCGTCGGGAGGCGTCGCAGATGTTCTTTGAAGTGCTGGTGGGTGGCAATCCGGGGCGAACCCCTGGTAGTGTGCACGCGGCACCTGCCAGATGCCACCCCACGGTCCCATCTGCTCACCTCCCCCCCTGCTCCCACTGGGTGTGCACTGTGTGCGATGTTGTGTTCTCGCGCATGTCGCATCCCCTGTGGGGTGTTGCGTGTGCGAGCATCCGGTAACATCGTGGTGCATGCGCTGACTCCCCCTTGGCTCCGCGTGCCGGAGCCAGCAGCTAGCGTTCCTGCGAGCATGGGTGTGGGTGGGCACTATCACCTGTTTGTTCTGGGTGGCACATCTCCTACTGTACGCGGCAATGTCATGTCCAGTGCTCTCAGGGGCAGATGGCGCTCCTTGTTGTCTAGGCAGCGATTTCCTGGTTTTGTCAGGCTTGTACACAAATGGGATGTTGCACTCATCCCTAGCCGCCCCTGGTATGCGTCTGCCCATGGACTGCAGGTGTTGAAGACCAAGGACTACATACACGTGGAGCAAGCGGAGCCCTTTGGCGACATCAGGGTCAGCCCCGCCCCCAAGCTCATGGCCACCAGCAGCTGAGGGCCATGGCGGTGCACGTGTGGGCCAGCGGCGCCCGGAACCGGTCCAGGCACCAAGGGCAACCTTGCCTCAGATTTGCGTTACTCTGTGCCGCCGTGACGTGCCAGAATAACAACCAAGGCACGCTCTCTATATGGGGACGTGCCGTGCTGGGGACATGCAGCGGCGACGTGCCAGGCAATTGCCTGCTGTTTACTGCTGTTTGGCCAAATGTAGCACCGATGTGTGTTCAGCAACTGTACGTAACATTTTCTGAAAACACACCAAGTAGCGGAATAGGCAGCCACCCCAGCATGGTGCATTCCCAGTTGTAATGGCTGTGCTTGTGGTAGAACAGGTTGATGTACTAGACCGTACAACTCCAAAAGCATGTACTATTGAAATCCTTACACCTGTATGAAGAGGACTTGGTGATCGTTTGTCGCCTAATTAGGTAGTGAATCGTGATGTAAAAATCAGCAATTCGGGCGTACTCGGAAGATCGATGGACGAATCCCAGATACTGTACGCGCGAAGTGCCAAGCGAGCGGCGGCTTCAGCGGCCAGCGGCCTCCGGAGCGCAGCGAAGGAGCACGTTACGAGTCCTCTCCGGAGTGCAGCGAAGGAGCACGTTACTACTAGGAAAAAGGGACGGAAGGAATTTCAGGCGACGGGCGACGGACAAACGGGCAACTACCTCTAGAGCAACGAGCAATTTCGGCGAGAAATGCATGCAGGAATTTCAGCGGCGACGGGCGGTGGGCCACTAGCCACATACAACTAGCCACGGACAACTTCAGCAAGGGACGAAGGTAATAACAGGCGACGGGCCACTACTCAAGCCCCGGGCAACTAGCCAGTAGCCACGTACGGGCCACGGGCAAAACATCTCAGCAACGGAGGGACGAAAGGAATTTCAACGGGCGGCCACAACTCGCACTAGCTAGTAGCCACCAGGCCACAAACCATGCAGTACCGGGCCACGGGCGACGCGCGCCGGGCCACGGGTATTTTGATTCAGCACAGCTGGACTTGAATATGATTCTCCATTTGTGGAGTCCAAAATAGTTGGGGGCTTGGCCCGGCCACGCCGGGTCTACTTGTCGCATCTAATGGGTGTAGTACTGTCGTGTGCTCGTTGTTTTCCTTGCAACATTAAAGATCATTTAAGGGGACGGGACACCCCCGAATTTTTTGGCGCCAAAAAATTCGCGCCGGAACCGAAGGTCACAAATTTCACGTGCACGGTGCGCGCACCCCTTGCGGAAGTGGCCATGGCGACTGCGTTCAGGCGAAACTACCACACTAGGGCAGGCGAAATGCAAGAATTTTACTCGAATATAAAAGGAGATGAGTTTATGATGTTAGTTTGTGGCGGAAATCAGCTGGTTTACAATATCGCTGTTGTTTTTTTATGCCATCGGCATGGGGGGTAATCTGAATTTTTTGGTCGCGCGGAATTAATGAAATAGAATTCATGATAGCGGCTGTAAAATAGCGGTTTTGGGGGCTGTTCTGACCTTGAAGCAGGCATTAATATCGGTTGCATCGAATTCTAAACCGAGCTGGTGCTTTTTGCCAGATTTTCGGCCATTATCGGTAAGTAATTGTTCAGACCTGCGCAGTGCGTGTCTGACCTGTCCATGGAAGAACGGCTGTTGTTGCGCGCCTGGGCGAGGGATTTACGAGGGCAAGGTACAGATTTGTCGCGAACGTTATGTGCTATCGGTGCTTTCTTCTATGAGCTCATCGTTCGAGGTTTTTTGCGTTCTTTTTGGGCAGTTTCCGCCAGCTAGCTCGCCGTCGCTTGCCGTTGTGTTGTCGAATACCTGGCAGCTTTAGATTGTTTTCGTTGATGTCGTGATCAGGGCCGCTTCAGTCGCAGCCTATAGCTCTTCGGGAAGGTATAAGGCATTTCATAAAACGTGTTCTGGCAAGGATGTTGTGCGTATGGACGCTTCTTGTTGTTTGAGAGTGACGCACCCTCTCCTCACAGGCCGCAGCGGCATCACAGCGCTCATGCGGTGAAGGGCCGCCAATGGTTTCTTTGCATTTTATCGTGCAGGGATGGAAGTGTTATAGTGATGATGATGTTGGAGATATTGCATTTGTGTGACTGCATGTAGATAGCTGGCACCAATGGTTGTTTGAGCTTTCCTTTGTTATGATGATGTGACAAGACTACAATGTGCTGAGCCAACCATGGTTGACATGCATGACTGCATGCAAGCTATATATACCATGTTCTTACTTGGTTCCTTGCCCTCCATAGTCCCAGTTTGTCATCCATGCCGGGGAGGACAGTTTAGGAGGTGTTGTTGTGTTGATTAGCTTGGTTGGCATCAACCTTACACTCTAACCTGGGAGAAACATAGGAAATGCTGCTTAGGCATGTTAGGGCTACCATCGTCAAGGCTATGCACATATTTACAAGGCTGGCCATGCTGGAGGGATGATGAAGACATATGAGGTGCGTGGCCACCCCTTTGTACTTTGTAAACATACTCTGCATGGTTTTGGTGCATGTTGGATGGCATATTAAGTGGCACTGTGGGGTTACTAACTTACTGAGTGGTCCTTAGTGCCTTGTCATGTGGTCATATAGGAAACCCATCAACTTGAGCAGTTCTTGTCGCAATGACCCCCCACATTGAGCATGCGTTGCCGTCAGCGTGCAAGAGTTGATTATGTGTGCTTTGGTCAGTTTGCAGATGTCTTTGATGAAGAAGGAGGTGCTAGTGTGGCTAAATGGTTACTCTAATTTCCTTGTAGCGTCTACATGGGTGGCCGTCTTGGAATGGTTGTAACTTGGGCAGTTCTTGTCAGAATGGCGTCAAACCTTGAACATAGGAGGTACCATATGTGCAGAGAATGGTAGTATGTGGTTTGGCCAGTTTTCATGAGGCTTAGATGTATAAAGGGGTGTTAGTGTGGTTAAATACTAGCTAAAACCTCCCTTAGCTTCGTCACAGGTGGCAATCTAGGAATATCCATCAAATAGGGCTGCGCTTGTCAGAATGACCTGAAAATTTGGGCTGCATGTCCCCCCTCTCTAGTATTTGGGAATATATGATTTGGCACTATTGCATGTGTTTATGATTTGTTTTATTTTTTTTTGTTTAAAAAAGGACCCTTTTTGCGGGAAAATCCATCAATGTGTCTAAACATCATTATTTTGTGCTCAAAATTAGGCAGGCTTTCTCAAAAGTGGGGGAACTATGCGGGAATATATGATTTGGTCCCAATATGTTTGCCCATTGTCCTAGGAAAAATGTGACTAAAATAGCGTCTTTTTCTATTTTTAGCGCGTAACCGGTGTATGGTGGGGGCTAGTACCACCCCCAAGTGGCTGGAAATTTTTTTTTTTATCATATTTATGGTCCCCAATCATGATTGGATTTTTAGCACATGCATAGGTATGGTTTCCAGAAAAGTGCCCTTTAGGGGTGTCCCCTCCCCTTAAGGAAGCTGCCGAAGTTTGTCATAATTGTAATGCAACTTTTTTTCGCTTGCATGCATATGACATGCCTTGAGGCATGCCTGTGCTGTAGACAACATCAGGTTTGCGGTGACCAGCATTTGGCTGGCCGCAGCAATTAGGGCCCATGGGTGTGCTGCAATAAAACTGGAAAACGTTGTAAACGTCTGCGCAGTGCAGTCGAGTGGAGGCCGGAGCCCAAATGTCATATACTATGCCGTATGGCATGGGCACTGTGAGAAATTAACGAGATGGTAGTGTTGCACCCAATTCAAGATGATTCTAAAAGCAAAAGTATATTCACTGAAAACTACGAAATGGCGGAAGTGGGAGCGGTAATACATGTTAGGGGTACATCCAAAAAATCTCCCCCGCGTTCCTTTGAAGTCACCAACCGGTCCAGTGAAAACACCATGCAACTGCAGCAGTTATGTGGATTACCGTGCAACGATCCTTATCAAGTTGGCGAAGCTACACCAACGCACAGCTACATGCTCGTTACATGTGCACCTGCAATCTCAGAGCGGGAGACAGTCCTCCCCCGCTTTCCTGATGTGAACGTGCCTTAGCGCTGACAGCATCTCTCCCGCGGATACCGTGAGGGAAACTGCCGGCAAATATACACAATACCGTCAAAAAATTGCCCCTCTAATCGAGATAGAAGACCATACCAACCATGCCAACCGACGCCGTCAAGTGCCACCTTTTTCTCAGATGTAGAGAGACGGAGTAAACGCATCGCTTGAAACAGGCAGAACACTTGATTATTATTCTGCATTTGCAACCTGCCTTGTTTTTACCAAGGCTGATGAAAACCAGTTAGCGAACTGAGCATATTCGTTGCAGGTTTGTTTGCTCGTTCCATTCTCAAGAGAAACATCATATGATTTCCAACAATAGTTTTTCGCGACTGAATGTCGGCATCCCGGATGGGCCATGGCATGTTAATAATTTCCCTTGGCTCAATAGTCTACATTTCCTTGACGGTTATTTTTATTTTATTTTTTCTTCCGTGGTCCAAACGTCCACACCCGATTGCTTTTGCTGGTGGTCCAAGAAAGTGCTACTAGCGACGGAGTGCGTCATGGAGTGCTCGCCTGCCCGCCCCTTTTTTTTCTTTCTCCGATTGGCGGGCGGCGTGGGAATAAAACTACGTGGGAATACAACTGAAGTCCTGAAACTGAGCTGAGCTGAGCTGAGCTGAGCTGAGCTGAGCTGAGCTGAGCTGAGCTGAACTGAAATGAACTGAACTGGGTTCTAGGAAAGGCGTGGGTCATGATGGGAATAAAAACTCCACATGCAACTTTAAGTGAGGTGAGCTGAACTGAACTGGGATCTCAATTCTGTTTGGCCAATACAGGATTCTCTGCTGCTCATCGCGGCGTGGGCCGGGAACTGGAAACCACCACCACAGTGACCACACCAGTCCATGCCGACCAGACCACCACCACCACCAAATGAAAGGCCAGGAAAAAAGCATAAATAATGATGTACCTCTTTACCCGGCTACTCTCTACTGACGGAGGTCTTTACATAAACGGCCTGCACAGGCTTATTATCCACTGCGCCCTGAGAGTGCACCGCCACCGCCCACCGGTCGGCAGTACTAGTACAGTCATTCCCGCGTTAAGTTGCGATCGCCCCCCAAAACTTGGCGCCGCAACTTAACGCGGGAACGCAACTTAACGGTAGAATTAGGCTAGCAGCCCACCACCTCCTCCTCTGACGGACTTCTATACGGCATTCGACAGCTCTCGTCAAGCCCGATCCAGGTGCAGCGTCAAAGCCGGCCCAAGTCCATTTTCTAGGCCAGTTATCAGTTTTGGACAAAGGCGGGTTGCAAAACACGCCGTGGGCAGCCACGCAGTTCCTGCGTTTTATACCACAAACTATGTAGTGTGTTTTAACCCTCTGACTTTGGCTCTCTTTTTGGCGGGTTACTTAATTCGGCCAGCCGGCTTCACATTTCAGTGACTGTGACAAAACATGGGAACAGTCGTGAGGGAAGCTTCATTTACTGTCAATGGCCTGCATGTAAACAACTGATAATAACAGCATGGAGGCCGCAGGCAGCGAGACTGCCTGTGGCCTCAACGACCATGTCTTTGCCCTTCTGTGGTGCCTGCATTCGGCATGATGGTGGTAATTTCCGGCAAGATGTCTCAATTACAGACCCTGCATGGTCGTGGATTCTTATGTACCGCAGCCCGCAGGCTGCAAAATGACTGAATTTGTAAGGTTGCATTCGCGCTTTTCACCTAAGCCAGCAGGCGGGGAAATTTGCGCGCCAGTGGGGCTTGCGTATTTTGCCGCCTAAAATCACGTAGCGGGTCCGGACTTGGCAAAAAATGGCCTCTTGCGCGGCCAAAAATGGCCTGACACCTACAAATTGAGTCATTACCGCGTTAAGTTGCGATGGCCTCCATGCTTAAGTTGCGGTCGCCCCCCAAACTTCGGCGTCGCAACTTAACGCGGGAACGCAACCTTAAGAAACGCAACTTAACGCGGGAATGACTGTACTTCGGGACCTGATATCTTTCTAGTCCCTCGTCTGTTCTAGGCGGTTGGCACGGCGTTGGAAAGGTCTCCTCAACCTGCATCCAACTAGCACATTGGTGCCCAGGTGTAGCCGGTAGCGGGTAGCCTGTAGCCCGTTGGTTGGAACGTTGCAGCCGCGGAATTAGCAACCGCGGGAAGCGTGGATCGACACAACAGCGTGGATATTCTGGGCACGTCCTAAGCACGTGCGGCAAATTAAATTACCTGCACGGCTGCACCGCCCCATCCTACTCCAGAGAACCTAAAAACCTTCATGTCAATCTCAACAATTATTGCCTAAATGATATCTATGGCGATCGATCAAATAAGGGGAATGATAGGTATGATGGTTGCCGAGTAATTACGGGCAGATGTGCATAAGCAGCCACTCTTTGGAGAATGCATGGATGTAATGCAGGCATTTTTACATTTTCTCGAAATCGCGAGGGCAGCCACATGATGGTTCACCGTCTAACCTATGATTGCTGCCTATCATACGTCGCTGTTCTCACCAGACGGTTTATTCGCTTCCCTCCTGTTACGTGGGGGCATAAAGTCAGACTGCAGGATGCGCTGCTGCGTCAGTGAGTTTGCCGCGCCTGACAAGGATATTTCCATGGAGAAAACCCTAAACAGTTGTGTTGGTCGATGATCGATATGGGGCCTGTATGAAAACCCTTTCGTAAGTCAGCCAAACTCAAGTACTTATTTCTGGTTGGCGTTCTTTAGCAATCGAAGTAGCTCATGGGAGCCCAGAATTCGACCGTGCGCAAACTCCTCGAAGACGAGTTCAACCGAGTAAAGGACAAGGATAAAGATTTCTTGGTAATTCAGCCGCGGGTTGTCCCTGGAATTCCCTCTTTGCTATGCGGTATGGTTTCCTGCCCCCCCCCCCATAAGCAAGCGGATAAGAATTATCGAGATATAACTCGTCCGCGGCGCGCCTTGACGGCCTTTCGGACATCCTCGTCCTGTCACCTCCCGTGTGCTACTCCCCGGTCCATGCAGGTGCTCGACCAGCTGATTCAGCTGCATCTGCCGGTGGACAAAAAGGTAGACCTGTCCCACCTGGCGGTGATCTACATGCTGGATGCTAACCACGACGGCCGCATCCTGCTGGCGGAGCTGTAAGCCTGCTCACCCTCACCACAATTATGCTAGCTGCCCAAGTCCAGGTTAGCCCATGCTCCGAATTGTCCCCTTTAGGTGTGGCTGCGTGGCGCGTAGAAGCTGACTCCCCCTGTTGGCTGGCCACGTGGTGGTGGTGGGCTGGTTCTCTGGGCTGGGCTGGGTGCTGGATTCTCATGTCGGATCGTCGTGAAGCCCATGCGCACCATCCCTGCTTGCATCTCTGGTCGGATGGTTGTGTCTCGTGGGATGGGGACTGCGCGTGTGTGTTGGGTAAGATGGAGGCTGGCCATGGACATCAGCTGGGCTTGCAGGCCTGCCATCATGCTCGGTGCCCGTGCATGGCCCGTGTCTCTGCGGCCACCGCAAGGCAAGAGCAGGCGTCGGGTGGCTGTCCGCTGCTGGCGGTGGCAATGTGGCCGTTTCTTGTACTCTCGGCACTTCGATAACAAACACTTGTGACTGAAGGCAGCATAACAGTTTGAAAAAGCGGTGAATGATCGTTTTCTGGTTGAGGAGGTGTGTGTGTCGGGGGTTGACCTGGGCTGTGGGCACGGCCAAGGTGGCGACCAACAGGAAGTCAACAAGGCACGTTTCAACTGAAGGAAGGCGGAATGCATGGTGGTTTGTAGAAATGGGGGTTGTCTTTAAATAAAGGGTGTTTTCTAACGAACACGTCGCTGGCATGTGCCCATCGCACACTGGGTCGCATGTGCCTACCGCATGCATGTCCCTGCGGTGGCACCACGCAGGTACGCCTTTGCCGACATGGTGGCGGAGCAGAGCAAGCGATGGGGTCCGCACGAGTTTGAGTCGCAGGTAGGCGCTGCATGCGTTTGGGTCGCAGGAAGGCGCCGCATTCGTGTGTGTTGCAGGCAGGCGCCGCATGAGTGAGGGTCGCAAGTATGCGCCGCATGAGTGTGGGTCGCAGGTAGGCACCGCATTCGTGTTGGTAGCAGGCAGGCACCGCATTCGTGCGGGTCGCAGGCAGGCGCCGCATGAGTTTGGGTCCCAAGTATGCGCCGCATGAGTTTGGGTCACATGTATGGCTTGCCTTGGGCTGCTAGCGGTGGGAACGGTCGTCGCGCTTGCGGTGGTGGGAGGCGTGCCATGCATGGGGAGGGCCCCTAGGCCGCCGCCGTCGACTCGACTTGCAAGCCAGACCGCGCATCCCGTTGCCCCCGCTGCATGTTTGCTCTGCCTGTTGATGGCCTCCCGCCGCACCCTCATGGGCCCTTCATGCGCCCCTTATGCGCCCGGCATTGGCCACGGGGCATGCAGTGCCAAGCATGCAGAGCTGGTGACAGTTGGCGGTAAGCAGCAGGAGCATGCTTGCTGATGCGCCCCTGACAGTTGGAACAACCTGGTTAGTGCCAGCATGAAGAGGGGGTTGCGAGGGCACGCACCCTCTTCGTGTTCGCCGACAGGTTTAGCTCCAATGGGCGTGTTGCTGGACCTGCACATCTGCTAGCGATAGCTCCTGCTCCTTTGGCCAGGATGATGGTGATGATGATGACGCCACCGTCGCTGATGATGACGATGACGCGATGTCCCGTTTGCACCTGTCGGTCGCAAGCAGATGCAAGGTTTCTGCACACTGCAGCTCTGGCGCATGGTGGCCTGGGAGGAGAAGAAGGACGCCTTTCTGCAATGGTAGGGGGCGCGCTGTGCGTGTGTGTGTGTGTGTGTGTGTGTGTGCGTGCGCGCGTGTCTTGTGCCGGCTCACAGAGGCAGGTCTTGTGCTGGCACATAGAGGCAGGTCTTGGCCGGCACATAGAGGCAGGTCTTGTGCCGGCTCACAGAGGCAGGTCTTGTGCTGGCACATAGAGGCAGGTCTTGGCCGGCACATAGAGGCAGGTCTTGTGCCGTCACACAGAGGCAGGTCTTGTGTGCCGTCACACAGAGGCAGGTCTTGTGCCGGCACTCAGAGATAACCACATGCCCAAGTGCTTCAGTACCCAGGACTCCTTGGACACGTTCCTGCCCCCACAACCACCACCTCCTCTTCCTGGATGGCTGGCCTCGCCATGAAATCGCTCTGGCCACTCGGCAAGGTGGCGCTATTCTCTGTGGCACCTCTACATAAGCTTGCAGCTGCACCCGTGAACGTTTTCCACCGTGGCTGCCACGGTCAGGCGGAGCCACGGAGCCACATCATCCTCCTTGCCCACCGATATTGGCCCACCTGCCCATGGCTGGGAGCGCCCATGCATCTGCCCCTCTTTTCCTTGGCGTTCTGGTTGGGCGCCATGTGCTTGCGTGACCATGGTGGCATGTGCCACGGTTCCCTCTTATTCTGCCACCCATGTGTCGCTGCCCCCTGCGCTGCATTGCCCGGCGGTAAATGGTTCTGGCAGGATGATGCGGCTGCTCTGCGCCAACTGCCGCGACCAGCTGGAGGTGCCAGGGTACCCTGGGACCATCTTCCTGAGCCGGAAGTCCGTCCAGACACTTCACGGGGTAAGCACCGGCTCTTCCTTTCATTTCCGCCGCTGCATGAAGCGCTGGTAAGCACCCCTCTCCCTCTGGGTCCACCAGGTGTTCTCCTTCGTAGCACTTCGGGGCATGCCCTCCCTTGCGCTCGTGGGCATCCCCACCCTTGGTCGTACGGGTCACCTCTGGTGCTGGCATCCTGTAGCCCACCCCGCGCTGTGCTGTTAGGCAGCCGGCACCTGGATTGTTTGAGTGTTGCTGCTGCCCTCCGGTTTCCCCCTTTCACCCCACGGCAATGGCAAAGGCAACAAGAGGCAAGTGAGTGTGTTCACGTTTTGTTTACACATGTGCACGCATGCGCACCAGCACTCCACCCGCACGTGAGCAGAGACCTGCATATTCCGGGTTGCATGCCTCTATACATGCGCACACCAACATGTCTGCCCGCACACGAGCATGGAAGTAATATTTTTCTCCCCCCCACCCCCCCTTTGCTGCTTGTTCTTTGCCACCCACCACCAGCACTCTAGGCACCGCTCTGACCCCATAGACCTCTCCCCCGCGGCTTGTTGCCGCCGTCAATGTTGCCTGCTGGTGCCTCCCTGATGGTCACACGCCTCTGGCCTTGGTTGAGTGCCGGTGTGCTTCCGCTGCTAGATGTCACCGCTACGGACCGGCACCGCGAAGCCTGCAGGAACCCAGCAGGCTCCGCGGGTCGCAACGTCCTCCTGTACATGTGAGCTAGAGCGGAATCGAACCTTTGAGTGTATTGGGGCGAGAGCTGGAGCGGAATCGAACCTTTGAGTGTATTGGGGCGACCAGTCCAGCCAGGGGCTGCCACAACACACTGAAAGGTGACGTTGCGTGCCTTGGTTGCGGGTGTGGGCCGCATGGATGTGTGGTTGGTTGCGGGTGGTGCACGCAGGTGCTGCAGGTGCACGACATGAACGGGATGGACTTCCAGTCCTTCTTCGACCTGCTGCAGCGCATGGCGGAGGAGCAGGTAGGCAGGCTCGCCGCGCGCGCTATGGACGAGTTCTATGTTAGCCTTTCTATTTGGAGAAGCACATACATGCGCCTTCGCATAACGGGACGGGAGAGGAACTGGCGGGATGGACGTGAAATACCCATTCAGGTACCCTGCGCTTCCCTGCACCTGTTCTGTGTACCCATGATAACTACGGTGTTCTGTGTACCCATGACAGTTATGGTTCTGACTACTAAATCCTGTGGAGCCTAGTAAATTTGAAGGCAACAGTGTAGTATTTGACACTACAACAGTAGTGACGTGCCCTTCAGTTGAACTGCTGGCGCTGGGGGCGCCGTGTTTACAGACACGACCCCAGACCACCCCACCGCAGCCCACCAAAATTCCCTGTATGTGCTGGCAAGCCAACTGGCTGCAAGGTCCTGGCATTTCTAACAACCCAAGGGTTCCAGCTGGTTACAGCACATGTATGTCTCCTACCTGTTAGGTTGCATGGCTTCGTTTCCAGCCCAGCAATACAAGGTATTTTCGGCGCATTAGCCTGCCCGCAATGCGCGGCAGCGATATGTTTACCAAGTGATTTCAGGTATGAAACAGTTCTGTTGTACTAATTTACAGTCAAGGCACAGTCCCCATCCTTCATTCCTCCCTACGCCCTGGCTTCTCCATAATTTTTTTCTTGTTCAGAGTTTGGTGCTTAGAAGTACTTGATGTGAATTTACAGGTCGTAACTGGTACCTGGAGGAATACGTGCTAGCCGCCGCACTGCTTTTTGCTTGGCCGTGCCCCCATGGTTGAGCATGGCCGTCTCTCTTGCCCGACAGCTGACAATAGCCACAAGGAAACAGTGGCTGGATAACTACTGCTGATATCTGCTGATGTATGAAGTATTTGCGGTTGCATCTAGGTCATTTTTTTATCGCTGAGAAGCCTTCCTCGTGTGCCACACTTGCATCCACCCACGCATGGCCAATGTCCCACCGGGTGCTGCCCAGGGGATGATGTTGCTGGAGGATGCGGAGCTGGACGATGTCGTGCCGTTGCCCGTGGTGCACTTCTTCATGGCCAGTTTTATAGATGGCTTCCGCAAGTTTATGCCAGAGTTGGAGCTCGATGAGGTATCCCGTGGGCCTGGCCAGGTGCAGTCATGAGGGAGACACAAACCCCTGCACGTGGACACCACTGTCCCAGCAGCCTGCCACTGCTAGACAGCCTGGCATCACGATGATGCCTGAAATGGGCCGCGCGCCGTGTTCATCAACTTTTTCATATTCCAAGCCGCTTGAAGCTTGGATGAACCTGTCGCCCTTGATTGCGTAGGAATTTAAGAACACAGATCTGCATGATTGGGTGCTAGGGAATGCCACGCCGGCTGCACATGGGGTTCACGAATGAATTCTTGGTGACGACAGCTGGTCTGCACGGCGCATGCAGCTGTATGACGAGTGGTGAACGATTGGGATCTTGGCGTTCATGGATGCCTATGATAAGCGCTTCGGCATGGCATTGTCCCTCTGGACTTGCTTCCACATCATTAGCAAGTGCTACATTTATTAGTTGTATTGAAACTTAACACTCCAATTAAATTATATCATGACTCCGTTGGGAGATCATGTAGCACATATTCCTTGCTGGATGGGTGGACGTGGGTGAAGCCGCGTATAATCGAACTAAGCTAACTCTAAGCTGTCTAGTCTAGAAAAAGATCCTAACTACTCCTACACTACTCAGCAGAAACGCCCCTTCTGCTGGGGGGGGGGGGGCTTGCCCACAGGGGCTGGCGTGTGAGCCTAGCTGGACAATCTTCTGCCACCTCTTCTTGTTCTGCATAGCAGTCCAAAGAAGAGAGAGGGAGTGAATGCGGTGTTCAAACTGAGCTGGGACCACTAGGTGGGCCAGCAACATCTCGATGTAGTTCATTAGTCGTATATATAGCCGCCTCAAGCGTAACCGGGACCCGCTGCAGACACCGGTGCTCAAGGCCGCCCTCGTGGAGGCCTACGAGCACGCTCAGGACGCGGAGGCGGCCCAGTGCATCGCAGATGCCAAGGCCTGCCAAGCTCGCAACGTACCAGGGCAAGGACATGTGGTACCACCTCGACCGGCTCGGCGGCCGGCGGCAGCGCACCCCGGTGGAGCACACAGGGGACGGCACGGCGCTGGTAAGCCTAGACCGCTGGTTGGCCCACAATGTTTCCTTGACAGGCGGGGCTCGCGCCCCCCCCCCGCCGCTTCACCCCGAGACGGCCGCCCGTCTCGGGGTCGCCGGACCCCCGCCGCCGCCGGCGCCCCCCTCCTCGGCCGCGGACTACCAAGTCCCCGCCTTGCAGGAGGGCTGCCTTGCCACCAACGACGTCGTCCACCCCTTCACTTTGAAGGAATTGGACGGCGCCCTTGCTCGCCTGCAGTACGACGCGGCGGTCGGTGCCGACCACCTTTCGGCTGAGCTGCTGAAGACTCCTGACCCGGCGGTTAGGGATCTTCTGCTGGCGTTCTGCAACCGTGTCCTGCTCTCTGACGAGCCTCCGCCTGCTGAGTGGCAGACGGCCATCCGCGTCATGCTGTACAAGAAGGGCTCTGCTGCTGACCCCGGTAACTATCGGGGTTTTTGCCTCCAGAGCGCCGCGCTGAAGGTCTTCATGCGCATGATGCTGCACAGGCTCCGCGCCGCGCTGGATCCACACCGGCCTGGGTGAGTCTCAGATGGCCGGGTTTCGGTCGTGGTCGTAACACTGTCATGGCTGTGTTTGTCGCGCGCCGGTTGATGGAGGAGGTGCGTCGCCTTTGCCCTGACAGTTTGCCGCTGGTCTTCATTTTTGTTGACTATATCAAGGCTTTTGACACGGTCCTCTGGGAGGCTCTTTGGGCCATCCTAGCTCTGGATCGGGTGCCACCAGCGTTTATTGCTGCCATTCGTCAACTGTATGAGAGCTCACAGGCAGTAGTGTGGACTGCGGAAGGCACCACCCCACCATTCCGGCCCCCTTCACCACGGGGTGTGGCAAGGACGTGTCCTGTCCCCATACCTGTTCATTATTGTCGTGGATCACGTCATGCGTCGGGCACGTGCGCGCTTGACTGCTCTGAAGGGGTTCGAGCCAGGCTTGGACATGCATCCTTAACGAGAGCGCGCACGGCGGGGTTAAACCTGGCTACCGCCTGGCCGACCTGATTTATGCGGATGACACTACCCTCATCGCGAGCCCCGAGCACATTCAGACCTGGCTGGACTGTCTGGGCCTGGAGGCGAGGGCGGTGGGGTTGGAGATTAGTGTCAAAACTGAGGCGATTGTGATTGGGGCCTCCAGTACACCACCGCTGCCGCGCCTGCTTGACGGGACGGAGGTCCCGTTCCGCGATCGCTTCAAACTGTTGGGGAGTTGGCTCCCTGACACTGCAGGCGATGTGGACACCCGCATCGGCCTGGCCTGGGCCAGGCTCCGTTCGCTCAACACCTACTGGCGCTCGAAGGGCCTGGGCAAGCACCGCAAGCGCATGCTCTTCAAGGTCCTCGTCCTCACGGTGCTCACGTATGGTGCCAAGGCGTGGACACTCACACCCAAACTGGCAGCTGGGCTCAACGGCACGGTTTACAGGATGCTCCGACAGGTCCTGAACGTAGGGTTGTCCAAGCATAGATCATTAGAGTATTTGTAATAATCAGGGTATGCCTCGTGTTTCGGACGAGATTAGGCAGCGTAGGATAGCATTTGTAGGACACCTTGCTCGCACCAGCCAGGTTGACACCGCCCTTGGTCTGGCAGGCCCCCAGCGGCTTGGCCAGCCAGGGCGACACATTCTGACCTGGCCTGGCCCCAAGGGCATTCCCAAAAGGGTAGGGAAACCTGTCACAAACTACATCCAGATGTTGCTGGACGACCTAGTGGTCCCAGCCCAGTTTGAACACTGCATCGATCCACTCTCTCTCCCGTCTCTGGACTGCCATGCAGGACAAGACGCGATGGCAGAAGATTGTCAAGGCTCACACGCCAGACCCTGTGGGCAAGCCCCCTCCCCCCAAGAGGAGGAGGCGTTTTGATGAGTAGTGTAGTTAGGCTTTTCTAGACTAGATAGCTTAGAGTTAGGTTAGTTCGATTACGCGGCTTCCTCCACTCCACCCATCCATCATGGAATATGTGCTACATGATCTCCCAACGGAGGCATGTTATAATTTAATTTAATTTAATTTAATTTAATAGCTGCAAATATTAGTTGGTGCCGATGTACAGTTTTGTAGTGTGGGAAAATGGATCGAGGGTGCCACAAATCGGCAAGCCATGCCTGTACACATCGCCGGCCACATGCACATCAGTGATGTGGCATGTGCATGCATTCCTAGCGCGCCTCATATTTCCATGCAAAAGAAGTTTAAATCTATCTAGTAAGACATGCAAAAGTTTGTAAATTTATCTTACTAAGTAAGACATTATCTGCAAGTTCTTTCAGTCCCTTGATCATGGCCAGGAGACCCATGCAGGTGTGCTCCATATGGCCACATGATCGACATCGCTGAAGTACATAGACACATATTCAGGAGTCAGCCTCGGGAAGATCAACGTGTAGAGCTGCTCTGCACTCCTGAGCTATGCGAGCGAGCTCACTGTGGACGCTCTCCCTCTGGCAACACCAAGGGAAGCGACTCGGCCTCGCATATGTTGAGGCATGATAGCACATGGCTCGCAGCCCGCCGGCTGGCGCCCTCCCCTCCCAGGAACGCCAGAAACCGCCGGTAGCCCTCCAGGATCCGTGTCCTCTCGCTCGCGGCATCCACCTGCGGAGATGGAGAGCACATCACAAGGCATCCGCATGCATCCAGAGGTGCGTGCTGTGGTGAACAGCTGGATGTGCTCAGAGTGACCATCAGTGTGCACAGTGACCATAATGAGTCAAGGTGAACCCACACCTGGAAGCATGAGCTGGCAGCTGGCAGGCTCTGTAACACATGACTTCTGGCAACAATGCTGGTAGGCCCCACAAGGACCTATGCACCGCGAACAAAAATCAGCGGCCAGTGTCAGCGGCCAGTGGAGGGGGGCGAGGGCCTGATAGCCAGGGGAAACGCCTGTCCTGTGTTTCCCATCACAAGGAGCCGCGAGGGCCCGGCGGCGCGGGTGCCATGCTAGCAGCGGAGCAGCCTCCACGCCGCGCGGGTGGGTCATGACATCCGAACGATGCCGTCGTGAGCGGCGGATGGCGACACGGCACGCTTGTGCCGTGCACGGCATGCATGCATGGCCACACAGGACGCACTCCTGATGCCACCACCGTGCATTATAAATGCAAGGCGGCGGGGACAGGGTCAACGGGAGTACAACGGGCGGAGGGGCACGCTGAAGGGACGCCCGCACCCCACTGCTACGCTCCACCCAATCGCGGCAGCATGGGAGGGGGTGCAACGGGTGAGCTCGCACCCCTGGCCACATTGCATCCCAGCAGCGCTTGCTGCACGCTGCACGCTTGCTGCATGCGCCGTGCGCCATGCGGCGCAGCTCACCCCCCCACAGGAACCGGGGGCACCGACCGGGGGAGTCAAATACAGGCACAGCCCGCCAGCAGCCACCCTCATCCTACGTACTGGCCACATGCCCCCCGGCTTGCGGCTCTCACATACAGACCCACACACCACACACACACACACACGCGCAGCCACCCTCATCCTGCGTACTGGCCACATGCCCCCCTGCTTGCTGGCTCTCACAAACAGACCCACACCACACACACACACACACGCAGCCACCCTCATCCTGCGTACTGGCCACATGCCCCCCTGCTTGCTGGCTCTCACATACAGACCCACACCACACACACACACACACGCAGCCACCCTCATCCTGCGTACTGGCCACATGCCCCCCTGCTTGCTGGCTCTCACATACAGACCCACACCACACACACACACACGCGCAGCCACCCTCATCCTGCGTACTGGCCACATGCCCCCCTGCTTGCTGGCTCTCACAAACAGACCCACACCACACACACACACATGCAGCCACCCTCATCCTGCGTACTGGCCACATGCCCCCCTGCTTGCTGGCTCTCACAAACAGACCCACACCACACACACACACGCAGCCACCCTCATCCTGCGTACTGGCCACATGCCCCCCTGCTTGCTGGCTCTCACAAACAGACCCACACCACACACACACACACACGCAGCCACCCTCATCCGGCGTACTGGCCACATGCCCCCCTGCTTGCTGGCTCTCACAAACAGACCCACACCACACACACACACACACGCAGCCACCCTCATCCTGCGTACTGGCCACATGCCCCCCTGCTTGCTGGCTCTCACAAACAGACCCACACCACACACACACACGCAGCCACCCTCATCCTGCGTACTGGCCACATGCCCCCCTGCTTGCTGGCTCTCACAAACAGACCCACACCACACACACACACACGCAGCCACCCTCATCCTGCGTACTGGCCACATGCCCCCCTGCTTGCTGGCTCTCACATACAGACCCACACCACACACACACACACACACGCAGCCACCCTCATCCTGCGTACTGGCCACATGCCCCCCGGCTTGCTGGCTCTCACAAACAGACCCACACCACACACACACACACACGCAGCCACCCTCATCCTGCGTACTGGCCACATGCCCCCCTGCTTGCTGGCTCTCACAAACAGACCCACCCACCCACACACACACACACCCACACACACACACACACGCAGCCACCCTCATCCTGCGTACTGGCCACATGCCCCCCTGCTTGCTGGCTCTCACAAACAGACCCACCCACCCACCCACCCACCCACCCACCCACACGCAGCCACCCTCATCCTGCGTACTGGCCACATGCCCCCCTGCTTGCTGGCTCTCACAAACAGACCCACACCACACACACACACGCGCAGCCACCCTCATCCTGCGTACTGGCCACATGCCCCCCTGCTTGCTGGCTCTCACAAACAGACCCACACCACACACACACACACGCGCAGCCACCCTCATCCTGCGTACTGGCCACATGCCCCCCTGCTTGCTGGCTCTCACAAACAGACCCACACCACACACACACACACGCGCAGCCACCCTCATCCTGCGTACTGGCCACATGCCCCCCTGCTTGCTGGCTCTCACAAACAGACCCACACCACACACACACACACACAAGCAGCCACCCTCATCCTGCGTACTGGCCACATGCCCCCCTGCTTGCGGCTCTCACATACAGACCCACACACCACACACACACACACAAGCAGCCACCCTCATCCTGCGTACTGGCCACATGCCCCCCTGCTTGCGGCTCTCACATACAGACCCACACACCACACACACACACACACAAGCAGCCACCCTCATCCTGCGTACTGGCCACATGCCCCCCTGCTTGCTGGCTCTCACAAACAGACCCACACCACACACACACACACACAAGCAGCCACCCTCATCCTGCGTACTGGCCACATGCCCCCCTGCTTGCTGGCTCTCACAAACAGACCCACACCACACACACACACACACGCAGCCACCCTCATCCTGCGTACTGGCCACATGCCCCCCTGCTTGCTGGCTCTCACAAACAGACCCACACCACACACACACACACACGCAGACACACATCCATGCTTCACGCACACGCCCCACACCATCCCTCCCTCGCACCATCTCGCGGCCGCCTCCCTCGCTGCCACCATCTGCCCCCTCCCGTTGCGGTGGCAGCAGCGGCAGCAGCGCCTTGGCCAGTGCTTGAGGCTCGGCCTCCTCCTGCAGGTGCTCCGGCACGATGCGTTCGTCCATGATCAGGTTGACGAGGCAGATGTGGGGCACGCGCAGCCGCAGCAGGTGGCGTGCGACCCACGCGGTGGCCCGGTCCAGGCGGTAGGCCACCACCTGGCAGGGTGGGGCAGGGGCACACCGCCAGCACACAAACATGACAAGGCCATGGGTGAGGACACCGGGGGCTGAGGTAGAAGGGGAACGAGGAAAAGTGTGCAAGGACACGACCGTGAGGTCAAGGGGCGTCAAGGCAAGCGGCGAAAGTGCACGAAGCAGAAGGAGACAAGCCCATCATCCTGATGGCTTGATGGCAGAGCCCACCATGCGACACGTGCCACCAGCATTGGTCGCTAGTTCTTCCCCTGTGTGGTTTGGCCACTGCGGAAGTTCCTTCCACCCTACCGACAAGGGCACACAGCCACATGACCACAGCCCGGCACCGCATGCGACTGGCATGGCCGGGCATGTACTTGGTGGCCACAAAATGCACTGCGCTATCCATACTGAGAGGCGCATGACACCCACATGTGTGCGTGCGTGCGCGGTGCCTACCTGTGGCACGCCCAACAACGCCAGCTCCACGTTCACGCTGCCCGATTTGGTGAGCGCTGCGTCGGCAGCCGCCAGCACAACCAGCGAGTTGCCTGCCCACAGGCCCACACGGGTGACGGACTCCTCGCCAGCGCCACCGCCGACTGCGGGGCCACCGGGCCCGTCCGCCCCTTCCCCCTGTGTGCCCCACACGCGGCAGTGCACGCCATCCACCCCCTCGCACACGCGCATCATGCGGGCGCGTAGGTCACCGTCGGGCTGAGGGGCAAGGAATACCAGGCGGCGAGGGGGCGAGGCCGGCGCCCACCCTGCCTGCAACCCTTTCCCCCCGCTCCCCCCACCCCCACCGCCCACGCATCGCCGCTGCTCCTGCTGCGCGAACAGGCGCTGCAGCCTCTGTGCGGCCGCCAGCATAACGGGCCACAGCAGCTTCACCTCCTGGCGGCGCGACGCGGGCAGCAGCGCCACCACCACGTCCTCCTGGGATAAACGAAGCAACTGCCGTGCGGAGTGGCGGGGGATCGCCGCCGCTGCCACCGAGTCCACCAGCGGGTGGCCAACGTAGTGCACCTTGCCGCCCTGCTGCGCAAAGTAGGCGGCCTCGTCCGGGTACACGGCGAGGATGGCGTCCGCCATGCTGCAGATGGTGGGTGTGCGCGCCCCTGTCACCAGCCACTCATTGGGCGGGATGTAGTAGATCACGTGGGCCACTCGCAGCTGCTCCTTGAGGTATCGGCCAAAGGGGATGTTCACGCCTGGGTAGTCGATGAGCACCGCCACGTCAGGCGGCGCGTCCACCAGCACGGAGCGCACGCGTGCCTGGATGCGCAGCGAGGGCAGCACCAGTGGCAGCGCTTCTAGCACGCCGATGGAGGACAGGCCTGTGACGTCTGCCAGCAGGGTGGCGCCTGCCGCCTGCACGCGCGCGCCGCCCAGCGCAGCCACCTCCAGCTGGATGCCGCGTGCGGTGGCGGCAGCCAGCAGCTCCCTCACCAGGCTGGCGGCGTGCATGTCCCCCGACGTGTCCCCTGTGCTGATCAGCACGCGCAAGGGCCGCGCGCTGGTGCCGTCGCCAGTGGGCGCGTCCCCCGGCGCGGCGCGCGCATAACAAGGGTGCGCTGAGAGGGGCGAGCGCCGCCGGCCCACGCGAGGATGGCCAGGAGCACCTGGCCATGGGAGGGAGTGTGGCGGGCGCGCGGGGCTGGCACGGGGGCGAGGGCCAGGGGAGCGGAGATGGGGCTCGCCGTGCCGAGCAGAGCACCGGAACGGCACCCCACGGTGAGTGTTTGGCTGTGCTGGTTTCCTTACAGGAAAGACAGCTGTGTATGCGCTCATGTCCAGCTTAATTCTCTCCTCGACAAGGTTCCCAGGTCCTTAACAGGCAAGTGGGGCAGGTACCCAGCGCACCCTCGCTGCCACTGGCATGTAGAAGGTGCGGCCTCCAACAGCTTGTCAAGAAAATAAGGTTACATCCGCCTGCAAGGCTGCCTCATGCACGTTTCTGAGTCGTGCGGCTTCTCTCCATTACCGAAGACATATTCAATGCATCAGCAATAAGCCTACAGTTTACTTCGACGCTGTGAGTTTGTAGCATTTACTACCACAATTTCGAAACGCAAGATGACCTGGGCACCCTAACAAGAGAAGTGTCTTTAGACGGTGAACAACCTTGCCTGGTGAAAGAAGAAAAAAATGTTGGCCAGCACTTACGTACAACAAGGGGGGGGATATGCTGGGATTGAAGTTTATTACTACCTAAACTTCGACGAAGCAGGCTAATTGCGAATTCATACCGCCATGATGATCTAAAAAGTTTAATTTTCTTATTGATTCTCTCGAAGGTTTATGGTGGCAATGCACCATGCATGACAATTTTGCGTTTTTGTGTACTGGTACTATAGCGGGCGGGATATACCGTAGTGGCCCCAATATCTGTACGCGTAATTATCGTACGAATACTTTTAGGAATTTTTGTTACGTGTACGAGAACTTTTGGGAATTATTTTTACTGTACGTACGTATAATGTCAGGGTATATTCAAGGGTGCGCGAGTAGTAGGTAGTTCAGTTCAGTTTGACTGAACTGCATGTAGGTACTAGGTAGTAGCCATTTAGCTAACTGAATGCCAGCGGGCGGGTATATTGTGATGGTGTATGGGATAAATAAAAAATGCACAGTTTACCTCTGAGTCATGTCTCAACGCAGATCAAACGAAGTTTGCGCGCGAAAACTCCCTCCGGGCGCCGCGCCACGGGTAGCTAGGCTTTAAGGTCTGCGCCGCGCTGCGCTGGTGGTACCTAATTTTGAGGTGTACGAGGCCCGGAAGAGGGTTTTTTTGGGCCTGTACGAGGTCGATTCGTACATAATTACGCGTACAGATATTGGGACCACTACGGTATATGTTTCCGAATGTGAAGTATTTTATAACTAAATATGAATAAGGCATACATATGTACATAACCTGGTAAAAATTGTATATTTATATTCCCCGGGTGGACTGCGCGGAATTGGCGGTGAGATCCCGTTGCTGTCTGTCGCCACATTCTAAGATAACAAAGGAGCGAGCACTAATTGGATGGCCAAGCAAGCTTATGAAGATTCTGTACGGAACGCGTACGGCTGAAAGGCTTTGTGGTGTTTTTTGCGCAATAGCAATCGGGTGAGGACTCTTGAGAGGGGCGGCTGTGCCTGGGCCGTGGGCCGATCGCAGCGCATGCCCTGCACTGAGCTTACGGGCCAACGGAGCCCTTGCGCCGCAGGCACGTATTCGTGCGCGTGAAGCGATTGCTACAGTCTGACGTCGCCGGATTGCTTTATAGCTCGACAGAGGGGTCATTTACGTTTGTTGCCAAGGACATTGTGGGGAGAGAATTGATTGCCTCCATGAACGGTACACTCCCTTTTGATGGAGCCGCATCCCTCGGCTGAGTACGCTCTTCTTGGTGGCCGGTGTAGCAGGTTATCGTATCGGGGCTCAACTTCCAGCATTGGTCTAGCATTACGCCACGTGATTCACGCCGAGGCTGACCGGGAGTATTCATGGATTATAGAGAGTAAGAATCACATTTTGGCCAGGTTCGTCGGCTCTCAGTTTAACAGTTGATTTTATTAGCTAATACACGGTATGGACTCTTCCGAGCCGAAGGAGACTCAGGCTGTGGCCGCTGCCCCGAGTGTAGCGCCCGCCGCAGCCCAGGTCGAGGAGCCAGCGAAGCCACAGTCAGTAGCGTCCACAGGCTCAGCGAATTCCAGCAGCGACCTTGGAAAGGCCGATGCTGGCAAGGAAGCTAGCCAGGCCTCCGCGGATACGGCCACGGAGGCTTCGTCTAAGAGTGCCTCCGAGGAAACTCCAGCAAAACAAGCGTCTTCCGAAAATTCGGCCCAAAATCAAAGCAAGGGAGAGGACGCGGCGACCAGTTCGCCTGGAAATGCTGCCCCGCCGAAGGCAATGTGGTCACAAGTAGTAAAAGCTGATCAGAAACCCAAGCCCGAAGCCAAAGGTATCGGCGTGAAAGTTGTGGGAGGGGGCCGTCAACGTCCAGCAGACGACGATTCGGAGCCTAGACCGGAATGGAGGTCCAAAGAGTTTTTCCCTCAAGGGCCTAAGCCGTCCAGCGGTGCGGTGGTCCGTGACGCCAATGCCGCGAGCGCTGCGGCCGTGGAGGATTCCAGCGACGCGGACAAGAGCGGCGCTGGGGGGGAGGCGAGCGGTACGCCCAAGGAGGGTGCCCCCTCGGAGGATAAGGGGGTGGACAAGGGGAGCACGGGCGGCGACGCCTCGACAGACGAGGAGGGAAAGGGCAAGGCAGGCGACCGCGCGGGAGGGGCGGCGGCAGCCAAGCCGGCAGGACCTGTCAAGCCGGCCTGGGGCAAACCGGTGGCAGTGGCAGCTCCTGCGGCGGTCGCAGCGGCATCCACCCCCCTGGCCGCGTGGCCCTCGCTGGTGGACGCCAAGAACAAGGCTGCCGCCGCGACCACAGAGCCCGCCGCCGTGGGGGCAGGGGGGGCACCAGGGGCAGCCGCCAGCAGCGGTGCCAGTGCACGGAGCACGGATGCCACCACGGGCGCTGCGTCCACCGGTAAGGGTGCGGGTGGAGGCGCAGGCGGTGGAGCGGGCCGTGGCGGCAGCGGGGCGCAGGGCGAGGGCGGTGGCAAGGCCCACGACAAGGAACGGAAGGGAGGGGGAGACGGCGCGCCGAGGGGACAGGGCAGGGGGGGCGGGGGCGCTGGGTCAGGGGAGGGACACCCTCAGGGGGGCCGTCAGGTCAAGATGCCGGCGAATGGTCGGCAGCAGAAGGCAGAGCACAAGCGCGGGGGTGCGGCGGGTGGCGGGTCGGGCGCGGCCAGCTGGATCAACCACCAGGGGGGTGGGGGGCGCGGGGCAGAGACCGGGGGGGGGCGCGGGGGCCACGCTGGCGCGGCGGGCATGGCCGAGGGGGGCGCGGAGGGCGGGGTGGGGAGCGGACGCCAGCGTGGTGGGGGCCAGTCGATGCGCGGCTACGGGGGTGGCCGTGGTGGTGCCATGGGGAGTGTCGGCATGCCCGGCGTGGTGATGGGCCCCGCAGGCAACATGTACCTGGTTCCGGATGCCAGCAGCCGCCCCATGCCCGGCATGGTGCCCTTCTACCCGGTGTACCCAGGGGCGGGCGCGGGCAGCATGCCCCTGAACGCGGTGGTGATGGGCGGCGCGCTGGGTGGCGGAATCAACCCGCCGCCGCTCAAGGCGCGCATCTGTGCGCAGGTGGATTACTACTTCAGCACGGAGAATCTGTGCCGCGATATCTTCCTGCGTGGGCAGATGGACGAGGCCGGCTGGGTCCCCGTTGCCAACATCGCCGCGTTCAACCGCATGCGCAGCCTCACGCAGGTATGCACGTGGGCAAACACGGCCAGGGGGCTCGTGCTGAGTCGATGGCATCTTGCGGCGCACATCAGGTCGCTAGCGCCCCCACCCAATCGAGACTTCATCACGTATACTTCCCAATAGAGCATATACTACACAGTAGAGACGTGATCTCGGTGCCATTTGCCTTTTTTTTCTGGGCATGCACGTACTTGGTCCACGTGCATGTCTCAGTGTGTGTGGAGGGGAAGGGGAAGCGGGACGGGCATGCCAGGGATGCAGGAAATTGGGGTTCCTGGTAACAAGTAATGCCATATGTGCTGAAGGAGCTGGGATGGCGGGGTGCGTGTAGTTATGGAGATGCAGGCTGGGTTGATCATTGAAGAATAAGGAACAACATGAGGAAGATTTGTAAGAGGTGGATGGACAGGGTTGGGGTGGTGTAGTCATTGAGCGGGGAGGTCAATGAGAGGGCGGAGGGAGGCAAATAGATTATTGGTAGGAGGGAAAGAGGGATACGGCAGGGATTTGGGGGAAGGAGAGAGAGAACGATGGAGGGTAAGAGAGCTAGTGCGACGGATGAATGGGGAATGAGGGTGAGGAGGGATTGGAGCCGCACGCATTTGCTACAATTGCTGTTATGCAGGGTTGGAGGCTGTATCGTACTGTCGTGAGCCTTGTGCGGTCTAGCTCCCATGCATGTTGGGGGGTAGGTAGCGCTGGACGGCCATCACGTCTTATGCATGTTGGGGGGTAGGTAGCGCTGGACGGCCATCACGTCTTATGCATGTTGGGGGGTAGGTAGCGCTGGACGGCCATCACGATGGTTCCAGCATGGTGGCATCGTTGACTATATCAATAGGAGGCAATTTTTTTTTTTTTAATGAGGACACATGGGACATTTTATGTCAATCTCAATTCCAATTCGCTGGTTTGCCTTTTTTCTTACCTATTTCTTTTCCTACTCACCAAAGCAAGGATCCATCTCCTGCCATACCCACCACCCCGCGCACCCGCCACCCTGACGTGCAGGACATCAACCTGGTGCTGGAATCCCTCAAGGGCTCCACGCAGGTGGAGTTGCAGGGTGACAAGGTGCGGCGCCGCAACGACTGGGCCAACTGGCTGCTGCCTCCCACGGAGGGCAAGGGCAAGGACAAGGAGGGCAAGGATAAGGAGGGCAAGGACAAGGAGGGCAAGGACAAGGAGAAGGACAAGGCCACAGACGCCGACGCTGGGAAGGATGGAAGCGCAGCCGCGGCCGCAGCGAACTCTGCTCCCTCAGCGGGTGACTCGGCGGCGCCGGCCAGCGACACCGCCCCCAAGGATGCGGGCGCCTCGACAGACGCAGCCGCGGCCGCGGGTAGCAGCACGGCCAAGGTGGCCAAGCCGGCCGTGGCCAAGGCAGCTCCTGGCAAGGGTGTTGGGGCAGCTGCGGACGCTAAGCCCGGTGGAGGCCTGGGCGGTGCCGCAAAGGGCGGCCCTGGCTTGGGTGGTGTCCCACCCTCCAAGGCCAAGCCTGCGTCTGCCGGCAAGGAAAAAGGCGGTGACAAGGACGGGGATGACGGCGACGGCGAGTTCCTGGGTGACGAGGACGAGGGGGAGCAGTTCCAGTTTGATGAGGAGCTGGACGCCAAGGCGGCCAAGGCAAAGGGGAAGGGCAAGGAGGCGGGGGGCAGCAAGGAGGCGGCCGCAGGGGGCAAGAGCGGCGCGCCGCACAAGGACGGCAAGCTGGGCCGTGGGGGCGACGACGAGGATGACGATGAGGGCGAGTTGGGCGACAGCGCGCTGGAGCGGCTGGTGATCGTCACCCAGTCACGCCACGCACGCTCGTCCGCGGGCAAGAAGGGCGACCGCGCGGGGCCCGACGGCAAGGACCACGGGCGCAAGGCGCTGGGCCAGGATATGGCCAGCATGATCAACGACGGCCTCTACTACTACGAGCAGGAGCTGCGGGGGGGGAGCCGCCGCATCTCGGGCGGGCGATCCAACATCGTCGTCGCGCCTGGGCCGGCCAGCGGTGCGGCGGGCAGCACGCCCAAGGGCGGCCTGTCTGCGTCGCTGGCGGCCGGTGGCCTGTCCACCAGCTTGTCCAGCAGCGCGGGTGGTCTGTCCAGCTCGCTTTCCTCCCAGCCCATGAACGTGGCGCGGCCACCAAGCGGGCGGCAGGGCGGGCCCAACCACCAGCGGTGGATCCCGGGCCATGGCACGCCCGTCAACAACAACCTGGCTTCGTCCTACGGCAGCTACATCAACCGGTATGTTTTAAGGGGGAGGATATAGATGTCGGCAGGTGTGGGATGTGTGGGCCGATACGTGAGAATAGGTACATGTGGCGGCGGTGCCAGGATGGTATGTGCGGAGCAGGGTGATCTGTGTGGGGTGCCGTTACACTGGGATGGCATGTGTGGCCCAAGAGGAGCTATTGCCTCCGCAGGTGGAATGTTGGCAACATCTATGTAGTAACACCCCTTACCTACCCGCCTGCCTCTGCGCTTGTGAATCATTCTTTGCGCCTGTCATTCTCCTGTGCGTGCATGAACCTGCACACGTTTGCTGATGCCGTCCCACCCACATGCGGCCCCTGCCCCCTGATCGCTCACTTGTCCTCTCGCCACCTTCTCGTGTCTCCCCCTGGCTGCCCCCTCCCCCAGTGGGCGAGGCATCACGGCGGAGAGCCCCCCCAGCGACTCAATCGGCTTCTTCTTCGGCAGCACCCCACCGGAGGGGGGCAGCCTACTGGCCAACGGCAGCATGCTTTCCTCCTCGTACGGGTCGGCCAAGGGTGGCGAGTTCCTGCGGGGGGGAAGCCCCAGCCCTGGCAGCGCAGGCGCGTCGCCGGTGGTTGGCTCCCTGTCCAAGCCGCTGCCCCACTTCCAGCACCCGTCCCACGCCCTGCTGGAGGACAATGGCTTCAAGCAGGTCAAGTACGCCAAGTTCTACAAGCGCTGCCTGGCCGAGCGCGAACGGCTGGGTCCTGGCTGCTCCGAGGAGATGAACACGCTCTTCCGCTTCTGGTCCTACTTCCTGCGCAACTCGTTCAACAGGCAGATGTACAGGTGGGTGTGCGCGGCGCCAGGGCCACACATGTGGGGAGCAGGGGAAGGCAATGAGTGCGGTGGCAGGCATGGCATGGCATGGCAGGCTGCTGTGTTGAGGTAAGGGACGTGGTATTTGTGCACCAAATGGCTCTCTCTTGCACATTTTATGGTGGCTGATCCATGGATTACCCTTGGGTTGGTCACCCCCGCATCTTCCCGGTTCCCGCGTCTTCCCTCCCCTCCTTGCCCTTGAGTTGTCTCCCTCCATGGTCCCCCCTGTGAGACTGTGCTGACCCCTGCCCCCTCTGTGCGCACCTTGTCCCTGTCGCCGTCCCCGCAGCGACTTCCGCCGCTACGCGCAGGAGGACGCGGCGACCGGCTACTACTACGGCCTCGAGTGCCTCTTCCGCTTCTTCAGTTATGGGCTGGAGAAGCGCATGCGGCCGCACCTGTACAAGGACTTTGAGGAGGCCACGCTCAAGGACTACAGGGACGGGCGGCTGTACGGTCTGGAGAAGTTCTGGGCGTTCCACCACTACACCAGCGGCGAGCGGCCCGAGATGCACCCGGAACTGCGCAAGATCCTGGAGGACAAGTTCCGCACTCTGGACGACTTCAAGCGCGCCAAGGAGGCCGCACAGAAGGATGCACCGCAGGGCAAGGGGGGCGGCAAGGGGGCACCTGCACGCAGCGACAAGGGGGGCAAGGAGGGGGGGGCTGCGGACAGCAGCAAGCGCCCCGCCAGCACGCCGGCCAAGGTGGAGGAGGTGGCGGCCGCTTGAGGGGGCCCTTGCGGGTGGGTGGGATGGCAGAGCAAGTTGGAGAGCGAGTGGAAGGGCATGCCCCCACCCATGGTCATGGCCATGCGATACAGGAGCCATCTGGTGGCACGTGGGGCATGGGGGTTGGCCCTGTGCGATCGTGGCTGCCATGCGGCCATGCTGCCATGCACTTTGCCCAGCACACGGTATGGGCACCTCCTCGGTGGCATCCATGGGCTAGGCTGCAGCACGTGCACCGGGCGCCAAAGGTTGCAGGCCAGTGTGGGCCCTGTGTGCCGCCCACGTGTCTGGTTGCCTGCATTGCTTGCATTAACGAGGGAGCGTGGCTGGTACCACGCTTGCTGGCCCGATGCCAAGTCGTGGCAGAACCATTGTGGCCATTGCGTGGTCGTTAGGGGAATGTGTGGCCAGCATATGCGGGGCCACCTGTTAAAAAAAGAAAAAGCGCGTGTGTGGGCTATGTCACGCGATACATAGCCCACACCATATCTGTCTTGCGTGGCGGCAGGTGGCGGGGCACTCCATGGAGCATGGGCTGCGGCATCGTGATAGACACACCTGGGGGGCTCTCTGCCTGGCGTGGCTGGGGCGGCAGTCACAGGGATGACCCGGTGTAGGCCACTCTCCCGCACGTGGTGGAAGCATGCCCAAGCAAGCATGTGCCCCGCCGGTCCCTGCTTTATGCCGGGGGGATGCACTCAGCCCTCTGCATGAGGCATGGATGGTGCGGCCTGGGGGTGCCTCAGCAGTTGCCTCCATTGGGGCTGTGCGCTTGTGGGCACGCTGGCCATGGCCATGGCGATGCCTTGTACGATGCAGTAGGCGGTGGACATGCCGCGTGGGTCTTGGGCGCAGGGCAGGAGAAACCGTGATCTGCGCAGCGAACACTCATAACCGCGTGGCTGGTGGGGTGGGAGCCACCCATCCCCACATGCGGCACTACACGAGTCGTGGGTGGCCATGGGGGCATACGCCTGTTCAGTGTGTGTGTGTTTTGGCAACTTCAGGGGGGTCCGGGCAGGAGGCGGCGGAGGACAGAATGTGAAGACGTACAGGCATGGGCATGCGGGCTGCCCGGAGTAATCCATGCCACATGCAGCTCGTGCCTACCCTGTCTGTGCTCTTGTTTGTTTGGTTGTGTTCATGGTGGGTCAAGGAAAGGGTACTGCAACGGGTGGCGGATGCCCATCGCCAGTTTTCCAAGTGTCCTGGCATCCGTCTGCCACCTATTGCGGCCGCACTGCTGGCGACGGTCACCAGAGGATCCTACTGAAGCGAAACGTGGCTCATGCGTGCGTGTGCGTGGCGGTTGCCTGCCCGTTTCTAACATGAATATTCTCGAGTGTGTCAAGGTTCTCTGCAGGAGCTGTGAAGCGGTCCCCAGGGGATTGCAGCCAGTGCCTCTCATTTTGAAAGGAATTTTGATGTTGCTGGCGTTTATTTATAATATCGCTGCTTCCTGCAAGGTTCTCATGGTGGCATAACACCATGCCCCAGCCAGATGTGTAGGGAGTTGGCAGCAGAACAACCACCGAGAGGTTTTACTGGCTGCCTGACCAGCTGTTTGCTAAAATACTGGCAGGTTGTGTTTTCATTTTTACTCAAGGGCCCTCTGGGGCTGCAAAATTCTTCATTAGGCTAGTAGGTTGTTAGTGAGTCTAAATGGATACATCGTGCATGCTTGGTGCCATCTGGAAGGCATGTGCGCTTAATTAAATAGTTTAGTGGATAGATTCTTTCATTTCAGTCTTAGCAGATGTCCTGTTTCAGTATGCTCTATTAAATCGTAAAACTCCATAACATTCTCAATTGAAAAGGTCAGTGGTGTACAAAGTTCTGGCCGGCTCTGTTTCTCATGCATGCAAGCAACTTATAAGCGGTATGAAGACTATGACCGAGACACTATGCTCCGTAAAGTCCGGTGTTTTTTGCACCGTCACCCACATCTGTTCGATGCTGCCCCTTGGCACAAGCTCTACAAACAGGTTGTGGACCGGCTGGATCGCTTAGTATCTCCGCACATCTGGACCCTGTGATGCCAGATCTCCTTTGCGGCCGTTCCGAGCTTGGCACTGGATTCACGTTGTCCACATCGTCGCGTCAACATGCAGGCACAATGCTGCTCCACCTAGCCACGAGCCACGAGGTAGCCATGGCTGACGGCGGAGCTCATAACTTTCACGTTTGAGCACCGAATTTAGCCGTGAATATCACTATCGCTTCGTCTTTCTAAGACGCACATGCTGATATAATTTTCCGAATCTAAAACGCAATATATGGCGAATAAACGCGCCTCGACGCAACGCAGTTTGGCGGATGCGCTCGCCCATGAAAATGCGGCAGCTGCGGCTGCAGCTTTGCCAGCTCCGGCAGGCAGCGGTGACACTAGTCGTGCACTGGTGGTCGCCCAGCAACCTCCCGGGCTCAATGACTCGCCATCGGCATCGCCTGACCCTAAACGCGCCCGCTCCGCCGACAAAACAGGAGGGTCTTCACGCCCCTCGGAACCGCGCTGTCGGCTCCAACCTTTCCAGGTCGATGATCACGACTGGACCAACATGTCTCCGGCCGATGCTCTACACTGCATCCTCTACGGGGACTACGCCTCGCTTTACGACCTGTGCCTCCATCTCCACGACAACAATCGCCTCCTCCTCCCGGACGGCCGCCGCTGGCACAACATCAGCACGCTGTTCGGGTGCCCCCGCCCCCAACTCCAGCACGCCATCCTCAACTCCCTTCTCCAGCGCTCTGACGGCGAGATCTGGGCTCCATCCATCTCCGCCCCCACCCTCCGTTCCATCCTCATGGAAGCCTTTCAGCAGCACGTGACCCCCCTTGCTGCTGACGTCGCAGCAATGGGTGGCCCGCTGGCTGCTGAACTTCCTCACCTCACCGCCACCTCCACTGCCATTTCCGCCTCCACTGCCGACATCAAAGCCCAGCTCCTCGACCTCGACCACCGCCTTCAAGCCACCGCCACCGCCCTTGAGAGCTTGCATGACACCGCCGGCCTCACCGCCCAGGTGGTGAAGGACATCGCCGCCCAGCTGGCGCCTGCTGGCCCGGCCGGCGATACTCCCTCCACCTGGGCGGACTTGCTTAAGCAGCACACCACCTCCACCACCTCCACCATCTCGGCACAACTCAAGCAACAAGCCCTCGACCTTCGCGAGGAAGCCGACATCGCCCGGCGCAGCCACAATGTCATCGTCAAGCACTTCGACCAGCCGGCAGGCGAAAACTCCACGAGCCTTCTTGAGGCATTTAAGCGCGCCATTTTTGCCCCCATGCTACTCACTGGTGAGCTGAACATGTCGGTTGCTTTACAGCGCACGCATTTGTCGCTTACCAACTCCACTCGCCCACACCCCGTAAGCACCCATCGCGTCATTTATGCCATTTACAACCGCAGGTACCCTCAGCGTATCTACGTTGGCCAGACGCAACGGGATGCCTGGACGCGTTTTCAGGAACATGTCCGAGCGGCACGCCGCCTTCATATTGGCCGCCCTGCCGCCAACGACGACACCCCCCTACATGGCGCCATGGCCCAATACGGGTGGTGGGATTGGCGAGTCGTCCCCTTGGAACATGTCCCCGGCACCTTTACCGGCGCCGCTTTTCGCAAAGCCGCAGGGCATCGGGAAACGTTTTGGAAACGAATGTTACATGCATTTCTGCCCCACGGTTTTTGCATTGAAGGCAAGAGTTTCAAAGCTCGGTCTCGCCGCCGCCCGCCTCCCCTCCGTCCCCGCCCTCTTATGTTCATCCGTGCCTGGCGTCTGAAGCACAATCTCCACCCATATCGCCCCTATCCCCCCAGCGTCACCCCGGCCCCTCCACCTTCCACACATGTGTCCACCGATCCTTCCCTTTACTCCACCAGTCTCCGCTGCTTACGTCACATGTCTCGGCTTATGCAACGCGGCAACTTTCATGCATCCTATCTCGAAGCCTGCAGCTTGAAGAAGCTTACCAGCTTACACATTGCCGTCGGGTCGTGCTCCCCAGCTGATCTGCAAGTCCCCCGCTCCCATGCCACTAGTCTGCGAGGCCTTCTCTCACGTATCATTCGGCACCGTGTCAATGGGAATGCAGATGCACTGCGTCCGCGCCGTTTGCTGATCTCACCTTTCATTCATGCTGCGATGGATGAGCTGTGTTTGCCACACATTCTGCATTTGCCGCAAGTGCAGGCTGCGATGCCGCTCGTGGTGCGCAACACTTTCGGCACTCCCATTGCCGCCTGGCATTACTCTCCCACCTTGGGACAAATGGTTTTCAGCAACGGGAAGGTCAGCCGCGATACAACGCCCACCGAGCTGGCCACCATCTTGGCAGGGCCCTGCCCCTGCCAACAACAACGGTATTTCAAGTACCTTGATCCCACCTCACAGCACGTCATGACCGCTGACCTCAGCATCCTGCCGAGCCACACGCTTGTAGACCTTTTTGCCAAAGGCACCAAGTTTCGGCCGTGGGTCCAGCGCACGTGTGCCAAAGAGGTGAATGCACTGCTCTCCACATCACTGCGCAAATTCTGCAATGCCATGAGCACGGACCTACAGCTTGCTCCCCTTGCCATGGAACCGTGGTTTCGCGCCGTCATTCACGAATGCAATGCACGTCTCACCAGGCTTGATTACCGTCTCCAGCAGGTCCACCGCACCACCTGGCTCAACACCACAGATAAAGCACTTCTTGACCACTTCAAGCAGGACTTTATCATCACGTGTGTTGACAAGAGTGCCAACAACTTTGCTTTCATATGCAAGAAGCACTACCTTGCTACTTTGCAACACGAGTTGGCGTCCAGCCCTACCTATGTTCAGCGTGCACAGTCCACCGCCAGTATCACTGCTGCTCATCGGGCTTTTCTGCACAGCCAAAACATTTTTGCTCGGGCATTCCTTAAGCGGCAGCGACGCGCCACCACCACTACGTTCCCATATCTGTATCTCACTCTTAAGCTGCACAAAACTCCTGTTGCTTTGCGCACCATTGCTGCGTCGCATTCAGCCCCACTGATGCCTCTCTCGAAACTCATCTGCCATGCTTTGAATGCTCTTCTCCCCGAAGCCAATGCATTATGGGTGGAGGTGCTGTCGAATGCCGGGTATGAATGCGCTGGTAGTTGGATCGTCATAGACTCAGCCCAAGTACGCCTACGCCTTGCCGCCCTTAGCCGTTCTAAGACAGCAGCAGAGAAACGTATACCTATGCCCATAGCCACCTATGATTTCACCACTCTATATACCACACTAGATTTGCACGATTTGAAAGCTCGTTTAGATAGCCTCCTTACTCGTCTGTATGCACGTAGGCCTCACGGGCGCAACCACCTGCACGTGCGTGTTTCTCAGACCAAGCCCACGGCAACGTGGCTCTCAGGGATCGCGGCAGGTGCTATCGTGCGGGATGGTTATAATTATATTATCACGAAGGCTGACCTTGTCCATTGGATCTCTTATCTTGTTGATAACACCTTCATCTGTTTTGCGGGCAATGTATACCAACAAGCTATCGGCATCCCTATGGGCACTAACTGTGCCGGGCTCCTTGCAAACCTCTATCTATACACTTATGAGCTTGCATTCATGGAGAATCTCATTGCCTCAAACGATGATGTTCTCATCAGGCGTTTTATCCATACATGTCGATACATTGATGATGTCATCGCTTTCGACAACCCTGATTTCGCAACCCATTTGTATATCACCGCTGGTCTGCCTGGCATCTACCCGCAAGCGTCCCTCACATTAAAGCTCACGTCGGAGGATACTCATTGCAATTACCTCGATCTTAACATTACCCATAACAAGAAGGGCTGGCGTACGGCTGTCTATGATAAGCGCAAGGATCCTAAATACCAGCAAATTCCTTTTATTCGTTACCCCGATATTCACAGTCTCCTTTCCCACACAGCAAAATATGGTGTTGTTCTTTCTCAGTTACATCGTTTTTCCCGTCTTTGTTCTTATCGTGTTGATTTCATCACGACTCTTGTTGAACTCTTGCAGCGTTTATTGGTCAAAGACTATGACCGAGCCATTATGCTCCGTCAAGTCCGATGTTTTTTGCAACGTCACCCACATCTGTTCGGTGCTGCCCCTTGGCACAAGCTCTACAAACAGGTCGTGGACCGGCTGGATCGCATAGTATCTCCGCACATCTGAACCCTGTGATGCCAGATCTCCTTTGCGGCCGTTCCGAGCTTGGCACTGGATTCGTTGTCCACATCGTCGCGTCGCTGCCGCAACACGATGTTTTCTGGCATCCGCGGGCTTTTGGTTCCCGCCGCACATTTGAAAGTGCTGTCCTCCGGCTTTTTGCCTTTGCACCGTGTGCAGTTCTTGGACGTTTGGAATCATGGCATGGCTAACGTGATGACTGACTAGCTAGACCTTTTCAGTGGTTTTCCATTTGCGGGTATTTCCTCGTAAATGGTGGGAGAGCGATCGCAGCAATGGTGCTCACCACTAGACACTCCCGGCCAGTTAGGCTAGAAACACACGCCCTGATCAAGCATGCTGTTTCCGGCCCCACCGTCTAGGTCATCTAGTCGCTCCACACGTAAGCCAGCCATAATTTCAATGCACAAGGATACACATTTCCATCACCATTCATCTTCATCATCCTGAACGACTCGAAAACGCGGAAAAGATAACGGCAGGCTCGAGCTACCATGGTCCGGATTCTCCCGATTTCTGGCCTGCGCTGGTTGTCTCTTTGATGTCGGCTGTCCGCCTCCCCCGCGCGCGGGGGAAGGCTGGCCCGGCACCCGGCCCGTGCTCCTCACCTTTAAGTACATGGCGGACAAGCTGGCGTTCCTTAAATGCTGCAAGAAGCTCTCGAGGACTCGCTTCACGCTGGACGACGACTTGACCCTGGCCCAGCAACAGCGGCGACGCGAGCTATGGCCGACCTACCTTCAGCTCCGGCAGAGCGCAAGGGGGAAGCCGGTATACTGGAGGGGGGCGGTCATCCACGTTGACCACAAGCCCTGGCACAGGCCCCTCCTGCCACCTCAGACTAGGGATCATCCATACCAGTAGTGTAGATTAGTCCGACTTAGCCTAGCATGTGGCCCACGCGCATGTGCGCCCATTAATTAATTAATTAATTAGACTCGTGCTCCCGTTGGGGAGTCACGGAGCATTAACCCCGATGGATGGATGGATGGGTGCAAACAGTCCTACCGGTCTAATCTATCTACATCAGCTACCTACGACATCTATCTAACAGCATTCTAACTACAACATCTATCTAGACAGCCTCACGCTGCCCTAGGGCATGTGCGCCCATAATGGCCCCCATGGATGTTGCCTTCAGAATTTCGCCATGTTATGCCTATGCAGAGAGATGCTCTCTGTTGAGAAGCCATGCCCTAGCCCTTGTATAGCCATGATGATCTTCCTCCCCCGTTCCGGGATCCCCTTCGTTGGGTTGAACCCGAGACAGCATGGTGGTGCCGGTGCCCTTGAGGCACCTAGAGCAAGTGTTGCTTACATTCCACTCTTGCAGGAAGTAGCCCAGAATGTATTAAAAGCCATATGCCCCTTCTCCGGGATATTAAAAAATTAAATTAAATTAAATTATAACATGCCTCCGTTGGGAGATCATGTATATGCATATTCCTTGATCATGCCACGAGCCACGAGCCACGAGGTAGCCATGGCTGACGGCGGAGCTCATAACTTTCACGTTTGAGCACCGAATTTAGCCGTGAATATCACAATCGACGCGTCTTTCTACGACGCACATGCTGATATAATTTTCCGCAGCTATTACGCAATATACGATGAGCAAACGCTTATCGACGCAACGCAGCCTGACGGCTGCGCTCGGCAATGAAAATACGTCTGCAGCTCCGGCTGCAGCTTCGCCCTCAGGTCCGGCAGGCAATGATGACACTAGTCGCGCACTGGTGGTCGTCCAGCACCCTCCCGGGCTTCCTGCCTCGCCCTCAGCCTCGCCTGAGCCAAAACGCAGCCGCCCAACCGAACCGAGCTGGTCTGAGCGCGACTTTGACGTTGACGGGTTATTTTCCACCTTCGACGAAGCCAGACCCAGCTATTTCGACATGCCACCCATCAAGATACTGGAGCTCGTGTTTTATGGGTCATACGCCTCCCTTTTCGACCTGTGCAAGCGCCTTCAAAGCCATATAGCCGCCTCCGCACTGGACCTGACGGCCGGTTTTCAATCCGACAACATGCTGAGAACCTGGCCCGCTGGTCTCGCCCCCGTCTTCAGCTCGCCGCCCTCTTTTCCATCCTTCAGCGCTGTATCACGGACCTCTGGACCCCCTCCCCCTTGACCGAATCCACCTTCCTCCTCCACCTCCAAGAAACCATCTCACAGCACGTGACGCCCCTAGCTGCAGATGTGGCAGCTGTGAGTCGCACGCTGGCTGCTGAGCTCCCCACCATCCCCACCGCCACCGCCACCCTCCTCGCCTCCACCCCCCCCCCCTCCGCCTCCACCGACTCCATCACCGCCCAGCTCCGCGACATTGACCAACGTCTTAAGGATAATGCCATCGCTATCGAGGTCCTGCAGAACACCGCGGGCCTCACCGCCCAGGCGGTGAAGGACATTGCCGCCAAGCCAGCCTCTGCTGGCCGGCCTGGCCGGCGATGCTCCTCCCATCACGACCTGGGCGGACATGCTTAAGCAGCACACCACCTCCACCACCTCCGCCGTCGCAGCCCAGCTCCAGCGGCAGACGCTTGACCTCCGTGAGGAGGCCGAGCTTGCCAAGCGCAGCCTTAACGTCATTGTCAAGAACCTCGACATGGAGGAAGGTGAGAATTCCGAGAAGCTTGCACGTGCGTTTGAGAGAGAAATTCTTAGTCGCATGGGCCTTACTGGTGAGATCGACCTGGTCGCCCACCGCCTTCCCGCGCGCGGGGTAAGGCAGGGCCGCCCCCGCTCCTTCTCACCTTTAAGACCCCGGCGGACAAGATTTCTTTTCTCCGACGCCGCAAGCGGCTCGAGAAGACTCTCTTCACCCTTGACGACGACTTGACCCTGGCGCAGCAACAACGGCGACGGGAGCTATGGCCGACCTACCTCCAGCTCCGGCAGACCAAGGCGGGCCAGCCGGTGTACTGGAAGGGGGCGGCCATCTACGTCGGCCACAAGCCCTGGCAGGCGACCCCCGCGGCCCCAACGACTCCAGACGCCCCAGCTTAGTAGGGGAATACAGCAGTAGTAGTGTAGAACAGATAGACCGTGGCCATGTACATGTACGCCTCCTAGAGGCACTATCCTAGCTAGCTAAGCCACACGCTTTATTTAATCATGTACATGTGTGCCTATGATGTGCCACACTCCAGATGATGCCTAGAGCTCTTTATTTAGTTATGTTGTGCCCATGCAGGGAGTAACTCTCTGCTGAGACGCCATGCCCTAGCCTTTTTGTATAGCTATGCTGATCTTCCCCCCCATGACAGGCTCCCCCTTCGCTGGGCATAGCTTGAAGATCATGGGGATGCAAGTGCCCTGGTGCACCTAGAGCAAGGGTCCTTTACATCCCCACCCTTGCAGGAAGTAGCTTAGGATGTATGATAGGCCATATGCCCCCTCTCAAGGGCTATGTGCTACATATACTCCCAACGGAGTTATGTTACAATTCAATTCAATTCAATATTCCTTGATGGATGGGTGGGGTGGAAGGAGCCGCGTAATCGAACTAACCTAACTCTAATCTAGCTAGTCTAGAAACGTCCTAACTACCCTACTCATCAAAACGCCTCCTCCGCTTGGGGGGAGGTGGTTTGCCCACAGGGTCGGGCGTGTGAGCCTTGACAATCCTCTTCCACCGCGTCTTGTTCTGCATGGCGGTCCAAACTAAGGAAGAGAGTGGATGCGGTATTCAAACTGGGCTGGGACCAGTAGGTCATCCAGCAACATCTGTACGTAGTTCGTGACATGTTTCCCTACCTTTTTGGCAATGCCCTTGGGGCCAGGCCAGGTCAGAATGTGCCACCCTGGGCTGGCCAAGCCGCTGGGGGCCGGCCAGACCAAGGGCGGTGTCGACCTGGCTGGTGCGAGCAAGGTGTCCTACAAATGCTATCCTACGCTGTCTAATCTCGTCCGAAATACGAGGCATGCCCTGATACAAAGACCGTCTGATGACGGGCGCTTGGAAAACCCTACGTTCAGGACCTGTCGGAGCATCCTGTAAACTGTGCCGTCTAGCCTAGATGCCAGAGTGGGGGTGAGTGTCCACGCCTCGGCGCCATACGTGAGCACCGTGAGGACGAGGACCTTGAAGAGCATGCGCTTGCGGTGTTCGCCCAGGCCCTTGGAGCGCCAGTAGGTGTGCTCCGGGATATGTGCTACATATACTCCCAATGGAGTTACATATGTTTCTAATTAATCGTCGCGTCGCTGCAGCAACACGATGTTTTCTGGCATACGCGGGCTTTTGGTTCCCCCCGCACATTTGAAAGTGCTGTCCTCCGGATTTTTGCCTTTGCACCGTGTGCAGTTTCTTGGACGTTTGGAATCATGGCATGGCTAACGTAATGACTGACTAGCTAGACCTTTTCAGTGGTACGTTTTCCATTTGCGGGTATTTCCTCGTAAATGGTGGGAGACCGATCGCAGCAAGCTCGATCACCACTAGACACTCCCGGCCAGTTAGGCTCGAAACGCACGCCCTGATCAAGCAAGCTGTTTCCGGCCCCACCGTCTAGGTCATCTAGTCGCTCTACACGTAAGCCAGCCATAATTTCAATGCACAAGGATACACATTTCCATCACCATTCATCTTCATCATCCTGAACGACTCGAACACGCGGAAAAGATAACGGCAGGCTCGAGCTACCATGGTCCGGATTCTCCCGATTTCTGGCCTGCGCTGGTTGTCTCCTTGATAATTCCAACGCACAAGGCTACACATTTCCGTCACCATTCATATTATTCATCATCCTGCACGACTCGAACACGCGGACAAGATAACGGCAGGCTAATTGAGCTACCATGGTTCGGATTCTCCCGATTTCTGGCCTGCGCTGGTTGTCTCCTTGGTATATGAAGTGCGACAACTATGGCCGCCTGGACGTATGGCGATCCAACGCGCCGTGGAAGGACTAGGGTAGTTGTCTGAGAGGAAAGACGCGAAGGCCGCGGGAGCCGCGTGGCTATATCTCTAGGAAGACCTGCATGGAGGAAGACAGAGGGTAACAAGAAAGGTTGATAGGGAAAACAACCACACACTGACACACACACATGCATGCACATCACCACCACCAACAACCACCAAAACTAAGAAGGAAAAGAGGGAACGCATACACACATACACGAAGGGGCTAAAAGAAAAAGTAAGGAGGATACATTACAAAGGGAAAAAAGAAAAGAGAAAAAGAAAGAAAGAAAAAAGAAAAGAAAATGTAAATAGTATTAATACGAACAATAATAAATAATTAAGATGTCCAAAGTATATAGTAATGATAATAACAAAAACAAAAATGGAATAAAGAAAGAGGTCGTTGCTGGGATGTGGTGAGGCATAGGCGATGTTGGAGAATGGGTCAGGAGTTTGATGTTTCAGCGCCCATGGTGCCCGGCCGGCCGGGGGTCTGCTGTCCAACAGGGTCTAAAGCCTCGTGACATATTAATGTTATACGTTGTCTCACTGATAATGATAGATAGATTGATCGATTTGTGGCATGCACATGCACACCAATGTGCATGAACTTGCCTATGACATAGATTAAGTGAGACAACTATGCCTGGACGCATGGCGATCCAATGCCGTGGAAGGACTGGGGTAGTTGTCTGAGAGGAAAGACGCCAATAAAGGCCGCGGGAGCCGTGTGGCTTTCTCTAGAGGAAGACCTGCATGGAGGGAGACAGAGGGTAGTGAACAAGAAAGGTTTTTAGGGAACACACACACACACAACACACACACACACACACACACACACACACACACACACACACCACCACCACGTACCACCACCACCACCACCACCACCACCACCGCCCCCGCCCCCGCCCCCCCGCCCCGCCCCGCCCGCCACCCGCCGCCCCGCCCGCCCCCCCGCCCCCGCCCCGCCCCCGCCCCGCCCGCCCCGCCCCCGCCCCGCCCCCGCCCCCCCCCGCCCCCGCCCCGCCCCGCCCCCGCCCCCGCCCCCACCCCACCCCGACCCCACCCCACCCCCACCCCACCCCCACCCCCACCCCCACCCCACCCCACCCCCACCCCCACCCCACCCCACCCCACCCCACCCCCACCCCTACCCCACCCCACCCCCCCCACCCCCACCCCCACCCCACCCCCACCCCACCCCCACCCCCACCCCACCCCACCCCCACCCCCACCCCACCCCACCCCACCCCACCCCACCCCCACCCCACCCCCACCCCCACCCCCACCACCCCACCCCCACCCCCACCCCACCCACCCCCACCCCCACCCCCCACCCCCACCCCCACCCCCACCCCCACCCCCACCCCCACCCCCACCCCCACCCCACCCCCACCCCCACCCCACCCCCACCCCCCACCCCCCCACCCCCACCCCACCCCACCCCCACCCCACCCCCACCCCACCCACCCCACCCACCCCACCCCCACTAACAAAAACGACCAAAACTAATCTTGAAGGAAAAGAGGGAATGCATACACACATACATCCGGTGCCGGTTCATGGTCCGGATTCTCCCGATTTCTGGCCTGCGCTGGTTGTCTCTTTGATACACAAAGGGGCTATAAGAAAAAGTAAGAAGTAAACATTGCAAAGGGAAAAGGAAAAAAGAAAAAAGAAAAAGAAAGAAAGAGAGAAAGAAAGAATCACAACAAGTCATAAGAACAATAATAATAAATAAAGACAAAGTAAAGAGTAATAATAATAACAAAAACAAAAATGGAATAAAGAAAGAGATCATTGCTGGGATATGGGTTGTGGGTGAACCCTGGGTATGCCCCTAAAAACACTCAGGCTCCGGGAGAAGCCTTTATATTCTCCTGGGCTATCGGGGGTTAGTAGCATGCAACCTACCCACACACCCGTCATCATGGCCGAGCGTACAGTCATATATCTTGGATAGTTGTCTCCTTGATCTTGGATAGTCCGGATGACGCGGAGTTGCTATCTGCGGACCTGGGCGAGTCGCGCCACTTGCCTTCGCGGGTGAAGTTTCCGCGTAGAAAAGTACCTCAACGGGCACTCCGTGGCATGCCTTCAGTGCATGTTCACGCACTTACCTACTGGGATATGGTGAGGCACAGGCGATGTTGGAGTATGGGTCAGGAGTTCGATGTTTCAGCTAGCGCCCATGGTGCCCGGCCGGGGGTCTCCTATCCAACAGGGTCTAAAGCCTCGCGAGAAACCTATTCTCTGCATCCCTAGTAATTAATTTCCTTGACCAGCAAATTAAAAAATTATTTCAATTATATAACATGACTCCGTAGGGAGATCATGTAGCACGTATTTCATGGCTGGTGGGTGGGGGTGAGGAGTGGAGCCGCGAAAACTAGCTAAGCTAGCTCTAATATAATCTAGGCCACCAAAATCCTAACTACTCCACTCAGTAAAGCGCCCCTTCCTCCTGGGGGGAGGGGGCTTGCCCACAGGGGCTGGCATGTGGGCCTGGACAATGGTGCCTCCTCTTCTTGTCCTGCATGGCAGTCCAAGCTAGACAGAGGGAGGAAACGCGGTGTTCAAACTGAGCTGGGACCATGAGGTCGGCCATCAACTGATCTGTATACTTTATGGCTGGTCTACCAGCCCTTCTGGGTTTGTCCTCGGGGCCACGCCACGCCAGGATATGCCGCATGGCTGGCCGCCGAGCAGCTGGGGGCCGGCCAGACCAAGGGCGGTGTCTACCTGACTGGTTCGAGCAAGATGTCCTACAAATGCTATTCTACGCTGCCTTATCTCATCAGAAATGCGGGGCATACCCTTGTACAAAGACTCTAACGACCTATGCGTGGAAAAGTGAAAACCCTACGTTCCAGCTTATGACCAGTCGATATCACTGGGGCCCGTGTATGGGGAGGGGGGGCCGACGAACCAGCAGAATTTACTCGCTGACCTCATCTATGCATGCCGACGACATCGCGCTCATTGAGAAGCTCGAGTCTGCCCAACTATGGCTGGACTGCCTGGCGCTCGAGGCCCGTGCTGCCGGTCTAGAAATCAGCCCCAAAACGGAGGCCATGGCCCTTGGCCTGACCTCGCCCACGCCTGAGCTCGATCCACCTCTTTAGACGACACCAAGGTAAACTTCCCTGCTTCAGGCCGCTTCAAGCTGCTCGGCAGTTGGCTTCCCGACTGCGAGGACGACCCGGATCGGCATGGCGTGCATGGGGGCACTCTGTTGTTGTTCTTCTCGCCGCTGCTGGTCATCCGTTACAACCCCCACTCGTACCGCAGCTCCGGGGGGGAACTGGTCCACGGGGGGACCGATGCCAGCGACGAGCAGCGACAGGCCGTCCTGCTGTCGTACGTGACGGCGTTGCTGGACAATTCGTACAACCCCCACGAGCGCGAACCGCAAGCACACTGCCGAGCAGTGAAGCTTTTCTATGATGGATGGGATGACGACGCCATGACCGTGCCCACCGACGAGGGGCCCCACTGGCTGGACATCCAGCTAGTCGACAAGCCCTACGAGATCGCCTGCCTGGCGGAGGCGACGGTGGCGGCGATCTAGCCATAGCTGGCGCGTCGCGCATGTTGTGTTGGCCTGTCACACGCTCGTGGATGTAGACCGACCGGTTTGGTTGTGCTGAACACCGGCCTCTTGTAAACCACACATGTGCCGAGATGGCTGTCCTGATGCCTGCGAAAACGCCTAAATGGAGGACGCTGGGACCGTATATTTAACCCCTAAATGGGCAGAAATACTGCCGATGCATCGGCTTTAACTTCACAATTTTGCAAACCAGATGGCATCCAACCCACCCATATCCAATGGCTGTCCTTGGGGGCCGAGCATGTCCATGAGTTGCCCTTCGGGTTGGTATATCACAACCTCACATATGTGCAGGGTAGGCCATATATAACTGCCGTCAAAGTCAGGGGGGTCAAGACATTGCGTTTTCATTTTTGGTAGAATGTGAATTTTTATGTTATAAGAGCTAGGCACCTACCACTTCAGGGATGATAAACAATTAGTTGCTGAACAGTTTGACCCCAACTGGGCCAGTTGGGGTCATCATTTGGGTGGGTATACCAGCAGTTACACCCAGTACAGCCCTTAGGGGTACCGTTGGTAAAAAGCAACCAAGGGGGTAGGGGTGGGCATACTACCTACTAATATGGCCACCAACCATGCCAAACAATACATTTCCCTTCCACAATGATGGGGAAACATAACTGCTGGTTGTCTCTTTGATAACTGCATCATCACACTGCCCTTACATGGCACCTATGTGCAGGTGCTACCTTGTCCATTGCCTTTACAGAGCATTATCATGGATTACCCCAAATTCGTCGAATAGCATGGTTGCTGGGCTATGCCTAGCGTGCAGGGTCCGGAGCTTGACAACGCTATAAAGGCAAAGTACAAACTGCAGACCGTTACAGGAGCTCCGCTAAGTCCAATAATCTGGAGGGAGACTCTCAACCGTTTCCTGAAAGAGCATTGCAACTTGAAGGTCTCTCCTGTAGACCCCTGTCTGTTTCTGGGGCAATGGGAAGGCCTACCAGTGTATGCTTCGCTGCACGGGGATGACCTACATCTGATAGCTCCCACGTCGTGGCTGAAGGAGCTTATTTCCATCATTAAGTCCAAGTTTCCTCTGGGTAGGGAGCAATGGCAGGTGGAGAATGAGCCTCTGCTGTTTGTGGGCATGGAGGCCACACTGGTGAAGAAGGGGGGGGAGTGGCGTATGCTGCTGGTGGGGGGCAATGCTTATCAAGAGACCCTCATTAGCAAGCTTCCTCCAACCATCACACAGGCACTGTGTCCTATGGTCAGAGGCATGGTTGCTTGGGTGGCAGGCATTTCCAGGCCAGACCTTATGGTCATAGCCAGGTTGCCTGATGACATGCTGGTGGAGCTAGGGTCTGCCAAGGTGGCTGATCAAGTCAGGGCTTCATCTGGCATTCTGTTGTCTGCAGTGGATTTATCACAACCCATTTGCATGGAGCTGTATGTGGATAGCTCAATGGACAGCAGGCAGGTCTCCAAGGTCAGGGGCAGGGCTGCAGGGCTCTTTGTGCTCAGACAGGAAGGCCTGGGGAGTTTGGTGAGCTGGTTTAGTCGCCTGCACAAACGGGTGGCTGTCAGCAGTGATGTGGCAGAATGCAGGGCTATTTGTGAAGGCATTCACACAAGCCTTTATCTGAAGGAGTTGCTTCATCAGATGACTTCTAACACTCCTTGGCCACTTCAGGTTACCACTCTTCTCAAAACAGACTCCATGGGGATGGTGCAGTTTGTGCACAGGCAGATGGCCAGAAGTAGGGACTTGGATTATCTCCTTCTAAAGGAGTTGTCCTCCTTGGCCAATATTGAGCATATCCGTGGGGTTGACAATCCTGCTGATGCTTTGACCAAGCTAGTACAGAAGGCAGCAGTGCAATACAAGGTTCTTCAGTCTCTGATGGACCCGTCTCAGCAAGCTGTCTAAGCTGGTGCCTGGTTATAGGGCATTGGAGAGCAGATTGTATGGTAGTGTCAGCATTGTGACTGGCATAATACCTGTATTTTAGTCTGTACTAAGGCTCATGGACCATGGTACACTCACTCTGATTTTAATCAGGATACAGCCAGGTTTTGGCTGGGGTTCATGCTGTTGACTACACAAGGTTGACAGGTCCATTACAGACCATGTATTCTATTTTAAAAGAAATGTGTATATTTGTTACATACCTCTCACAATGGTCTGGGAACCTTTATTCTGGGGTTTATAGGGCGGGGTTCGATTCCCTGGTATTATGTTTCTACAAGCTGGCCTGTTCAGGTGTTTGCCTGTTCAGACTTCCCTAGTTCCCCAGGGCAGGATTTAATTGTTGCCGCTATGTGTTTCATTTTGTCATTTGTTTGCTGTGGCAGTTTACCATCTGCCGGCAAGTAGACGGGCGCCGTAAGACGGGCGCCAATAGACCCCTGTTGAGAGAATGACAGGCAAACTATTGTAATACGCCTTACTTTGTCAAGTGGTATTTTAATTGTCATGGATTTATTGTACTTATATTGAATATGTACTGGGTTTTATGGGATTAGTATCTGGGATTAATGTAACTCACCGCCAGACACAAAATATAATATTTTGGATCGATTGTCGCAATAATTATAAAATTTCCCTGAAAAGTTACTTTCACAAAGTGCCCGTACTCGCAATCGCCACGTGGCAACAGCTGGTTGCTGCCAAAAGGCAACAGCTAGAGGAACGCGAAATTTAATAACAAAATTGGCTGGGGCAAAAACCTGCACGGTAATGGCCACGCTGTCAACCGTTCTGCTTCACAGTTGTTACGATGAAGACTATATTCCGGTTTTGAATATCTGCAACATGGCATTGCCTCCGTCTCCGCGACCGTCGCGCCCATGGCGGATTGCAAAAGTTTGATTTTGGATCACTTCGATTGGGGTCATTATCATGAATAGGAAGGCATGCCTGCTTGGCATATGCATTGCCGCTACCTTGGAACTCACGCTGTGCTCGGATATTCTTCTCCAAAACTCGGGCAGCGAATCTCTGATAAATTCTTCACACAGCACTTCCAATGCCAATTACTCGATCCTCGCGCTAGGGGGTGATCATGACGAGCACGCCCCTGGTTTAGGCTTCTCCGGCAGAGATTGCATTGGCCTAGCAATTTGCTTTTTCGCCGCGGCTCTCGCGAATGCGGGTATGTTCACGCATGTTTGCCTCGTTAGCGAATTGTTTACATACTTGTGGACTGCGGTGTACCTGCAGGGTGTCTGCGCCTGGCTGCTAGCTGGACGCACAAGGCTGGTCGGTTGGTCTCGGACCTGACGAAAGCCCGTTGTGCTCTGATGTCCGCAGGAGGCGTCGGTGGCGGTGGCATATTTGTTCCGGTGCTGCACTTATTGGTAGGCTTCGATGCCAAGGCAGCCAGCGCTTTGTCACAAGGTATGACCCGCTACTATCCTTCAATGGTGATGCTCCGCCAGGGATAATTGTTCGCAGTGATCAAGTACACAACTGTCATTCCTATTTTTTCAAGGTATAACATTGATATGTATGAACGGTTCAATGGAGCACGCTTTTCTATCCGCAATTCTAATTGCCTTTACAGAGCATTATCATGGATTACCCCAAATTCGTCGAATAGCATGGTTGCTGGGCTATGCCTAGCGTGCAGGGTCCGGAGCTTGACAACGCTATAAAGGCAAAGTACAAACTGCAGACCGTTACAGGAGCTATGGGGGATGCAGTGTAGCTTTGCTTTAATTTTTGAATGTTGCAGCTTTGGTTTGGCATACCACACTCGTTGCTCCTGTGTGCTGCCACGTCACATAGTGGGGGGGTACAGCTTTTCTTGGATTTCGCGTGCTTCCTGTGTGGCTAGTTTGCCGCCCATTCCCTACCCCGTTGGGGAGCCAATGGCACAATTTCCATGGGTGTGTCCATACTGCTGCAGCGCTCGCTTGCTGGTGGTGCTTTTCTGCTAGCAAGTGCCGCTTTCGCTCTAGCCATCACTCTCGGGTGCTACGCTGCTAGCCATCGCTTACCATCCCAGCCATGACGGCAGGACTTGCTATTAGTAACAGTGGCGGCAGCGGGAGTAGTACAGCCATTACCGCGGTCAGTTTCGTTTTCTGAGGTGACGTTCTTGCGTTTAAGTTACAACACTGAAGTTTGGGCGGCGACCATAACTTAAGCCTGGGTGCAATCGTAAGTTAACCCCGGCATGACCTCTGTAGGCGTCAGGCCACTTTTGGCCATGAAGGAGGCCATTTTATGCCAAGTCCAGGCTAGGGGTTAGGGGGCCCGCTGTGTGACGTTTAGTCGGCAAAATACGCAAGCTACGGTGGCGCGCAGACTTCCTGTCTCTTGCCGCCAACTGGCGTGGCATGGGCAAGAAAGAAAACCACACGAAAGCGACCTTAGATATTGATTTTGCAGTCTGCTGTACATACGAAATTTCTCTCTTTCC